>MU224577.1:1478764-1505485 GCA_018584345.1 Thuja plicata
CTTTCTGCTAATGTAGTATATTGTACATATGTACTATTCATTCCTCCTTTTTTGATAATAAAGGCAAAGGTACTTACAACTTTTCAAAAATGTGTGAGTGTGAGGCTTTGATTTCCTCCATCATCTTATCCCATTTATCCTTCAAATTTTCTAGATCCATGCACTCAAGTGATATCCTTACATGCATATCGTAGATTCTATCTACCATAGACATCTCCAGGGTTGAGAATAGATTCCTTGCATCTGTAATGTGTTGTTGTAGAGTGGTGAGGTTTGGCAATATGTGAGCCTACATCTCGGTAACCTCATTTCTAAACATTGTCTCTACATCCCATATCTCTTGTCTTAACCTATTTACCACTGTGATCTTGTCATGATGCAACTTTATTGTATTTGCATCAGAGGTTAAACTTTGTGCACTTGCTGTCAGATCTGAATCTAGCTGGGACAACTTTTCACTATTCTCTTTTGTGAACTTTTCAAGTGTGCACATTTTTTGAACTAAGGTAATAGCTTCTTTAATCATAGGTTCTAATTGACTTGCTAATTCAGAGAGCTTTACCTTGTTCTCTGCCACTTCTTGGTTGATCTTCTCAACTATTTTGTGTTGATACTTCTTCTCTGCCCGTTCTTCCATTGCCTACTCTACATCTACACTTTGAGTAGTGATGGCATCAGTAAGAACTGCATTTTTTTCCATGACTGATGTGTCATTTTCAACTTTTACCTCAGGAACAAGTTGATGTAGTATATCCCTAGCTTTGTCAAGTGCTTGGGCTTCCATGTGTGCTTTTCTCATTTTCTCTTGTACAACTTTTCTTTGACATATCACTCCAAACTTTTGAAGTGTTTTAGTATCCAAAGTAGATACATCCCACTTGGGTGTTTCAATTACCTCATCAAGTGTGAAAACCAAGATGTCTTTCTTTATTCCTTTCTTCTTCTTCTTCTTCTTTGGTTGAGAGACAGATTGGTGAACTACTATTTGTAGATCTTGAGATTGGATTGATTTGGCAGGTGAAGGTCGAGAAGATGAAGCTTCTTGTTGCTTCTATTCAAAGTCCACCTGTTGGTTGTGTGAAGATGTCTCTTCATTGGCCTTGGGTGTATCAATATATTTTTCATCCTTTTTCTTCATGCTATGATCTTGATTAACTTCTTCACTCTTTTCTTTCTCTTCATCCTTTCTCAATGTTTCATCTTTGTTAATATCTTCTCCTTTGTCTTTTTCAATAGAAATTTTTTGCTGAGTGTTGGTTGCATCCTTCATCTCTGTGTCTGTATCTTTTTGAGTGTTTGATGCATCTTTATTTTCCCCATTACCCATTTCCTTTGGTATATCATCATCTTTCTTTGATGATTTCTCCTGACTTGAATCAATATCAACAGCTTCTATCAATATTTTCATGATGGTCGGTGTATTTACCTCTACAATGTCAGTAAGTGTGTCCTGTCTGTTAGTTTTAACTTGTGCAACAGTGACATCTTCATCTTTTTTCACTTCTTTTATAGGGTCTTTTCCCGTAATTTCATTAATGAAATTATCTAACCATGTTTCATCATTGACATCCTCATTTATGTTACCTTTTATTGTCAATTCTTCTTTGGTAACCTCTGCTTCCTCATCCAAGTCAATATGAGTTGGGCTTGGTGGAATTTGGCTTTCTTCACTCTGAGTTTTGTCAAGAGTAGTTTCGGGCCATACCTCATCTATAACTTCAGCATGTTTGGGGCATGTTGTATCACTCTCTTCTCTATCCAATTCCACTGATGAATCATCCTGTGCATCTTTAATGATGATGTGTTCTTTCTCTGAGCTAGCTTCCTTAGTGGGATTTTTGAGTATCTTGCACCACTTCTTAATTCTTTCCTGATCTAGCTCAATTAGCTTCCCTTTGAGAAATTTGTATGCTCTCATTTTGGGTGAGAACTCCTTTTCATACTTTTTCATCATTTCATTTATCTCTTCCTTCTTTGAATCAGAAGGCATAAGAGTAACAAGTACTCTTTCTCTTATCTCTTTTTCTTGATGAAATACAAATATCCATCTTGCATACAATCTTTTTGTTAGTTCCTTGGGTACTTCATATTTTGTGAATTGAAGTGGAACATAATGGTGTTTGCAAATTTCATAAATTATAGCTTCTTCAATTTTGTTTTGAGCCTCTGGATCAAATTTCAACCATTTCCTAATATTAGGATCTAAAATAGACAGTGATTCTGAAATGTTATTACATATTTCATCAATGGTTGTAGGGATCAGGGGTTCTTTCCCTTTTTGTACTTCTATGTCAGCTTCATCCATAATTGAGTCATCTAGATCTTCTCTTGTTCTATTTAACTTCCTCCTTTTGGTTTGTTTCCCCTTGGTGAGACTGGTTTCCTATTGTAGGTTCTCACTCTTCCTTTCTTCAACGGTGAAGGAGTTGCTTCCTTTTCTGTTTTTCTTCTTGTCCTTGAAGCAACAATTGTTCTTTTTTTATTAGGTGAAGGAGGAGGTGGTGAATCTGAGTGTGTACCCTCTAAATCACTCTTTTCTGTATCTTCACCGATAGGTGACTGGCCCTCTATTTCTTCCTCCTTTCCTTCTATTTCCTCTTCACATTTTTCAGTAACTACAAATTTCTTGGTTAAGTCCTTTACCATTTTGTTCTTCTTGTTTACAATTTTCTTGACAACAAGATCTGACTTGATTTTTGGTTTGGCTTCTTCATAAGTGCCAAATCTTGCTTGCTTGTTGTCCACTAGTTCATTCAATAGTGCTTGGATGCACTTAGTAGCTTTTCCTATTTTGATCTCATAATCTAATGGTGATAGCCAAGATTTTCATGGTACTACTGGTTTGATATAGGTAAAATCAGTGTCTACCATAAAACATATGTCATCCTTGTGTTCTTCTATCAAACTCTCAGGTATCCTTGTTCTAGCTTCCATCTTTTCCTTAAATCCTTTGAAATACTCATTCATTAGGTCATCAAAATATGTACCTAATGATTCTATGTGCTCACATATCTGTATGGTGACTGGTTTTCTTATGGAATGAAAGTATTCTTCAAAGTAAAAGAATATGCACATAATAAGAGAGCCAAACTTACAAGTGTTTGTCCTTGATGACCTTATGGTGTTCATGTTCTCGTCAAGTTGATTTAACAATATTTCTACAAGATCCATCTTCTTTTCTTCTTTGATGATCTTGTAGGCTATGCTCATAGCGGGTCTTGCTATGATGTTCATTCTGTTGGCTTGAAAGATTTTATATCCTATCACACATGCACCAAACTTAAGTTCCTCGTCGGTGATGGTGTTAACCTTGAGACCTCTTTTGTCTGATTTTGCACCTGTCAACTTTTCTACTTCCTTTAAGGATGGGTGCTTGTGACCTTTGGGCTTGTCGATTGTGGTATATCTAGTAACCACATGAATAACATCTTTTGTTATTCATTTTGGCTCATCAAGCCACAATGTCTAGTTATGCATTCTGCTAAGAACTATCTGTATCCATTCGGTCTTAAAAACCCTAGGAAAGTGTAATGCATTTGTCATACCTTTCACTTCCAGATGCTTGTGCTCTTCTTTCAAGTTTCCATTTTCATCACATAGTGCCTTATAGGAATTGTCTAGGTCTAGATCTCCTAATTCCAAGATCTTGCAATGTATATAGGACCTTACATCCTCTACCAACAAAATCCTAGGTGGGATTCTAGAGAATGCTCCAGAATCATTGGGTTGTGATGCAATTTTAGGGTGTAACTTGTATTTAGGTTCAACACAAGTACTATTGCTGATAAGATTAATCATTTTCTTCTTATCCTCTTTCAATTTTTCTATTCTTGAAGTAGATGCCATAATATTTGAAATTTAGGGCTTTCCATAACTTAAACAGTGTAGTCGGTGATTGTAGGTACTTACTGAATCTCTATGATCGCTTGTGAATCTATTAAGTCATGTTTGAATCTTGCTGAGGTCACACTTCAATCTTCTCTTCAATCACGGGTGTGAAATGAGTTCTTCCGTCATGCTTTTATAACTTTTGTGCCCTAAGTTGTCATTAATGCCCAACAACTCATCGGTATACAAAGACTGAGTTCATTGGTTGATACATAAACAACATCTTCAGTGTAGGTGCAAAGTTTTGGGGTAGCTAGTAGATTTGGTGATTTCACCGATGATTGTCGGTAAAATGGTGATGATAACTTCTGTCAGATCAAAGATCATAGATGTTTGTCAGTTACACTTAGCGACTTGGATTTTGTGTAAAACCCGATACATTTCAGTAAGTAGTGTCAACTTTACTATGTGTGTTTCATCAATGCTTATTTGTACCCATTAACCGATGGAATTGTTTTTCAAAAATATTACAAGTAACAATATAGTGCATCTTCAATAATGCTAATTTTGTCAATATGATCAATGTGTAATGGAACTGATGCATAATATAACTTGTCATAATGCAGTTCCATACTTACTTGTGCAACTTAGTTGGGAATGGTGATGCCACCAGATCCATTGGATGGGGTGTCATCATTTGCATTTCTTGTTCTAGCACCTTTAGTATTTGTAGATTTTATCCACATCTTGTTTCTCATCTTCTTGATGTCATCAATGGTGTTTCCATTGGGATAAGTGCTTGTGTCTATCAGTCGGTCTTCACAATCTTTTACCACATGTCCAACCTTATGACAATGTAAACATGCTATACCTGGATTTGTCCATCCTCTTGGTCTTCTAGTCCATTTTCTCATACAGTTGGAAGAAATATGACCATACCTTCCACATGCTGTGCAGTTCACCCATGTGTTATAGTCCCAAACATATGAGTTACCGATTCTTGTTGGTTTATATCCATTATCAGGTTCTTTTGGTGTCCATGCTTTCTTGTTCTTTTTTCAGCACTCCTAATGTGTATGTCCATTCATTTTGTAGGTAGGACAATACTTGTCCATGTAGGTTTACTTCTTTGTATTTGTCACCTTGGATCTGCATTCAAATGCCTTGTGTCCTTTCCTGTTACATTTATAACAATTACCAATGAAAGTAGATTGTGATTGAGGAATACCTTTCATTTTGTTTCTGCAAATGTTTGAGGTGTGGCCCAGTTTTCCACAGTGATTGCATTAAAAATTCTTGGCTCTTGGAGTTTCATAAACATTCCTTTGATCTGATTGATTAGATAATTCTCCATTGTTGGTGTACCCTATACCTTTGTAGTTGTTGACTCTTCTTTGTCTGTCAAGGAAATCATCCATTCTTTTATTGCTATCTTTAGCTTTCTTGATTAATTCATTGTGCTGATTCTAAATTCCAACTTCATGCTTTATCTTTTCATTTTCTTCTCTTAGCTCATTGATGATCTATATTATTTCAACGAATTCAGTATTTAATCTATTTTCTTCTTGACTCATAAGAATAATCTGATTGGTAATCTCATGCTGATGATCAGTAAGTCTTTAAATCTTTGATTCTTTTTCTTGTAGCTTCTCTATAATTTTCCTCCTATCATCAATAGCCAATGTTCTCTCTGATTCATATTTTCTTGAATCATTCATGACATTAATCATTTTTTACATTCTAAGTCTCTTGACTGATTTGCAGCACCTTGATTTTCTCTGTTAGATGTAGATTGACCTCTTGTAGACTTGTGATCTCTTCTACTGTTGTGTCTGATGATTTGCTTGTAGAGGATTCAGCTGAGTTGAAGTAATCTGGGATCTCCTCTTCTTGACAATATTTCTCATTAAGCCTGGTTTCCATAATATTTCTTTCATCAAGCAACTTTCTCATGCTTACTCTCACCTCTTTGTACTGCCCATAGTAAATCTGAAATTGTAACTACTCATTCTTAATAGTCTTGTCCATTCTATACTTTTCCATTGTCTTGATCTTTTCTCTTAAGTCTTTAAGCTTTTCAAGAGAGAGACTTAGCTCTGATACCAAATTTTGGAATTATTGGAATGATGTACTGAGATGGGAGGGGTGAATCAGTACCTCTAAATTTTTTTATGTGATTGGCCCATTAACCTTTGTGTCATCAGATTTGTATATTTACCTATCTATCTGTTCATCTTTCTTTATGTATGTGAAATCATAACATAAGTTCTTTACATGTGTAAACATTCAAGAAACATACATGAAATTAAATAACACATAACACAAGATATGGTATCAAAGAAAACTCCTATTAGGAAGTAAAAACTGTAGTAGGGATGTCACCCACAAAACTTCACTATCTGCAGATAAGAAGGGAGGAAATTAAGGCTTACAATTTGATCACTTCTAATGATCTACCCTGTTAGGAGTATTAGAGTGGAGACCTGTTAGGATCTACTTTGTTTGAAGCTTTAGCAACACCGTTAGGTGTGCACTCTGTTAAGAGATTTGTCAAGAACTGTTAAGTCCACCTTCTACTAAAGGATTTATGATGTGATGCACTTGTTAGAATGCAACTACATTATAAATGTTGATCTGATAGTATATGAAATCTCTAATTGCTGATAACAGATCCTATAAAGCTTACAATGTATATGTAGTCACCTTGAGTGATTGAATGATACCTTGTCTCTGCTCGTCGATAGCCTTATCTGTGTTCTTGAGAACTGATATGATCTGTTTCTGAACTTTGCATGAATTCACTTCTGCTGCTTAGATGCTCTTCATGGCCACAATAATTTATCAACTCATTACCTATTACAAATGATTGAACATCTATATATACTAGTTTCTAGGTCCATTCTTGATTCACGCTTTTCAAATTAACTCTAGATCCAAGGTTTTCAACTTGACCTTGATATTTAGTTAGTTATGTTTTAGATCCGTTAAGATACTTTAAAATATTTACAATATACTTTCCTGACCCTCAAGTAATTTTTTAAAACAAATTAAAACTCTATAAATAGAATTACAATGTTTTATCTGACATGGGAAGTTAGATCCACTTTTTGTGGGTTCTGTAACTAACTGTCGGTTCTGATGGTTGGGCTGCTCTATTAGTCTATCGGTTTTTTTCATTCTTTGCTCCATCGGTCTTCTGATCTATCGGTGTCCCTATTTTGAACTATTCATTGAGTTTCTTGTCTTTTCTTCTCTGTCAGTGATGTTCACAAAATTGTACTGTCAGTGATGTCCTTTATGATTTGTCGTTAGTTCAACACTTGTTAGTGTTCATTGGACAATTTGATACTTAGCATTTTCATGTCAAGCATTGTTATCTTGTCGGTTATGTAGTGTGCTATCTATCGGGTATGCCTATACTGATGACCTGTACCGTCAGTGATGTCCTTTCTGCTCTGTCAGCGATGTTCACAAAGCTGTACCGTCAATGATGTCCTTTATGCTTTGTAGTCGGTTCAACACTTGTCAGTGCTTGTTGGGAAATTCTATACTTAGCATTTTCATGTCAAGCATTGTCATCTTGTTGGATATGTAGTGTGCTGTCTATTGGGTATGCCTATACCGATGACCTTTATCATGTTTTTCACTTAAGTATACTAATGGAAAAACTTAATGTCATTAGGCACTTGGTGCTGCACCCGTTCTTGTTGAATGATTGAATTAAGATGATCTTTATGTGGACTCAAAGATATGGAAATATCCCTCCTTGTGTATGCTCTTCTTGGTTATTGGAAAAGTGTTTGAGTCCATATGTATCTCTGCCTATTCTACACATGCTCATTACTATTGTTTGATGATGTAGTGATGGATGGTTGGAATTATATTTGTGTCATTTTGCGTTAGTGAATAAATGAGATGTATAAAGGTGTGATGATGGGTTAAGAAATTTCAATTATGTATCTAATTTCCATAAGACTTATACAAGATTAGAGTATTATTTTTATGTGCTATGACCCTGTATGTGAACAATAGATTTAATGAACTCTGAGTGGCTTGGATAATTCTTGTGATTTTTAGCCCTTGATTGGATAATTCCAAAGACATTTTTGGAATAATATATGATACCTTTGTGTGTGTGTGTGTATAATCTCTTACTGTCAAAATGAGTGTGTATTAACCCATTTTTGCGTGCATTGTGAAATTTAAATGGTGGAGATAGCTAGTGATGGTTACTTAAGATAAGGATAACTTTTCTCTCTCTCCTTCCTTCCTTACTCTTTTCTTGGTAAATGGTTAATGAAAATATAGCTAGTAATGCAAGTGTTTTATCAAAAGGATCTCATGGAGGTGTATGCATGATAGTAGGATCATTGTATGGAAGAAATTTAAACTTGTAAAAATGACTGAAAATGATGTAATTTGTGTTTAAGCATCAAGACTAAAGTAAGGTAGAAGCATTAAATATAGTAAAGAAAAAAACAACATACTTTGTTTTAGATAAGAATGTTTCTTAAATCTACCATAGGGAGCTTAAATGTATTGGTGTAAAAAAATGTAATGCTATTTTTGGTTTTCTTGCAATGCACTAAGAAACTAATGTAGATGATTTTCCTTAATAGAGGTCTCAAACTTATACTTGTAAGAAACAAGTATTGGTATACCATGCTAATGAGTGATGAAATTTATTCAAAATCTCTTGAGATGATTGTAATAACTAATCTTTATGTTCTATGCATTGAAATGATATGAATTGACTTACTTGTTATATGTGTGTAGTATTGTTATTTGACTTTGTGCATAGGTATAGTCATGTGATTGTGTGAGCC
The DNA here is from genome assembly GCA_018584345.1 of Thuja plicata. Taxonomy (NCBI): domain Eukaryota; kingdom Viridiplantae; phylum Streptophyta; class Pinopsida; order Cupressales; family Cupressaceae; genus Thuja; species Thuja plicata. The sequence continues at coordinate 1,487,419 of MU224577.1, forward strand.
TATCTTAGAATAGTGAAGTCCTAGTGTGGAGAACCCTGACCTCCATGTATGGTATGCCTAGTTGTTGCCCTGTTGTATGCCAACCCATGGTAGTGTTGAGTTTGTAATGGGTATAGTAGGAGTACTTGGTTAAGTGATGTATGGAACAAATCATCACTGCTAATGGTTTCCTCCTACCTCATTGGGTGACTAGAATTATAGCCATATAGTGACGTGAAGTGCAATTTCATGTTGGTTTTCTTAATTTGTTTGTGCAGACTAGTAAACTTGTTCCTCTTTACCTATGAGATTTTAACCACTAATTTTGAAACTTATTTTAAGATTGATTTACTGTTGTTACTTCTTATTTTACTTTATTTACTATTGCAAATGCCTATTTGCTTCCTTTATTTGCAAAATTTGGTAGCTGAACTACTTTTATTTTTTTGTTTTATCAATGTTGGTCTTGTGTTGTGATGTGACTCCTTGTCAAGGATGTGTGATGCAAACTTGGTGAGTGTATGCAAGGAAGCATATGCAGGAAAACCTTGGGTGTGGGCTATGGATTTTATTTTGGTTGGGATCAGTATGTGTATCTTGGAACCCGCTCTTGAGATTAATGTTGTGTAACTCTAGTGTTGTGGTTCAGTGTGTTGTAATAAATGGATCTCTCTCTATTTTTTTGCATAGTAGATATAGAAATGGATCTATGCTCTTAATTAGTGCATATTTTAAAATATTTTATGAGTATTGGTGCTATTTTGTGTGCAAAATTTGAAAAATGTGAAATTTTTCTTTGTATTTATGTCTCTTGTAAATGAAGAGAATGACTGACTTAGTAATGTTTTTGTGAAAATCAAGAAAATCAACAAATTAAATTTCTTAGAATATGATGAAAGAAACATAAAATTGAGTGTTATTGTGTGTATTGGAGTATCTTTTGTGCGCAAATTAATGAAAAAAATGTAAATTGCTGCTCACTAGGAGACTATATGCGCTTTTTGAGTGAAATGAATAAACATTTTCTAATTCATTGTTATGTTTGGGATTGTGGATATGAGATATTGGTGATTCTATGTATGAAAAGTATGTTTTAGTGTGCTTATGTTTAGTTAATTTACAAGCAATTGATCTTTAATGTTACTTATGTTGGATTGCTTGACCTAGTTCCTAGTGGAAAAGTAGGCCTAGATTGTGATAATGAATTATTTAGATGAGAATATTAAGGTTTATTAGAATTTGAGATGGAATAAAAAGGGAAATATAGAATTGTTTGGTAATGTGTATGAGAATCAAGATATTTCCATATGGATTCCTAGGAATACAGTGTTATTGATTATGCTTAAGAGATACCACATGACTAATGTGTGAAGTGCTTCTATCTTATATTTTGTGACTTCCAAGAGTAAGTCAAGCCTTAGAGGGGGATGATGTAGTGGCACTCTGACTCTGCATGTGTAAGAAGGTAATTCAACTTTAGACCCTAGCTCAAATGCAACATGAGGTAAGCGTAATTAGTATAATATTATTTTAATGTCCATGTATTTCTATTTTACGATAGAAAAATCTATGTTATGATAGATAATGTGATTTAATGACACTTATTAATTTTAATCTCTCATCAAATAATATGGTTACATGATTAGGAATTACTAATATACTAGTTCATGCATCTATTGATGTTCATTTATGGCTATACTTATGTTAATAGTTATGAATAATCATGTTTGATGTGTTTGTAAGAAGAGGGACAAATTCATAGTTACTCATTTTTGAGGCCCACATGATGTCTCTATCCCCTTCATTGTTTGATATTATACATGCATATGTTCTTCGTCTAGTACACTAACATGGATAGGTATCAGACATCAAATTCCCCTCAATTGGTAAGGAGGAGCATGCATAAAATATATACATACATATTAACCTTGATGGTGGTTAATACAAAATTATTCATATGACCAACTAATTTCCCCAACCACAATTATCATTCATGGTAGAGCGACAATTGCCACATTGTGTATTTTGGCCATCTAGTTACCAGGTGGTAACAAATGGCGGCCATACTTGGTGTGTATAGGTGAGTGACTTGTTTGTATTGTTTGATTTATCATGTTTGTAATTTTTTTGGGTTGGTGTAAGAGTTCTATTATGTATCGGTTCATTGGGAGAAGTCATCGGCTATTTTATTATTATATTTGGTGGTCGCTGACTAGTGTTGTTTTGGGGTACTTTATTTTATCTAGTGATTTTAATCTATTGATTTTGAGATTATAGTTTTAGAGTTTATTTTCTAATTTTAAATTAAAATTTTAGTGTGATTTATTTTTTTAAAGTGAGGCCTTTTAATATATCCAAAAAGTTCATGTTTATTATTCCATTCGTTCTTATTTACCATTTTTTTTTGAAGTTTTTGAGAAACCCTTCCTTGAAAATTTGAATTTGGGCCCATGTAGATTTTTGAGTGCATACCTTTTTGTGGGTGTATTTCCAATGGATTCCTCATGTCTAAAAACCCTTTCCCTCAAAATTTTGTGGTATTTGGTGAAGAATTTCTCCACTTGCTTGTTATTTCTTGGTTTCCTTCACAAAGAGGTAAGTTTCTTGTTTTCTCTTCAAATATTGTTTGGATTTTGATTTAATGGCTTGGAATTGGATGAATAAGCATAAAATAGTGAATCTCATTACATTAAAAATTGATTTTATGGATTTCAATGGAGATTTGATGATTTCCTTCTTGACTATGGGGAAAATGAGGGTTTCATGTTCATAACTTTCTTAATTTTAATTGAAAGAGAATTTTGTGATTTTTTGATTTCATTTTTGTGATGAGAATGGTATGAGGAAAAATAGGTTTGCACAAATTTATAATTTGACAAATTTGAAATTTAGGCAATTTTGGCTTGGTTATCTTCATACATCCATTTTTGGGGAAAATTCCAATTTATCTTTGATTTTGTGAGGAAATGGAAACTGGATTTGTGTTGCAATGCAATATATAAACTAATTGATGAATTTAATAATTTATAATGGTTCATCTTGAGTGCTCCATTTGTTTTCTTGGGCTTTGAGGATTTTCTTCACTTGTGATTGTATGTAAGAAAATCTGGGCAATCCTCCAACTGAGTGTGAAATTGATGTATTGGGAATGTTATTTGGATTTCCTCACCTTATGAGATTTTATGATTTATTGTATTTGATTGGATCATTTATTTATAATTTGAGTTTGCTTTTCTCCTTCCATGGTTTCAATTGTGCCTTTCCAGTGCTATATCCGTAAACTGCTTTATGTGAAATAAGTCCATGCTTGGTTTTAAAATTATGTTTATGGTGGTGTATGTGATTGGGAATGTTGTTGAGTTATCTATTCTAAACCAATGGGAAATTGTTACAATTGGGAATTATGTATACATGATTGGGTTGGGTTCTTGTAGATTCCTAGTGGCTTATGTGTGCATGAGCATGACTCTTGTAATGTCAATTTCATGTGATGACCATATTTTATTTTGAGGGAAGCATTTTTTCATTGTGATTATTGTATGAGATCTCCTCGGTTAATGGCAAGAATTTCTATTAACTTCCCCTTGGGTGTTCCTATGGATTTATTATGCATGGATGGATATTTTTATATGGTTGCTGAGGGTTATATTAAAAAATGTTAGAATGAATTTAGAATAACTGAGAGGGGAGGGGTGAATCAATTATCCTCGAGCCTAGATGTAGAAAATAAAACTTTCTGTATTTCAGATCTACTCAGTAGCAGTAGCATATGTCAACAACTTTATTCATGCAGTTTACTGTCTAATGTAATTAGCTTGTAGAAACATAACAGTAAAACAAACCATAAGCATTCACAAAAGTTGACACAAGTATTTAACGTGGAAACCCAATATGGGAAAAACCACTAGTAACATGCTACCAAGTTTCACTCTTCTGAAGTGAGCTCTATGAGGAGCCAACCTTGTTAAAGGTTACAATAAAACAATGTTAGGTGTGACCTAGTTAAAGGATTTAATCCCCCTGTCAGGAGTGGCCTTGTTAGAGGACTTAGAAAATTCCACCTAAATGTCACCTTGTTAGAGGATTTATACAAATGACTGTTAGGTCAACCTTGTTAAAGGATTTAACTGATACAATGGTTAGAAAGTAATCGGCAATTTTGATATGATACATACAAATTACTTTGCAAATTTGGATCCAATTACAGCTCTGATGTTAACTTACTAGATGGCCTGCATTGTCATTTCAACCTTCTGATCTACTTGGAAATCTGTCAAGCAATCACACATGAAACTCTCTACTTCTATTTTCAGCCTTCTCTGCTAGATCATGCCAATCAGTAAATAAACTATGAAATCCTCTTGCATACACACATGTACACCAATCAGTACATTCACACTTGCACACTCAGCAACACACACAATGAATAACCCCCTTTAGGTTATCATATACCTCTTTGTCTAGGTCAGATAAATCTTTTGCCACTTAATCAAGATCGTAGATCTTAGATTAGGTCAAATCCAATGGATCATTCCATCATTACATTATGTTTACTTCTCCAAAGTAGTCTTTAATTAAATCTTGAAACCATGCATTAATTACAGTTAGCCATTCATTAAATGACGTGGATCTATCTTTAATCAACTTTACATATCCCAATAAAATTAACTAAGTCAGCCAAAGATCTCAAATCTCATCATTAATCCAATTACAGTAAGTCAACCAAAATCACTGTTTCCACTTGACAATTTCACTGGTGCTAGGCACTGAACAAACTTTCTCATCACAAACAACTTCGCTCAGCACAAAGAAATTTTCTCAACACAAGAAACTTTGCTCGGCACAAGCAACTTTTCTCGGCACAAGCAACTTTGCTTGGCACAAGCCAAACTTGCTCGGCATAAAATAGCCAGAAAAACTATCTTTGAAAGATAAACAACTAATTACTTTGCCAGAGTTTCAAATGATCAAGTACCATTTTATTTTCCTTAACTCAACCATTCACTTGGTATTCTTGTTAAATATTCTTCATCAACAATAGATATAGTACTCAAATAGATAACAATAGTCTCACTAGTTAAGGTTTGACATCAATGAAAAAATAACAATTGCTTGCATTATCACTTTCCAAAAATCTCCCTCTTTGGCATTGATGGCAACACAAAACATTAAAACAATGATTTAACAAGAATAGTTACCATATAATCCAAAAAAAAAACACCTGTGTTCCTTGATATGAACAAATCTTCATTAATGTCTTTAGCTTCATTCAGATTCTCATCTGTAAAACATTTCTCCCTCTGTGTCTGTAATCACACTGTAATCATCTATGTCTAATCATCTATAGACTCCCTCTGAGTAGATAATCACTTCAATGTTTTCAATAGTAACTTCTGCCTCTATATACTTCTTCCTTTATGTAATCTAATCTCTTCTAGGCAATCTCTCCCTCTAGGCAGTCTAATCTCTTCCTCTAGGCAATCTCTCCCTCTTTGACAACAATGCCAAAGAGGTCGATATCTTTATCATGTAGATCTTTAGTATCATGTTGATCTTGTCATCTTGATTATGACTAATTTTCTTTTCTATCCTTGTCCAACTTCACAACTTTATTCAGCATCCTAAAGTGTGACTTACTGTGCATCAATGTATCAAGTATTCTGAATGTAATATTTGATGCAATAGTACCATACAAAACTTAATTAGCCTCAGTTAGGGGAATCACCCCCATTTTACATCACAGATACTCATGAGCATCCTTGGGTAGTGCCTTTGTGAATATGTCTGCTAATTGTTCTTTAGTGTTCACATAATCCAGTCTCACTTCTTTATTCTTAACTATCTCCCTCAAGTAATGATACTTGATAGCTATGTGCTTTGTCTTTGAGTGCATAACAGGGTTTTTCAAAATATTAATGGCACTCGTGTTATCACAATATATGACAATTGGTTTAGTGATTTCTTCCTTCATACCCTTCAGTAATATCTTCAACCACACAATGTTAGAATAGTTGACTACTACTGCCACATACTCAGCTTTGGCTATAGATTGTGAGGCACAGTTCTATTTCTTGCTTTTCCATGAGATCAATCTCTTTCCTAAAATAAATTGATGTAGTAGTGGCAAGCGAAAGCCTTCAAGAAATGAGTAAGTGGTAAGTTCCAAAGGTATCAACACCCAAGAGGACAGGGTTAAATGGAAAACTTCAAAGGTCTTAATCACCCAAAAGGGATCCAAGTGCCCAAATACTTATCACAAGTATTGGAAGGACTAGGGGAATGGTTATCACAACTGAAACACCCAAGACAACCTTATCACTAGGCTATGCCAAGTCCAAAGCACCAGTAATTGAGAAGTTCCCAAGAGATCTCCTTAACCCAAAAGGCAATCAAACCCCATAGGACAACTTATAAGACTAGGGGTGCCCTACAACCATTGTAATATCTTTTTTAGGCACTATTCCTTTAGTTCTAATGGTTCTTTCATTCAAAAGCAACCCATAACACTAAAGTGCTTCACAATCTAGGCTTTGGCTTGTAGCCTTTTCTAGAGGCAAATTTAGACATAAGTCAAAATGTTTCCAAAAGAGGTGTTAATTTGATTAGGGATTCTAATACCCTTTAAGGCTTTACTAATCATTCCCAAGAACCAAGGGTTGGAGGTGAACAAAGGTCACTGATGTCACAACTTTTAGACCAGGCTAATAGGCCTAATCAGGGCTCCAAATGCACTACAAGTGCTCTTTCTCCTATGCCAAAATACAAAATAAGAATGGAGGCATGTGTGGACAGGTGAAACAACTCAAAATCTAGGATTTGAGCCCTTGGTGAATCCCCAACCAAAATCTATAGTGACTGTCCTAAGTCACATAATGGTGCACACATGAGATGTACACCTAGGGTCTTGTGGCAAAGCCACTCCTCTGTATCTCCACACTTTTAACCTATACAATATGAAAATAAATTGAACAAGGATGAATTCCACAAAGGGGCATTAATTTCCCATGGTGGAATCGGTCCAAACACTCAAGCCCTAGGTGAACCCTGATTTTTAGCCTCAAACCCAGTCAGTCTCACTAAAAACTTGATATCTCACAAACTAGGACATATTAACACATGAAACCAATTGAAAATGGAAGAAGGTTCAAAGATTCAACTTTTGGGATCACTATTTCATGATCCAATGACTGTACCAGTCTGTACAAGATCACTATCCTCTGAAATCTCTTGAAAAATAGTTTATTTTATTGATTTTAAATGCCAAGTTACATATTATGCCTTCCACCCACCTGAAAGGGCTATTTTAAGGCTTCCCCCTTTGGTTCCAACTAATTTTTAAACAATATAACCATTGGGGGCTCTAATTACAACTTTTGACAACTTTGACAACATTTTGAGCAACTTTGCTTGCTAGGAGACCAAACTTGGTCTAGACCTAATCTAGTGATCCAACATGGATCTAAAACATCAAAAACATGAAAATGACTAAAATCCTATGTATTTAGGCCCTTTGACCACTTTTGACCATAGTTAGCCAGGGGCTTATAGTTGTGCCAATCCTAGAACTAGACCTTACAACTTGGTCTAGGTGCCTAACTAGACTAAACTAGATATGTGTAGGATTGTTAGGGTCTTTGTTGGTTGATTCTAGAGTAGGTGCTCCTACACCATACTCCCCTTGATTTTTAAAACTCAAGTTCCTACTTGAGGATAACTACTCCATTGAAGTCCCATGTTGCTTGATTTGATCTTCAGTCAGCCATGTAGCATCTATGGTGGGGAGTCCCTTCCATTTTACTAGGTACTGCATATACCTCTTGGTTCTGGTCTGCCTTAGTAACTTTGTGTCCAAAATTTCTTCTAACTCCACTAGTTTTCTTTGGGGTAGATTGGTGACATAGTCTTCATCTTGGTTGATGTTTGTTTCCTCACCCTACTCATTCATTGAACCTACTGTAGCTTTGTATGGTGTGAGGTCTGCCACATTGAATATTGGAGATATTTGCAAAGTTGGAGGAAGGGAGATTTCATAGGCATTCTCACCTATTTTGTTAAGTATGCTATAGGGGCCTACTTTCTTCATTTGTAATTTGGAATATCTACCTTTAGGTAGTCTCTCCTTCTTTAGGAAGGCCCAAACCCTGTCTCCTACTTGGAAGTGGACCTCTTTCCTTCTTTTGTGAGCATTTTCTTTGTACTTCAAACTAGATCTTTGCAATGTTTCTTTTACTTGCTGCTGAACCTTTGTGATGAGTTCTGCCAATTCTTGGCCTTGTGCACTGATTTTGAAGTTAGAGGGGAGTTCCATTAGACCCAATGGTCCCTTGGGGTGCAAACCATATACTGCTTGGAATGGAGTTTTACCAATTGACCTATTTATGGAGTCATTGAAGGCAAACTCTGCTTGGGGAAGAATTGTATCCCAACTTTGTGAGTATTTATTGGTTAGGCATCTTAAGAGATTGCCTAGGGACCTATTTACTACCTCAGTCTACCCATCTATCTATGGACGATAGGCAGAACTATAGGTGAGATTTGTGCCCAACTTCTTGAAGAGTGTCCTCCAAAAGTGCCCTTGGAACTTTACATCTCTGTCTGATACAATTGTCTGAGGTAAGCCATGGATTCTAACTAATTCTTTGAAGAAGAGATTGGCTATATGAGATTTATCATTTGTGCTCTTGCATGACACAAAATGGGCCATTTTGCTAAACCTATCCACTATGACAAACACACTATCAAAGCCTTGCTTGGTTTTAGGCAGCCCCATTACAAAATCCATTGATATGGACTCCCAAGGTCTTGAAGGGATTGGTAAGCGTTGGTAGAGTCCCTGATTTGTTGTCATTCCTTTAGCTTGTTGGCAGATTGTGCAAGTCTCTATAAACTTCTTAACATCATTGTTCAACTTAGACCAAAAATAGCTCCTCTTCACCATGTCTGTTGTCTTATCAATGCCAATGTTACCCCCTAGGCCACCATAATGATTTTCCCTTACTATGTTTGTCCTCATTGAGAAATTTGGTATACATATTTGAGCTCACTTTAATAGAAGCCCATTCTGAATTAGATATTTAGAGAAATCAGTGTGATATCTACCCTCCATTTTTATGCAAATCTGTTATACTTTTGCAAAATCAGGGTCATCCGGGTACAAGTGTTTAAGGGACTCAATCCCCACACTTTGAAATTGAAATTCTTCAATAAGACCAACCCTCCTGCTAAGGGAATCAACAAATTTGTTTTCTACACCCTTTTTATGCTTAATGTTGAAGGTATAGGCCTGCAATTGCTGTACCCATTTGAGATGCCTGACTGAAAGTTTTTCTTGTGAATTGAGGAAGCTTAATGCATGATTGTTAGTGTAGAATACAAACTCCTTTGGGATCAAATAGTGCCTCCATTTCTTGAGGGATTGGACCATGGTATATATCTCTAGATCATAAGTGGAGTACTTTATTTTGGCTTCATTCAATGTCTTTGAGAAGAAAGCAACAACCCTGCCTTCTTGGCTTAGGACTGCCCCTATAGCCAAATTGCTTGCATCTGTCTCCATAGTGAAGACCTTGTTGAGATCAGGGAGGACCAAGATAGGGTATTTTGCAACTCTATTCTTAAAGTATTGGAATGCATCATTTGCTTCCTTTGTCCATGCAAACTTAGTCTTCTTTCCACCTTTGATTGTTTCAAGCATTGGTGCACATACATGACTAAAAATTTTGATGAACTTCCTATTAAATGTTGCAAGCCCATGGAAGCTTCTTACATCACCTTGATTCTTTGGTGGAGGACAATTAATGATTGCATCTACCTTCTTAGGATCCATCTTAAGGGTACCTTGTGAAATCACAAAACCTAGGAATACTAGTTCCTTCCTCATAAACATGCATTTTTCCAAGTTGATTACCAACTTGTGCTGATGGAGTTTTCTTAGTACTTGTTCCACATGATCAAGATGGTCTTCCTTTCTATGACTGAATATTAGTGTGTCATTAAGGTAAATAAAAACAAATTTGCCAATAAAATTAATGAATATCTCATTCATAAGCCTCATAAAAGTGCTAGGGGCATTGCTCAAGACAGAAGTCATTACTAACCATTCAAACAAACCTTCAGTAGTCTTGAATGCTATTTTCCATTCATCTCCTGGTCTGATTCTAATTTAATGGTATCCAGACTTTAAGTCTATCTTGGTGAAGTAGCAAGCACCTCCAAGTTGATCCAATAGGTCCTCAATCCTTGGCATGGGGAATCTATAATTTATTGTGTTTTTGTTTAGGGCCTTGCTGTCAGTGCATAACCTCCATTTACCATCCTTTTTAGGGGCCAAGACTGATGGTACTACACATGGGCTGAGATTCTTTTGAATGAGTCCTTTTTCCAATAATTTAGTGAACTATTTTGTAATCTCTGTATGCTGCAATGGTGTCATTTTGTATGGTGCCTTATTAGGCAGGGATGAGCCTAGTATGAGGTCTATTTGATGACTAATGTCCCTAATGGGAGGGAGGCTAGTGGGAAGGTCACTAACAGTGACATTTTTATACTTTTGTAGCATTTTTAAGACTTTGTTTGGTATGGGCTCCTTTTGGTTAGACTTGATATTATCTTTGGGCTTTGAGATCAAGACAAATGGCTCTATATCAAATTATTTGAAGGTTTTTAACATCTCCTTTTCTCCCATAATGATTATAGTGGGATCTTTTGCAGACTTGTTATCCGGTAGGGGCTTCATAGTAAAGGTCTTCCCATATTTAGTGATGGAGTAGGTATTCTTCCTACAATGGTGTATGGCATCTACATAAAATTTCTAGGGCCTGTCTAGAAGGATGTGTGAGGCATCCATTTCAACCACATCACAAAGAACTTTGTCCTTAAAATCTGCAATTGAGAATTCTATCCATGCTTGTTCTGTTACTAGAGTTTGTTGGCATCTTGTTAACCATGAAAAATGATAGGGGAAAGGGTGTGGCATTTTAGGGAGGTTTAAATTTTGAACCATTTCACAAGATACATGATTTTCAGTTGAACTAGAATCTATAAGTAGATTGCATACCTTTCCATGACATTTGATTTTTGTTCTGAAGAGATTTTTCCTTTGTAGAGGTTCTTGGGCTTGTGGCACTTGAAGGAAGACCTTCCTCATCATCAAGCATACTCCTTCCTCTGGTTCCAAGTCTCTAGCATCAAAATTGTCTTGTTGTTTATCTTCTTGGACAAGTTGTGCTCTCCTCTCACCTTGGTTGTTGTTGTGTTTCTTCTCAGGGCATCTTCCTGCATGATGTCCCATTTGATTGCAATAGTAACATTTCAATGGTCCATTACCTGTTCTTGAATTTGTCCTTCCTCTATTGAAGGGTCTTCTTCCTCTATAGTTTCCTCTTGAATTTGAGTCACTATTTTCTTTGTCTCCTTGGTCAGGGGTCCTGCTGCTGCTGCCACCACTTTGTCCCTTGTTCCAAGAGTTGAATTTGCCTCTAAAGTTCTTCCCACTATCATTACTCTTTCCTTTGCCAAAGTCTTGTTTTCTCTTCCATGTTTCCTCCACCTTAAGTGCCATTTGATAGAATCTATTGACTGTGGTAGGGTAGTGTAGATTCAACTCTTCTTGAATGGATACTTTCAAGCCATTCATGTACCTTGCTAGCTTTTCTTCCTCATCTTTAGCCATATTGGTCTTCATACATAGTTTCAAGAAATCCTCAGTGTATGAGCCCACATTCATGTCCTTTTGTTTCAAACTTTGCTTCCTCCTATGGAGTTCCACCCCATAGTCCTCAGGTACATATGTTTCTTTGATCAAAGCTATCATCCTATTCCATGAATTGATCATGTTCTTCCCATTCTTCACCCTCTCTGTTTGGATGAAGTTCCACCAAGTTAGGGCTGCTCCCTTTAACTTGGATCTTGCCACCTTTACCCTCTACTTTTTAGGGATGTCTTCACATTCAAAGAATGTTGTTAGAGCCTCTATCCAATCCAAGGCTAAATCTGCATGCATCTTGCCATTGAAGACTTACAAATCTATCTTTTCCTCCATGGTTATCCTTCCCATGGACTTTAAGGAATCTATGAAAGGCTTTTGGTCTGCAGGGATGTGTTGAACAGGGTCATCCTCCTCTTCTTCACTTTCCTCTTCATTCTCAGACTCATCTCCTTTGATCTTGTCAAGTTTCTTCTCAAGTTCTTGAAGCCTCTTGGTCAAGGCCGTGTTTGCATCCCTTTGCTCTCTCACCATCTTTGCTAACTCACTATTTGTGACCTTTGTAGGGATCTCTTCATCTTCAAGAGAAGACATAGCTCTAATACCACTTGATACAGTAGTGGCAAGCAGAAGCCTTCAAGCAATGAGTAAGTGGTAAGTTCCAAAGGTATCAACACCCAAGAGGACAGGGTTAAATGACAAACTTCAAAGGTATTAATAACCCAAAAGGGATCCAAGTGCCCAAATACTTATCAAAAGTATTGGAAGGACTAGGGGAATGGTTATCACAACCCAAACACCCAAGACAACCTAATCACTAGGCTATGCCAAGTCCAAAGTACCGCCAATTGAGAAGTTCCCAAGAGATCTCCTTAACCCAAAAGGCAATCAAACACCATAAGACAACTTATAAGACCAGGGGTGACCTACAATCATTGTAATGGCTTGTTCAGGCCCTATTCCTTTATTTCTAATGGTTCTTTCATTCAAAAGAAACCCATAACACTAAAGTGCTTCATAATCTAGGCTTTGGCTTGTAGCCTTTTCCAGAGGCAAATTTAGACATAAGTAAAAATGTTTCCAAAAGAGGTGTTAATTTGATTAGGGATTATAATACTCTTTAAGGCTTTACTGAACATGCCCAAGCACCAAGGGTTGGAGGTGAACAAAGGTCACTGCTGTCACAACTTTTAAACCAGGCTAATAGGCCTAATTAGGGCTCCAAATGCACTATAAGTGATCTTTCTCCTATGCAAAAATACAAACTAAGCATGGAGGCATGTGTGGACATGTGAAACAACTCAAAATCTAGGATTTGAGCCCTTGGTGAATCCCCAACCAAAATCTATAGTGACTGTCCTAAGTCACAGAATGGTGCACACACGAGATGTACACCTAGGGTCTTGTGGCAAAGCCACTCCTCTGCATCTCCACACTTTTAACCTATAGAATATTAAAATAAATTGAACAAGGATGAATTCAACCAAGGGGCATCAATTTCCCATTGTGAAATCGGTCCAAACACTCAAGCCCTAGGTGAACCCTAATTTTTAGCCTCAAACCTAGGCAGTCTCACTAAAAACTTGATATCTCACAAAATAGGATAGATTAACACATGAAACCAATTGAAAATGGAAGAAGGTTCAAATATTCAACTTTTGGGATCATTGTTTCATGCCCCCATGACCATACCAGTCTATACAAGATCACTATCCTCTGAAATCTATAGAAAAATGGTTTATTTTATTGATTTTAAATGCCAAGTTACATATTATGCCTTCCACCCACCTGAAAGGGATATTTGAAGGCTTCCCCCATTAGTTCCAACTGATTTTTAAACAATCTAGCTGTTGGGGGCTATAATTACAACTTTTGGCAAAAAGTTGTCAAAGCTGCTAAGCAACTTTGACAACATTTTGAGCAACTTTGCTTCCTAGGAGACCAAACTTGGTCTAGACCTAATCTAGTGATCCAACATGAATCTAAAACATCAAAAACATGAAAATGACTAAAATCCTATGTTTTTAGGCCCTTTGACCACTTTTGACCATAGTTAGCTAGGGGCTTATAGTTGTGCCAATCCTGAAAGTAGGCCTTACAACTTGGTCTAGGTGCCTAACTAGACTAAACTAGATATGTGTATGATTTTTAGGGTCTTTGTTGGTTGATTCTAGAGTAGGTTCTCCTACACCAAAAATGTTGCACCAGTAGTGCTTTTCCTATCATCAACATTTCTAGCCCAATCAGAGTCAGGGTAAAATCTGAGTTCAAACTTGTCATTCTTCTTGTAGTATAGACCATAGTCATCAGTTCCTTTCAAATATCTTAGAATCCTTTTTACTACCATCATGTGAGTTTCCTTGGGGTTAGCAGAAAACCTTGCAACAATTCCAACAACTAGGGCAATGTCAGGTCTACTGTGTACAACATATTGTAGTTTTCCAATCATTGATCTGTAGAGTGTTTGGTTCACTTCTTTTGTGTCATCATCTTTTGTCAACTTCTGTCTAGTAGCCATGAGTGTACTCACTGGTTTGAACTCTTCCATTCCAAAAATTTTTAGTATCTCCTTGATATATTTAGATTGAGTGAAATAGATACCATTCTTCATTTGATAAATTTGTAAGCCAACAAAGAATTTTATTTCACCAAACATAGACATCTCAAACTCAGTTTGCATCTCTATTGCAAATTTTTGACATAACACATCTCGTCCACTAAATATGATTTCATCTACACAAATTTTAGCTAATAATGTACCTTTGTTTTTCTCTCTCTTTAAGTACAAGTTGCTGTTGTCATTGGTTCTTGCAAATCCAATCTTGATCAGATAATTGTGCAATCTCTCATACCATGCTCTTGGTGCTTGCTTCAGTCCATATAATGCTTTGTGCAATCTGCAAACCATATTCCTTTTTTTTGGGTCAACAAAACCATCAGCTTTCTCAATATACACTTCTTCTTCCAAGATACCATTGAGAAATGCAGTTTTCACATCCATCTGATAAACTTTGAATCCTTTATAGGCTGCATATTCAAGTAAGGTTCTGAATCCTTCCAATCTTGCAACTGGGGTGAATGTTTCACCATAGTCAATTCCTTCCTCCTGTGCATAACCCTTGCATACCAATCTAGCTTTGTTTCTTGTCACATCTCCATGTTCATTTAGTTTATTCCTAAATACCCACTTTTTACCAATTACATTTTTATCCTTCGGCCTAGGTACAAGTGTCCAAGTCTTGTTCTTCTCAATTTGTTCAATTTCCTCATTCATTGCCTGTCTCCAATCTTCATTTTCTAAAGCATCTTTCACTATTTTGGGCTCAAATTCACATAACAAACATGTACCATTTTTCAACTTACTTCGTGTCATAATTATAGAATACTTTGATCCAATGATTTGATCAGAATTGTGGTGTCTCCTCATGTATTTTTCTAGAGTAGGCTCAGGTCTTGCTTTAGATTCATTGCTTGTGTTTAGTTCTGGTTGATTCTGTGACTCAACATCTCCATCAGATAGCTCGAAATTCATTTCCTGTTGCATGACAACTCTACTCTGTGACTTGGTAGGTGCATGCTGTTGCTTGGCAGTAGCCTTAGGTAGTGTATTAGAATCTTCCTCATCCAGATATATGAATGATCTATAGCTTTTAGACTCTTGTGTACTTTCAGCTTCATTCCTTTCTACAAACTCATCAATTCTAACATTTTCACTTTCCACAACTTTGTTAGTATTAGAATTCAAACATTTGTATGCTTTGCTTTTCGTTGAATAACCAAGGAATATACCTTCTTCACCTTTAGCATCAAGTTTTCCATTTATGTTGTCCTTTAGTATAAAACACTTGCTTCCAAATACTTTAAAGTACTTTACACTAGGGGCATAACCATACCAAAGTTCATAAGGTGTAGCATTGGTACCTTTCTTGACTTGTACTCTATTTAGGGTATAGACTACAGTACTTACAGCTTCTTTCCAGTATTTATGTGCAACATTCTTCTCCATCATTAGTGTTCTTGCATAGTCCATGATAGATCTATTCCTATGTTTAGTAATACCATTTTGTGGAGGAGTCCTGGGTGTGGACATCTATCTCTTTATACCTTGGTCATTGCAAAACTTGTTGAATTCATTAGAAATAAACTCTCCACCTCTGTCATATCTTAAGCATTTCAAAATTTTGTCTGTTTCCTTTTCTACTTTAGGTAAGTACCATTTAAATAACTGGAATGCATCAGATTTTTCCTTGAGAAACATTACAATCATCATCCTTGAATAATCATCAACAAATAGAATAAAGTATCTAGCACCATAGTAGCTTCTTTCTCCAATGAGACCACATAGATCAGTATGGATTAATTCCAAAATTTCCTCTGAAATATGTGTTTTACTCTTGAAATTAGACTTAGTCATCTTTCCTAGTTGACATTGTTTACACATTGCATTCTCAGGTTTCTTTAGCTTAGGTATCCCTCTAACCTTTTTCAATTTACTTATGCTTACCAAGTTATCAAATTTCACATGAAAACCTCTTATGCCATAACCAAAAATCATTGTATTGTGCAAACAAACATGTTTCTTCAGATAAATTCAGATAAAATAAGTTACCTTTAGTCTGATCACCACTTCCAACTAAGTCTCCAGTAGAATCATAGATCTTTTCTTTTCTGTGATGGAACTCAACTCTGTAACCAGAAGTGTTCAACTATGCAATACTAAACAAATTTTATTTAAGATCATCAACCAAATACACATTATCACATCTGATTTCGTCAGTCAAGTTAATAAATCCTTTACCTTTGATAAGACATGGTGCATCATTACCAAATTTTACATATCCTCCTTTGCCTTGGTTTAGGGTTTAAAACTTATCCTTGTCACCAGTCATATGATGGGAATAACCATTATCAATGATCCAATGATCACTTTTACTCATATAAGAGATTAATGTAGTTTTCTCATCATCATCAGAATCTTCTTTCATTGCAACATAAACAACTTCTATATCATTGTCATCAAAATTGTTAGTATCATTGTCAGAAGTTTCTTCAGCAATATAACAAGATTTTTTACCTTTGTCTTTGTAATCCTTATATATCCTAAAGTCTCGGTCATCCTTTTTGTCATTGTATTCTTTGTATTTGTTGTCCTTTATTTCATCTTTTTCATTCTTATCAGGACATCTAGCAGCTATATGACCAACTTTATTGCATGAAAAACAAATACTAGGAAGTTTACCTCTATATTTTCCTTTTCCTCTGGATAGCCTTTTTTCCATAAGTGCTTCAAGTTCTTCAAGATCATCATTAGTAGTGTCACTATCACTGTTCACATGTTTCTTTCCTTTCTTAGATTTATTGAGAACTAATTGTGATCTAAAAGCAGAATCAATACCTTGTGGATTATAGTTGTCATAATTTGACATTTCAAATGCAGTGAGTCTGCCTATTAGATTTTCCAGATTCAGATTATTGTTAGGAGTACATCTCAGTTCTTGAACTACAGAAACTCTAATAGCATATATAGGAAGTAAATTTCTCAGTACCTTTCTCATAATAGTGTTCTCATCTATTGTTCCATTAGCTCCTCTAATGACATTTAAAACTTATTTCTCTCTATCATAATACTAATTAACATTTTCACCTTCTTGCATTTTCATCTCATCAAACTTACCTCTTAAACTTTCTAATTTAGCTCTTAGCATATTTTTGTCTCCACCATAGACAGTTGCAAGTTTATCCCACATCTACTTTGCATTTGTGCAGCTCTTTATATCATCAAACTCTAAATAGCTCAATGAGGAGGCAATCTCCAACATTGCTTGATTATGCTCTTGCTTTTCTCTTAGTTGTGCAGCTGTGAGAGGAGTAGTAGGTGATACATATTCATTTTAAATAAGTCACTTAGCATCATCTCCAATACCAACTAGATGCAGTTTCATCAAACTCTGCCATGCAGGGAAGTTGTCTTTGTTCACCTTAGGAACCTCCTTCTTATACATCTTGATCTTTTTGCTCCAAGTACCTTCAAACTATTTTCAGGAGACCAAAGATTTGATACCAATTGTTAGAATTAATTTAGAATAACTGAGAGGGGAGGGGTGAATTAGTTATCCTCAGGTCTAGATGTAGCAAATAAAACTTTAATATTTTAGATCTACTCAGCAGCAGTAGCACATGTCAACAACTTTAATCATCCTGTTTACTGTCTAATGTAATTAGCTTCTAGAAACATAACGGTAAAAAAAACCATAAGAATTCACACAAGTTGACACAAGTATTTAACATGGAAACCCAATATGGGAAAAACCACCAGTAACATGCTACCAAGTTTCACTCTTCTGAAGTGAGCTCTGTGAGGAGCCAACCTTGTTAAAGGTTACA
>MU224577.1:1505591-1518172 GCA_018584345.1 Thuja plicata
GAGGATTTATACAAATGACTGTTAGGTCAACCTTGTTAAAGGATTTAACTGATACAATGGTTAGAAAGTAATCAACAGTTGTGATCTGATACATACAACTTACTTTGCAAATTCAGATCTAATTACAACTCTGATGTTAACTTACTGGATGGCCTGCATTGTCATTTCAATCTTTTGATCTGCTTGGAAATCCATTAAGAAATCACACATGCAACTCTCTACTTCTGTATTTAGCCTTCTCTACTAGATCATGCCAATCTGTAAATCAACTATGCAATCCTCTTGCATACACACATGTACACCAATCAGTACATTCACACTTGAACACTCATCAGTACACACAATGAATAAACCCCTTTAGGTTATCATATACCTCTCTGTCTAGGTCAGATAAATCTTTTGCTGCTTAATCAAGATCATAGATCTTAGGTTAGGTCAGATCCAATGGATCATTCCATCATTACATTACATTTACTTCTCCAAAGTAGTATTTAATTAAATCTTGAAACCATGCATTAATTACGGTTACCCATACATTAAATGATGTGGATCAATCTTTAATTAAATTTACATATCCCAGTAAAATTAACTAAGTTGGCCAGAGATCTCAAATCTCATCATTAATCCAATTACTGTAAGTCGGCCAACATCACTGTTTCCACTCGACAATTTCATTGGTGCTTAGCACTGAACAAACTTGCTCATCACAAACAAATTCACTTGGCACAAACAACTTTTATCGGCACAAGCAACTTTCCTCGGTACAAGCAACTTTGCTCGGCACCAGCCAAACTTGCTCGGCACAAAACAGCCAGAAAAACCGTCTTTGAAAGATAAACAACTAATTACTTTGCCAGAGTACCAACTGATCAAGTACCATTTTATTTGCGTTAACTCAACCATTAACTTGGTCTTCTTGTTAAATCTCCTTCATCAACAATAGATATAGTACTCAAACAGATAACAATAGTCTCAACAGTTAAGGTTTGACATCAATGACAAAATAACAATTTCTCTCATTGTCACTTTCCAACAAAAACATGCCATCCTTGTTTTGAGTATGATTCATGGTGTAGTTATCAAGGGATATGATGGTAATGGTCATGTTTATCATGTTGGGAGCTGTCATTTTATGCCATGTGTGTTAACTTGAATAGATGTTTAGCCATTTGTTAGAGTGGATCTCCAATTTGGGGATTGGGGCACAAAGGGGCCACCTTGGTAACCCATTGAAGAGTGTTAATCAAGTGAAAACATAATGAATAATAAAATAATGGTGTTAAAACAACTAACTAAGAAAGAGTAATAGTAATAGTATTGGCCTAGAGTTGTCGACCCGCCAATACATGATTCATGGTGGTGTGAGGCAATGAAATATTCTATTCCCCACCTTTTCTATAGGATGCTTTGCATGACATGAGTTAGGATGCGGTGAGGCAATAAGTTATTCAATTTAGACATGTGTGTGCTTTACCTTGTACCTAGTGTGATCATTCTTCATGTGGTTTGGATGCCCTCTTATTTTAGTATGACACTATGACTTGAGTTGTTTATGGTATTTTCAACTGATATTGGAAGGATTTGTATTCATGGTGTTTGAGGTACCCAGATTCTGTGTGGTCAATTATTTTGGTAATTGTGTCTTGATGTTGCATTGTTGTGCATTTGTATACCCCATATTGTTTTTTTTCTTGGCATGTGTGGTATTGGCCATATGGTTATCTCTTGAGAATGATGGGAGAGGTGTTGGATAAAGACACTTCTCAAGTGCTTGGATTTTTTCATTATTGGAAACTCATCTTAGTGCACCTATCTGCATGACATTTTTTGATCAAACCAGAAGGATTGCAGATTTATTCTAAGTCTGGAAGTGAATAGAGAATATGGAATTATTTAGTATTTGGTCTGATACATACTCTCAATTTCATATTTTGTATCCAGGATTACAAGGAAGATTCATAGATGCCTGATCTGCCTTATTCCATATTTTGGTGATCTGATGATATTGTTCATGCAAGTGAGAAGGTTCTATATATTAGTTTTTGGGTTTACAATTAAGAACAACATCTTGGTGTAGTTGATCCTTATATGGATCTAATGGAGATATTTTGGTAATTTTTTTGTTATCAAGGATGATTATCTGACACGTGGAATAAGGTGTGATGGATTTTTTTGGTTCACATTGGTGTTTGCATCCAAATCTAGCTAATTGATTGTACACATTTCATTATTTTGTTAAGTGTTCTTGAATCTGACATGTAAGCAATATAATCTCTTGTTAAATATATATAAGATTGTTATGTTTTCTCATTTTGGCATGGATGTTTATGTGTGGAAGGAGATTATAGTGATTCTGTATAGTTTCATGTGTACAAGATAATGATTTGAGGTTTGAATTAGTATTATAGAGCAATAATCTTTGAAGTGTATGAAATCGGTATATTGCACTTAACTGGAACTGTATGTTGGCATTTGTAGATGTTGTTTCGTAGTTCAAACTTTATTGTGATATTGGAATTGTCTTATAGGTAGTGAGCCTCTTTTATTTTGAGCAGTGATCTCTAGGCAGTTTTCTTGAATGCATGTGAATTCCCATTGTAATACTCCTAACAGGGTATAATACTTCTACAAAGTATTTTCATCTTGTAGGTTCATTCCCACTGTGGTTTTTCCCTTAATTGGATTTCTATGCAAAAATATTGGTGTTATTATGTAGTGGATGTTTGTATTATGCTTTTGCATCTTTATTTTGATTATATGTGTTAAGTGGCTAAAGAATCAGATTAATAAAGTTAAAGATTGCAAAACACTGATTTATCCCTGCTCTTAGTGTTTCTTAATTCCAACAATTGGTATCAGAGACTAGTTCCTTGGAGGAAGGTCAGAAACATGAGGAAGATCTGGATAGGTGATTTAATGGATTCAGATTGTATTCAACAACTACTTGTTGCACTTGAATATCTTGATCAGTCCAAATCTGAAGTCCTATAATTGCAGAACAATCTTAAGGAAGCTGAAAAATTTCATTCAGACACTGAAAGGGCAGATAAACAAATCCATGGAAAAGAGAAAGGAACTTTGTGAACAATTAAAGAAAAAAAGGAAGCACAAATAATGATCAACCCTTGAAGGAGAAGAAATAAGAATGTGAGAATCTCACAAATGATAAAGAAGTTCTAAAGCATGAGATGGAATATATGGTGATGGGTTAACTAAGGAAATTGAAGAATAAAGAAGAATGAAGAGAATCTTGATTAGTCCTTGAAGGAAAAATATGATGAATTCAGAAAAATTAGCTGTGAGATTGGCCAACTGCAACTTGACCTTCAAGAATCTAGACACAATGATGAAATAGTTGAAAAATAGATTGACATTATTAGGAATGAACTTAATGCTGAAAATAAGTGCACAAATAAGTTCATGATTATCTCAACTAAGTTTGATGTGATACTTGGAAGTTAGAGGATAAAAGGTAACACATAAGTTATTAGATTTGAGAAGGGAGAAAGCTTTGATTGGTCAAAGTAACCCTATGCTAGGAAATTAGGAGGACAAACCTAAAAAGACTCCAGTAAGACAATCTAATGCTCAAAGGTATTCATATTTGAATGATAAATGGTTTGCATGCAATAAATTTGGTCATAAAGTTCTTCAAAATGCAAGAAGTATGGTCATAAATCAAGTGAATGCAGACGTGTGATGAATAAATGTACCAATAAAGGGAATGTTAGATGTTTTGCATGTAATATATTTGGAAACATTTCTAATTAGTGAAGATCAAGAGGAAACCAAGTAAATTACAAAATATGGACAAAAAAATGTGGTATGCTACAATTGCGATAAACCTGGTCACATTGCAAGATTTTGCAGAAGCAAGAATGTGGATAGTAAGGGTCTAAACAACATCAATATGTAGAATAGTGATAAAGGAAAAGGGAAAGTAACTACATATGAGATTAGGAAGAAGATGAGAAAGACATGTGTAAAGAGTAGTGAGAATGATACAGGAAATGGGTTTGCACCTGAATTTGGTGTTGGAAATTTCTCCTGGAATTAAATTAAGGCCTTTGGCCTAGGGGGAGCTTTTCAAAAAATCCTATAAACCCCCTGATAGAAGTTTGTACCTGAATGTGGTAGGTTGATATAGTCATGTTGGGATATTTTATATGCTTTGGAAACATTTTTTGATTAATCTAAGCGATATTGAAGATCCACAGAGAAAATTTTATTATAGTCACTAAAACAAGGTATCCGAAAGGTTTAGGGAAAAATGTATTTAATACATAAAAAATGATATGGTGTGTGAATGATAAAAGGTAATTTTACTTTGTCATTCTTTACTTTGAATTTGAAGAGGAAGTGAAACAAAGAGCTTTGCAAGAAGATTTACCTAAGATCAAAGGCATGTAGGCAATTTCCGTGCAAATCCTAGTTTGACAAAAAAGGTATTTCTCTGTAAAATATGTGATCTTGCATTTTTGGAATTGGATTCTCCAAAGATTGTTTATATTACATAAATACTAAGACCTAAATTCAAAAATCATCCCTTCAAATTAGTAGAAGATGATTTGCTAGGTGCATTTTCAATTGTTCCATACATTGTTCTTCATGTCAAGGATATAAGGGCATACATACATGAAAATATTGAGGATTTAGGAACTTCCCAGTTGTTAAACCTTTATTTGGACAAGCTATTAGTAGATTCTAAGATTAAGGATGAATTCAAAGAGTTGGAGAAGAGGAAATTTGCACAGGTCATCAAATTTACGTATTTTGATGAGAATGAATGGGTTTGGTATGTGATGAGTGAAATTCATACAAAATTCATGAGGTTGAAAAATTCATACAATATTTTGAAGGAAGTCATTAGGGCAATAACTGGTTTTTGGTCATCTAGTGATTTACCTATTTTTAAGTCTGTAAAGAATCAAGTTGTCACAAATGCAACCAGATCAAAATTTGATAAGAAGGAAATGAAAATCAATGATATCATAGAAATAGATGTAAGGTTTTCTTTGATGGTGATAGGATACAAGGTTTACAATTATATTTGGGAGAATTCAATCTCTGGTATGAAAATCTATGCTTCTTATTAGATGATGAAGGAAAATGCAGAATATGATCCCTATCAGTTCTCGCAGAGTCAATTGATGGATAATCTGGCTAAGATAAAGAAGAACAAGAAGTACCCCTTAAAGTATGGTAATCTAATCATGAGTCTATTATTCTAATTCATGAATGAGGTTCCAAGTGTTGGAAATTTGCAATGGTCAAATGATAGACCAATAGTTGCGCAATTCAGAGATTTTCCCTACATGACTGATAGTAAGTATTGAAAAAGTACTCTTTGGGGGTTATTTCAATGATTTTCAGAGTAAGATGCAGGATGGGAAAAGGATCCCTAAATCTATTGTTGAGAAATATCAAGACATAATTTATTTCATGGTTTAAATTGATCAATGTTTGATGGAAGTAGTAGAACCAAGGGCATAATGGATCATGCCTTTGGGGTATGAATTTGATGTACAAATTATTGACATGTATGCTCAACATTTGTTGAGTAAACGTATTGATACTATAGAGGAGATATTTGAAACTTATCATGATAAATAATTGAAGTTTTATACAAAATTTAACATGCCACACATAGTAAGAAAAGTTATAAAAGAGGTTGAGAACTTGACAAAGATCATAGGTATTCGGGTACAAGAATCAAGGGAAGAAAGGAAGAAAATAATGGAAGTAGAGGAGAAGCTAATTGAATTTGATGCATCTAGTCCAGATGTCTCTTCCCTAGAACAAGAAAAATAATAATTTTTCCACCCTCCTTCGATGCTCCTAAGTTAGTAAGTCTTAATAAACAATAAATTGAATCATCAAGCAAGGAAGGAAAAAAGATGAAAGTTAAAAGAAAAAGTATGCTACTACTAAGGATTATGAGGCTACAAAATTAGATGAAGATGTAAAAGAGTTTTAGTCTAAAGGAATCAAGGAATCAAGGGTCTCCAAGGAAAAGCCATTTAAATATGTGAAGAAAAGTGAGAAAATGAAAATTGATTGTGATAAGGTTGATATGTCAGTTGGTGATGTTGAAGAATCAATTTTAGTGCATGGAAATCTAAAACCTCTTTTACAATTTTATGATAAGCTTGATGATGATGGGAAAAGAGTACTTGAGGAAGCCACAATAAAATACTTGAATACATTCAAAAATTCTCTTGTGGATATCATGTCTAAGATTCAAAAAGGTCTATATGATCTTGTAGAAATGAGGATAGTGAATAAAAAGAATAAGATGAGAGGTTGAAAGGAAAATTTTTAGTTAGTTTATGTTTGGTTATATCAGTGAATGAAATGAAATTGATCATAAAGAAGGATAAATATCATTTCAAGAGAAGATAAAGGATAAATAGGCTAATGATTGGTCAGATAGATGAAGTTTTGAGGGAGATAGAAAAGATTTTGATGAAAGTCTTGGAAGAAAATAATTTTTTTGTAGTTAGAGAAGAAGCTCTAGTTGATGACACTTCAGTTCTTGATGATGAGCCACTTGAAGCCAGTATGCATACTAAAATAAGTGTTTATGAGGTTAATGTTTCTGATGCTCCAATAAGAGAAGTTGTAGGAGAGATGAAAGGTGAAGAGAAGGCAAATAAGCTGAATGAGGTAAAGGTTGAGGTAAGAGACACCTCAGAGACAATGAAGTAAATTTTAGAGAAGGAAAGTTTGGTGTTGGATGATCCTAAAATTACTCAAGGGCCTATCAATTTGGTCACTCTTTCTACAATCCAAAAATTGAAGCTCGCATCATTTTCTCAAGCTAAGGCAAGAGAAGAGATTCTGAGATCTCACATTGAAAACAATGAGCTGTTAAGTCTTGCATCTGGTTTACTTGAGAAGATCATGCCTAGATATATCAAAGATTCATATGATACTCTCTTTGGTCAACTGAAGAGTCTAATAAATTATGTAAGTACACATTTTGAATCATTAGAGACGTTAGCAGAGTTAAAAGTCAAGAAATAATTTTATGTCAATAGATTAAATCAGCTGAAGGGAATGATTGCAAATGATATGATGCTACTGAATAGTAGTATAAAGAGTATTAAAAATTCTATATCTGAAGGTAGTAATGTATATAAGTCATGCTTATCATTTTACAAATTTGTTGATTACATCGAGAAGAAGATCAAGGAGAACGCAAATCAGTTAGTAGATATGTCACAGTATTTTGATCCTCTACCAGATTTTTCATCTAATAAAGAAGGTCAAGTCACAAATTTACTCAATATGATTAAGAGTTTAATACATGAAAATGATAGGATTATTAGTAAAATTGGTGAACTTCAGAGTCTAATTTCTCCAAAGTTGGCAACAATGTTCAATTCTTTGAAGGAAGCTATGGATTCCATAGTTACCAATGACCCCTATAATCTTGAAACCGAGGAAGTGCAAGAATACATTTTGCATGGGAACAACTCAATTTTGGAGAGTCTCAAGAAAGGTTGGGATAATGATTTAAGCTTATTGAAGAATATTTTACAGATATCTTCAAGTTGATGTAAGTTAGTAGAAGTATGTTTGTACATATACGACATATCTATATGATTTTTGTATGAAATTTGGTGTGCATATCCTTTCCTTTTCCTTTTATGTCAAAGGGAGAGTGTAGGGCCATGAAAAATTTATATAAGTGTATATTCATCCCAAGGAGAGCATAAATTTTTTGAGTTTTTTAAGTGTTCATATTAGATACTAATTTTCTCACTAAGTGTTTCCATCAATTCCAAAGGGGGAGATTGTTGGAAATAGACATTTCTCAAGTGCTTGGATGTTTTCATTGATGGAAACTCATCTCAATGAACCCAATCGCATGACAATATTTGATCAAGCTGGAGGGCAGATTACAAATTTATTCAAGTATGGCAGTGACTGAGCATATGGAAGTATTTGGTATTCAGTCTGGTACGTACTCTAAGTTTCATATTTTGTGCCACATATCTTAGGGAAGATTCATGGATGCCTGATCTACCTTATTCCATATTTTGGTGGTCTGATAATGTTGGGTGTGCAAGATAGAAGGTTTGTATATAGTTTTTTGGGTTAGCAGTGAAGAACAATAGTTTAGTGTTGTAGACGTCTAAAATCATCCTTATATTAATTTAATAAATATTCTCATAATATTATAATTAATTTTAATTTATTAATTATATTTGTTATATTCTTCTATTTATTTAATTAAATATGATTCACTTTCCTTAGTATTTAAATTTAATTTCAATACCATCCCCTTTAATGTATTAAATCTTATTTATATACATTTCCCTCATTAATCCCTTTTAAATAAATTTTAATTTATTATTCCTCCTCATGACTTAATTCTACTAAACCATAATTAATCTAAATCTAATTTGGATTAAACTAATTTGAACCTAGATCCTACCCTACCTCACATCACTCTCACCAAATGGACCTACTTACTAATTAACTAAGGTTAATTAGGCTAATTTTTTGATTCCTACACATATTAGTCCTAATTATTTGCTCACACATGTGTGAGCAATTTTTTCAAAAATTCACTTTTCCAAACAATCCTAATTTTCTGCCAACAAGGTTTCTTACAACCTTGGTGACACTTTCTTACACATTCTAAAAGTCTTTTATTGGACAAAAACTCTCACACCTCTTACAAGATCCTTCACATGTGTACTTTAAGTGCACCTTGACCCATCACATCAAAAGTTTCTCACACATGTGTGAGAAAATTTGGCGTCTTGCATGGCTTATGTGTCCCTCATGTGGCACCTATGTGGATGCCACATGAGCTCCACCTCATCCAAGCCTTTTCTCTCCTCCAAAAAATCTATAAATAGAGGTCATTGTGAAGAGAAAATCATCTCTCATTTATGCATTGTTATCATGCTACTTTAGATTTTGAATTTTATAGCTCATTTTCATCTTCATGTTTTTTATTTCATTTAGAAATCACATCTTAGGTAATTATGGAATGATTCTAGTTTCTTTGAATCTCATGCATATCCTTCTAGTCTAGCTTTTGCATTTTCATCATCCATATTTGATGAAGGCTTGAGACAAGTTCCTCATACTTGTTCTTGAGCTCTTCATTTAGTTGCATTTAGTTTTAATCCATAGCATGCATCTTTAATCTAGTGGAATTTAAATATTGTGTTGGGAGAGCACACCCACATAATTCTCTAAGAGAAAATCAATAAGGCCTTGGGTGTCCTTGTTCAGCTCATCGGACGTTGTGATGGAATCACTTGTTATTTTTGTAGTATGCTTCTTAGACATGTTAGTTTGTTTTAAATGATTTATATCTCTAATGTTTGCATGTCTAAGCGTGCTCCCAACTAGTAGGATTTTGGCACATAAATTTTGGCACGCTCAATGGGACCCACGTCCCTATTTTTCAAAATTTCTAACGTATTTTCCATGTTTTTTAACATTCTGGAAAAGTTTTACTCAGAGCCGTCTACACACTATTTTTTCTGTCCACATTTTTAGATTGCCATTTGCGCAGATCGCCGTCTGTGTCTGTCAACAAACATCTCTACGTATTAGATATCAAATATTAGATTTAATTTAAACAATCTTTAGAAATGTTTTTTTACTAATTTTTGGGATTTTAAGTCTCAGATTTCTGATAGGGTCTTAATTTTTAAGAGTTAAACGTTGCCAAAATAGGTAAAAAGTTAAAAATGCTTGTTTATTTAAATATGTTTTTCCACTAATTGTTTGTTGTTCACTATCTGTGCATGAAATCAACCATTTTTGCAGATTATCATCTGCACCATCCAACTGTCATCTGCAACTTTTCTGTTTCTTGACAGGTATCAGTTTCTGCCTTTCACTGACCGTTGCCTGTTCTCTGGCTTTATCATCTACATAGCTTGCCGTTTGTGACTGTACTCTGCCATCTGCAAATTTTCATTGTGATTTGTAATTTTTAGTAGATTTTAGGGTTACTGATATCTTTCAAGGTTTTACAACATCATTTTTTGAAGACCAAAATATCAGAGACTACTAACTTTGTGTTTTTTTAGGACGATTAGAGAAGAAAAACAAACAAAACTACTAATATTTATTCTTACAGGTTGCCTTGAAGATTTCAACCAAATGATGGTTCTTCTTAGCATATGTTTTTACTAGGCACCTAGATTTAATTAGGAGGTTTATTTGTGTGATGAAAAATAAACATTAGGGGATTATGCTCTCTTCCTTTTTGGGAAGATCAAAAACCTAGACATGTTTATTTAGTTTTGGGCATATAAATCTTTGTTTTTAGAAAGAACAAAGTGTTTTGCGTGTTTGGGAGAAAATGACACAGGGTAGGAGAGTATGCTCTTTTCCCCTTGAGGGAAAATAAAAAATCTAGACCCCTTTTTTTTTCCAATCCATCTTTTACAATTAATCCTTTAGATGGGCCTGCCAGTTGAGGAAAAAATCTCCTGAGAATGATCCACATGAGAACAAGGTGTAAGCCACACCACTCCACTCACGTTAAATAAATTTACTCTTTGGGGTTAAATCCTCTAGAGTCGATTGGCATTTGAGCTTATACTCGGTTCTCATCTAACTTAAGTGCAAACTCACAGTCTTAATCATGTTTATGTAACCACTTTTGTCAAGATGCTTTATGGAGCTATACACTTGAATCATACTTGCACATACATAGAGGATACAATCAAACATAGACCCTTACTAAGCACTCTAGGCATAGAAGCTACCCTATTCACTTTTGAAGGGTGATTTATTATAGTGCAAGGGGAGGGAAGAATCTCCCCTCAAGGTCCCCATCACATGTGTCCCAGGGTATTATGTTGCGAAAGAGATTTTCGTAGCATGAAAAAAATACCTAGAAAAAGAAAAAAACATGGGCACTCTTTTGGGAGTAACACTTCTATGTGAGTCGAAGGACTACCAAGCAATGGGTCTATAATATTTCATTCAAAGCTAATTCCGTAGGTAGACTTGTGTTTGAAGTGCTTGCAAAATATTGACAAATCCAAAACAAAAAATACCCAACAAAATTTGTCACACATGCTTGTATCCCTCAAGGTTTCTTTGTCCCTTGTTGGATTGTTTTCAAGACCTATGCTAGTTATTTTCTGGTTTGGGTATGCTAAAATTGGTTTTTGTCATTGAAAAAATCCATCAAAAATCAAACTGTAGTCCAAAATCTATTCAAAATCTCAAGACACTGCCCTAACAATAGTCTACCATCTCTGCTCTAGATTTGACATCTACATAGATCACCATTTGTGCGTATCACCGACTATGTCTGAGATTACTGTCTCCGCTTGAAAATAGTGAGATTCAAAATCTTCCAAAATATTCAAAATTTGGTTCTCTATGGAACCCTGAAACCATTTGTCCCAAACCATTCATTCACTAAGTCAAAATCAAGTTTTTTACCATATGACATGACCGGTTCCAAGAAACATAAGAAGGTTAAGCTTCCAACACCTCCAGTTTATCGAGAATAGAAAGAAACTACTCACAAATCCAAAGAATATCAACACATTTCCACATCAATCAAGCAGAAAATTGAGTATTGTGAGAAAATTGACAAAATCATGTACAACAAAAAAATTTACAATTTCATGGCCAAATATCCTATCAACCGTGCTTTTGTCACCCTTAAGAAATATGATTAGACAACCCTCTTGTTTCTAAAATAAATTCTTCAATCATCATCAAACATCATTATTTTTCTAGGAGCATTAGATCAAACCTCTTTGAATCAAATCAAATCAATCCTTTTTAGGTTGAAAGACCTTAATCAAAGTATTACAGACCTTCATCCTCAAACAAACACAACATTACTTGTAGACCATCACTCCATCTCAAGTAATTTAAATCTCTTGTGATGTCCCATTTTGCTTGAGATCACAAGTACATCTTCAAGTAGAACAAATATTACTTAATCCTTTTGTGTTTGTATCATCAAAAGCTCTTGTCATGCTTAGGTTTTGTTCTAAAAACCTTTAAATCAATCATCAAATAATCAAATCAATCCTTAATCAATCATAAATCCTTATCCAATCAATCTAATCCAATCAAATCCAATCAAATCAAGAATCAGATCTTTGCTCCATTCCATTTCATCTCTCATCTTCTTGTCTTCCATTCTTCTAAGTCTGCCATTATATGGTAGTCACTCAATCCAAAGCTAGAAACATGAGGCATGCAACACTCAACACTGCTGTTGAGATTGATGAATATCAATCTACCCAAGAAACCCTGCATGCAAAGCTATTACAAACAGAATGAAGATAGAAAGAGAAAGCTAGGGCGGCCGATAGGCCAGAGACTGAAAAAGCATTGTGACAGAAAATAAGTTCTATATTCAACAATGAATTACAAAAATACAATCTCCTTATGAAATGGAAGCCGGTCAATCCTTATAAAGGATACCGAAACCCTAAAAGGCAAACTAACTCAGAAAAGGAAACTTTCCTAAGTCTAACTTAAGCACTAAAGAGTAATTACTAAAGATTACTCTAACACCCCCCCTTAAGTGTAACTTAGGGAGAAGCAAAACTGCTAAACTACTGCAG
>MU224577.1:1519626-1533994 GCA_018584345.1 Thuja plicata
CCCGGTAACCAAAAAGGGAGAAATTTTATATGATTTCGACTCTCCCGGGCCTTCTGGACGCAATGGTGGAGTCCGTTTAAGCTCAAACAGCTCCAAAAACAAGGACCCCCTAGAACCAGAGAGAAAATGCCAGAAAAGCATCTGAAAGCTTCTGTGCTTCAACGAAGACCGAACAGCTGACAGCAGGAAAGCTCTGATACCATGTTGAGATTGATGAATATCAATCTACCCAAGAAACCCTGCATGCAAATCTATTACAAACAGAATGAAGACAGAAAGAGAAAGCTAGGGCGGTCGATAGGCCAGAGACTGAAAAAGCATTGTGACAGAAAATAAGTTCTATATTCAACAATGAATTACAAAAATACAATCTCCTTATGAAATGAAAGCCGGTCAATCCTTATAAAGGATACCGAAACCTTAAAAGGGAAACTAACTCAGAAAAGGAAACTTTCCTAAGTCTAACTTAAGCACTAAAGAGTAATTACTAAAGATTACTCTAACAACTACTACCTATGAGGAGAATCTTTTTTCCCATCAATATTTTCAAGGCACTCAAGTAACAACTGAGGAAGTTCCCGAAGAAACTGAGTTAGTGGAACAAGAAGAAAGACCTACCCAAGTGAATGAATTCCTTAGAGATCCATATAAATTAGAAATGGTTGAAAAGGAAATTAATAAAACTAGTGGAAAAATATTCTTGAATCTTATTCAAAATGGCATTACAGTTCCCGCTGACTTTGATGAAGCTCTCCTTGCTCGAAACATCACCAAAGCCACCGCTGTTGCTACTGCAGTGATGGCTTCTAATTCAAATGCTACACCATCATGTGATACTAGTAAAGGAGCTATTGGTGAACCTTCCATGTCAATACCTACATCAACACCTATATCAAAAACTACATCAACAACCCAATTGACACAAGAACAAATTCAACAGATCCTAAGTGTCTTTCCAAACATTACTATGCACAATAGCACTCACGCAATGACAAATACTACTTAAATAACAAGTGATAATGTTAACAACATAGGGAATATTTCCATGCCTTTGAATACATCATCTATGTTTCAAACAACGGGTATGAAGACATCCAAAACCAATACATCTAGAGCTTATCAAAATATACCCCCTCCTATTGTTGGTATGATCTCCACAGGGTTTTCAGTTGTACAATTTGGAGGAGGTGAAACTTATGTGCCACCATTTCCTCTGCATAATGCTCAAGATTTAGCCCAACAATTTAAACTCAAAAACCTTGTGCATGGTTTACAAAACTGGGGCAAAAAGGAGTTTTCTTTTGAAGAGATTTGTCCCTATCCATTTGACAAGTTTACCACATTGCAACCATTCCCCCCAAACTTTGAGATGCCTAAATTTGAGAAATACAAAGGTGAAACATGTCCTCTACAACATCTCAAAGAATTGTACATCACATGTCAAGAAGTTTCCTATAAAAAAAATTACCTAGAGAGACTCTTCACTAGGAGTCTTGGAGGGGCAGCCTTGGAATGGTTCATGGCCCTTCTGTTAGGAATAGGATCACTAAGAGGGGGGGGGGTTGAATCAGTGATCTATCAATTAATAATTTTTCTTATTATCTAAATCTTTACTTAAATGCTTATGAAATGAACTTGAATATCAATGCAAGTAAGATAAATATACACAAAACATAACAACATATATGATTACGGGGAAACCCAATGTAGGTGAAAACCTCAGTGGGAATTAGTACCCACAAATATTCTGTACTAGTGTCTTATGATCCTTGTTAGAAGATCCTTAACCCTGTTAGGAGTTGTCTTTACAATACATGAAGTGCAGTGACCTTGTTAAGGGTCGGACCCTCTTAGGAGTATTTTACAATAACCCTATTAGGGGTGGTGGACTCACTATCCAAATGGTGAAGGCTACAACCTTCTGGATGTTTGATGCACACTGTATCTGCAAGGTGAACTGCTACTGTGACACTGCTTGTCTGATCAGTTCCTTTTGTGCACTGATGCTTTAACCTCTTGTTTATCTCTACAACAATCTTGTTTTCACTCTGAAAGCTTCTACTTCAATATCTATATCATCAACATATGACAGATATAGCTTTGTTGCTTTTACACTCTACTATTCTTTTCTTATCTCTGACTTTCGCAACTTTTCCCATCACAAATGACCTTCTATAAGTACTTCCTCAAATAACATGAACATGTCTACTTTAGGAAACCTTTTACCATATATATTTATCACTTACATAACAATGCAACCCTTCATTAAGTCAGCTTAACATTAATTATAACTACTTTACTCAAACCAAACAGACACGTCTTTTCACACAGTCTAATTCACCAAAATAGCTCTAACTAATTATCCAAAATGAATCAAGTCATGCAATTTTAAAAATATATTTTTAGGTCACTAAAAATGACTAATCTAAAGGCAAAAGTCCTGAGGATGAGTGCAACTTCCACGCCAAAACAATCTCTGTCGGCTCTTTCCATGATCTCTATCCTATTCTGGCATTCACTGGCTGTACCTCTTCAACTGGCTATATCTTCTTCATACTTGAAGATCTGATCATTCTCTCTTAGAATTAGCATGTAAACATACTCATAAGCTTATCTTCAAAGGAACATATCATTTGGATAAAAAATGAACACACGCTAATCAAAACTATAATAGTCTGTTCCTAGCTCTGTCCTATTTTCTGTACTTAGCTAATTTCTAATCTTCTGATAATGTGTGCTGACTCCAAAAATTTATATGACTTTGTTGCCATAATGAAAACACTAAACAGAGTCATATAATTCAATATAGTCAACTTTCCAACAATCTCCCCCTTTGTCATTTATGGCAACAAAGGAATATGGTGAAGTTACTATCTGTACTTTTATATAAAAAATCGCTATCTTATATCTCCCTTTTTATCATATACTAGACTCCATATTCTTCATACTCTACTACCCCTTTGACATTAATGACAAAGGTTCTCAAAAACACTTCTATGTACTTACTCAGCATACATATCAGGATATGCAATCTGCAACTTCTGGATCTCTTTCTCCCAAAATGCAATCAGTGAATTAACAATATGTAGATGGGTGCATAATGCATATTGTAGCTTCTCCATCTTCTCCAAGTCTATGCTAGGACCTTGATCATATGATATAATCCATATTCTATACATTACTTTACTCACCCGTTGATATTATCTTCTCTGCCTTCTCAATCTTATCAATCTTCCCCTGATATACACATATTGATATCGGTGGAGGGATCTTCCAAAGATTTCCTTATCTTCTCTATCATAGCCTCTACCTCCTGGATCTTCTTTGTAATGATGGACACTTAACTTTCCTAATTCATACAGTCAGCAATAATCTTTGTTCCTTTTTCTGCAAATTCTTTCAAGGATGCTTGACCAAATTTGAGTGAACTAAGATCAAGTGTAAAGTTGCTAACCAATTCACTAAGCCTCTTCTTCATATACTTCTCTTCTACAATATCTGATCTATTTTTCATGACTTCTTCAGATTATATACTCCCTATTTATTATTTACTCCCCATGAGTCTAAGTCTATTATGGGTGTCAAGATTTACAACAATGATGATGAATTGTCCATCACTTCAGTCTTCTCTTTTTCTGCTTCCTTTTTTGTGATATCTTAAATCAATATATCTTCTTGCTATTATAAAGACTCTCAGCTTCTTGAGTACTCACAAATGTTTCTTCAAAATTGTCTAGATTAATGTCCATTTCTGCCATTGATACTTCAACTTTATCAATCACGAATGTATCCTCCATGTCCTTGGCCATGGGTGCATAATCCTGTGGACTTGTCATAATAGTTTTATCTTCTTCTTCACATGATATTTCAAATTGTATCTTCAATCAATTCTTCTCTTACGTGAATTATATTTTATTGTATTCACACTTAGATGATCAATAATAAGTATGTTCTTCCAAGGATAACATCAGGTCGGCTCCAAAAAAAAATCTCCAATGGCTATACTGATACTTTCACATAGAACACTGCTCAACAAGATTTTGACCCATTCTGCTTCATGAAATTCATGCGCTGAAGCATACTGATAAATCACTTCCGAGATGTTTCAAATATTTTCTTGATATCAATCTCTACTGAAGAATGTGATTGTGATGCTTTTCTACTTGACTACAAGTTCTCCTTTGATTATCCAACCGCTTACTCGATTGTTAAGTAATTTTTCAACTAATTTTTGAAACGATGTGTCCGCGCTTGGGCTTCATTTCAAACTCGAATTACTTTGCTTAACAAATAATTATTATAAATCTCCTTTCTTCATTATGAGAACAACTATAATTCATTAATAATACAACTGCTAGGGCTTCTATGATCTCCAATCATTTATTCTGACTGCAAGTGAGGACTTGGTGATTGCAAAGTAGATTTCTGCCATTAATGCTTTCTGTGTGGACACAGAAAGCAACTGTAACTTTCATTCTTGCTCCTGATAACAATTTAGATCATGTTATCTTGCATCATAATGTCACCAAACAATTTTAATCCAAGGCACATACTCAGATGGTGAGTATACCAGCCACGCAGGGTTCAGAGCTAGAATAGCTCCCCCTAAGACCATGAGGGTCAACTAATCAGAAGTAGAAGGTGCATCCACTGAGGATGCATCTACTACCTTGTTATCTTCAATATCCTTCTTTACTTCAACCCAAATCTTTCTCACATCTTCTGTAGCTTTCACAAATTTGATTTCTCCTTCCTTATCCCATAATGAATTTTCTAACATTTTAGGGCTTTCCTGTTTCTGCGCTCTAGATCTGCAAAATTTAGAGATGTGTCCAGTTTTTCCAAATGAGTGACAAAGGATAGGAGGTCTAATATTC
The DNA here is from genome assembly GCA_018584345.1 of Thuja plicata. Classification (NCBI taxonomy): domain Eukaryota; kingdom Viridiplantae; phylum Streptophyta; class Pinopsida; order Cupressales; family Cupressaceae; genus Thuja; species Thuja plicata. The sequence continues at coordinate 1,524,504 of MU224577.1, forward strand.
TTTGATGTATTGATGTGAGTTACCAATCTACACTATCTAGCTGAATGACCATTGTGATTACATATCTAACATGTAATGTTCTGAGGGATTCTACCATTTTGCTGAGGATAACTTCTTTGTCTTTGCTGATTCTAATTTCTTTGATTATTTTGATTCTTGTTCTTCTGACTTGTTTTACAATTCATAGCTCTATGACCAAATTTATTGCATGAATAACAGTAACCATTGAAGGGTCTTACCTCTTTAAAATTCCTTGCAATATGTCCATGCTTGTTATAGGAATAACAAGTTCTGTCAACTAGCTTGCATTCATCCTTAGGTGGTTCAATATTGTCTTTAGTCTGATTTCCAATCTCCTTAGTATTTGTGATGTCCTTTGGTTCTTTCATTCTTTCTTGTATGTCATCAATCTGATTTTGTGCTTCAGTGTATCCTATACCGTTGGTATCTCCTTTAACCTTTTGAGAATACAACTGTAATTCTATCAGATCCTTTCTTGTGTGTAACTTGTCAATATGATTCTTTGCTGCAATCAATTTAGATTCCATCTTATCTTTTTTGTTTCTTAACTCCAATATTTCCATGTTTTCTTTTCTTAGTTCTTCATCTAATTGCTTGTTTTCTTTGACTTGATCATCATAGGCATCTTGATTGTTACATATATTTTCATCTAATTCTTCAATCTGATCCTTCAGAGATGAATTTTATTCATTCAAAATTTTGAATACTTCTCCCAAATCATTTGAAGAACAATTCCTTAATTCTTTTTTTAGTTTCTTGATAAGTATTTTCATGCCTTCAACTTTTAGTTTTAGATCTTCATTTTCTTTTTCATATGTGTCAAGCTCTTCAAGGGCTGCTTCAAGACTCTTTTTCAGGTGTTTCATTTCTTCCTTCTCCATGATCTCCTCAAGTGGTTAAACTTATTTTCTGAGGACCAGAGCTCTGATACCAATTGTTAGGAATAGGATCACTGAGAGGGGGGGTGAATCAGTGATCTATCAATTAATACCTTTTCTTATTATCTGAATCTTTACTTAAATGCTTATGTACTAAACTTGAATATCAATGCAAGTAAGATAAATATACAAAACACATAACACCATATATGATTATGGGAAAACCCAATCTAGGTGAAAACCCTGGTGGGAATTAGTATCCACAAATATTCTATACTAGTGTCTTATGATCCTTGTTAAAAGATCCTTAACCCTGTTAGGAGTTGTCTTTACAATACATGAATTATAGTGACCTTGTTAAGGGTTAGACCCTATTATGAGTATTTTACAATAACCCTATTAGGGGTGGTGGACTCACTATCCAAGGACTCACTGTCCAAATGGTGAAGGCTACAACCTTCTGGATATTTGATACACACTATATCTGCAAGGTGAACTGCTGCTGTGACACTGCTTGTCTGATTAGTTCCTTTTGTGTGCTGATGCTTTAACCTCTTTTTTATCTCTACAAAAATCTTGTCTTCACTCTGAAAGCTTCTACTTCAATATCTATATCATCAACATATGACAGATATAGCTTTGCTTCTTTTACACTCTGCTATGCTTTTCTTATCTCTGGCTTTCACAACTTTTACCATCACAAATGACCTTCTATAAGTACTTCCTAAAATGACATGAACATGTCATCTTTAGGAAACCTTTTTACCATCTATATTGATCACTTAAATAACTATGCAACCCTTAATTAAGTTGGCTTAACATTAATTATAACTTCTTTACTCAAACCAAACAGACACATCTTTTCACATAGTCCGGTTCACCAAAATAGCTCTAACTAACTATCCCGAATGAATCAAGTCATGCACTTTTAACCATAGATTTTTAGGTCACTAAAAATTAATAATATAAAGGCACAATTCCTAAGGATGAGTTCAACTTCCACGCCAAAACAATCTCTGTCGGCTCCTTCCATGATCTCTATCCTGTTCTGGCATTCACTGGCTGTACCTCTTCAATTGGCTGTCTCTTCTTCATACTTGCAGATCTGATCATGATTTCATAGAATTATCATGTAAAAATACTCATAAGCTTATCTTCAAATGAACATATCATTTGGATAACAAATGAACACATGCTAATCAAAACTATAACAGTCTATTCCTTGTGCTGTCCTATTTTTTGTACTTAGCCAATTTCTGATCTTCTGATAATGTGTGCTGACTCCAAAACTTCATATGAATTTGTTTCCATAATGAAAACACTAAATAGAGTCATATAATTCAGTATAGTCAAATTTCTAACACCTTCCTTATGGATCAATCTCTACTTTATCTGATCTTTTTGATAATTTAGTTGGGCAATATTCATTTAACATTGAACATCAAGCCACACTCAGTGATTTGTTCAATACTAAAGAAAAGAATGGAGAAACCTTTGCTAGTTTCTTACAATGATGGAGAAATATTTCAAATTGCATGCCATGGAAAATACCTGATAGTCACTTAATTGACATCTTTACAAAGAATCTAATCTTCGAGATGTATTTCCAAATGAAAATGGATTTACCTGACACCTTTGAATCCCTTGTCAAGAAGGGAAAATACATTGAATATGGCCTTTTGCAAAGAGGTAGCATGAAAAATTATACTCCTTCTAACAATGATAAACTAAAATTCTAGAGTAAAAACAAAGGATTTATCAATGATGGAGTGAACGATGCCAAGAATGTTCAAACTGTTCAAGCATCCAACAATAATAATCAAAACAATTGCAATACCAATCAAAATCAAAATCAAAATCAGAACAATCTAAATCAAAAAAATTAGAATTAGTATCAAAACAACAATTAGAACAACAATCAACAACAACCATGCAACCAATCATATTTTTTTTCTCACAATAGAAATAAAAAAAAATGACAATAACAACAAAAAAAAACAACACCACCAACAACAACAACAACAACAACAAAAACAACAACAACAACAACAACAACAACAACAACAACAACAACAACAACAATAATGACAACAATTAGCAACGACGATAATTCACAACATTGGCAAAACCCTTAGACGTGATCTTTAAACAACTTGCAGATCAAGGAATGATAATCTATCCAAATACTCAACCTTTTGATGAGAATCAAACCAAACCTATGTGGTATAGAGGTAATGAATATTGTGATTATCATCGCATCAAAGGACATGATACCAAGAAATGCACGAATCTCAGACACTTTGTGCAAGATATCATTGAGGATGGAAAAATTGAAGTTAAAGGTCAGAATGTTACCTCATCTAATGCAAAACTTAAAGTCTACAATCAGCCCTTCCCACCACACAACCAAAACAATGCATCCAATGCAATCCCATATGATTACTCTACCAATACTATTATAGGCAATTATTAAATATGTGGGAGTCTAGAAGAAAATGATATCTTTGGGTTTGATGCTCTTTGTGGTTGCATTGAAGAATATGACACACATGTTAACACCTTAATCCTCAAAGATGTTGATTGTAATGCTACCACACGCAGACCCAGAGTCATTGTCCAAGATAATGATAAACCTTCTACATCTACAAACCCACCAACTGCACTGTCTACCGCTACTCAGCCTACTCATGATATCCATTCTAGAGCTCCTGAAAACCTTCCCAATTCCTAAATAAATCCTTGAAGATGCTCTAAATGAATCCCATGTCCCTAAGATTATCAATGCTGCACAATTCCAAGCTATGATCGGGAACTTAGCCACACAAGAACATCTTCTCTTCACTGATAAGGACTTTCATGAACCTGAATTTCATCATAATAAGTCCCTCCATATCGAAGCCAAAATCCAATCCAAAAAAAATAAAATGAGTCCTTATATATGGTGGATCTGGCTTGAATTTATGCACATTGAAGATGATTCATAACATTGGTCTTTTTGAGGACCTTCTGGATGTAGACAAGTGAATCATAATAAAAGCCTATGATTATTGAGAACAAGAAAGCAAGGGTTTGATCACACTACCCTTACAAGTGGGACTGACCTTGACTGAAACTATTTTCTATGTGCTGGATTTAGATCTACCATACAATATCTTACTGGTATGACCCTGGATACATGCTATCAAAGGTGTACCCTCTACTCATCATTAATGTCTCCAGTTCCCACATCATGGTAGAGAAATAATGATTCTTGGAGATCCTAAGCCCTTTCAATACTGCAAGAGACTGGAAGGAAAACAATCTAACTACTGTCCATTGAATGAGTTTGGCCGACACTTCAATCAAGAAACCCCTATTTCAAACACTCCCCCAATTCCAAAAAAGACATTAGAAATACCAGCTAATCAATCCAAAGGAAAATAAAAAGTTACTGAAGACAAAGCCTCTAGATCTGAAGCAAAGGCCACCTTTATAGATCAAGGCATGGGAGAATATAAATTTGAAAGTGCTCTATACATTGGGAAACTCCCCTTGTCTCCAAAGTCCTATGGAAGACCATCACCATTACCCCCCTCTAAAGATAAAGAGCTCATGCATTGCAAAACAACCACTTTTGAACATTGGGGCTCCTTATCAGATGAACACATGGAATACAATGTCCTTGATTGGCTCTACAACGATGAAGAAGAAAAACTTGTGACCTTCCCCAAAGGAAAGTATATCAAGGTTACTCCCATTGCTAAAAGCATGGGATATCATGGTACTAGTCTTGGAGCTAATGAAACTGGTAAGAAGAAAATAATAACAACCAACGACTATCCTCAAGGACATGGATTGGGTTCCATAGAAAATAAGACTAACTTTGCTAAGGATTATTGTTTAGCTGCCTCAGATTTAGAAACTGAAGAAGAGTTCTTCAAAATTCCTTTCCACTATGTTGAAAATGACATCGATGACCTTAACCATGTCTTCACTATCACTCAAGTTGACCTTTCATCCACTCGTCTTCCCCTCACAAATCTTGAACTAGTTGACTGGGATCAACAAGACTCACCACCAGCTTTGGATGTTTGTGATTTGGGTGAGGCAGTTTTAGCCCTCTTTGGACTTAAGAATCTCTGAGAATATGAATATTAGATCCACTATAGTGAGCAAGCCTACTTTGGTAGCCAGGTCAATTCTCTTAGTCACAAAAATGACAATAAAAATGAAAATAAAAAGAATAAAAATACAAAAACATCCCCTGGTGAAAACCTCTTGCAGGAATCTTTGGATGAAGAAAAAGACAAAATAAAGGATGCATCCTCTAGTGAAAACCTTTCAAAGGCATTAGAGGAGGGATAAGCTAACCTTCCATTTATATCATCAGAACCAAAATTATCCTCTATGATTATCGAAGACACTATCCTGATCAATCTGGGCACAAAAGTAGATCCAGATATCACTTACATTACAGTTTCTCTCAGTGATCAAGAAAAGAAATACATGATATAATTCCTTGATAAACATAAATTCAACTTTTCCTAGACCTACAAGGACATGCCTGGGTTTGATACAAATCTTGTGATGCACTATCTTGCTGTGGATCCCAGTGTGAAACTTGTTAAACAAAAGCTCCACAAGATCCATCCACAAGTCACACTGGTAGTCAAAGTAGAGCTTTAGAAAATGCTAGATGCTAAAGTAATTAGACCTATAGACTATCCTGAATGGGTCTCCAATATTGTACCAGTAGGAAAACCCTATGGCGCCATTCACATTTGCACCGACTTTAGAGACCTAAACCTTGCATGCCCTAAGGATGATTTTACACTCCCAAATATTGACATTATAGTGGATTTGACTGTTGGACACGAGATGTTTTCCCTCATGGATGGATTCTCTGGTTACAATAAGATAAGGATAGCACCAGAAGATTAGCACAAAACCACATTCATGACACCTTGGGGTACCTTCTGTTATCAAGTGATGCCCTTTGGCCTTAAGAATGCCGATGTCACATATTAGAGAGAAATGACAACTATCTTCCATGATCTCCTGCATGTCATTGTGGAAGACTATGTACATGATCTTTTACGAAAATCCAAGACACAAGAATCACATATTCCTATCCTCACTACCATTTTTGAGCGATTAGAGAAGTATAAGCTATGACTAAATCCCAAGAAGTGTGTCTTTGGAGTACAATCTGGTAAGCTGTTGGGATGCATTGTGTCACAGTGAAGAATCAAAGTTAACCCAAAGAAAGTAAAATCCATCCTCGAGATGCCACCTCCAAAAACATTGAAATAGTTATACAGCTTACAAGGAAATTTGGAATCCATCAAAAGATTTATGTCACAACTGATAGATAAGGTGCATCCATTCTCTCATCTCTTGCACAAGAATATCAAATTCCAATGGGATTGCTTATGTCAAAATGCATTTGAGAAGTTAAAAGGCTATCTGGCTAATCCACCTATATTGGTACCACCTGTTGCTGGTCATCCTCTGATTTTGTATATATTCACTACAGAGGTGGCATTGGGATCAATTCTGGCACAATTAGATGATACTATCAAAGAGAGAGCAATTTATTATCTCAGCAGGACCCTTATTGGTTATGAATTGAATTATTCCCTAATTGAGAAAGCATGTTTAGTTGTTGTTTTTTGTACACAGAAACTATGACATTATATGCTCAATCATAAGATTCACCTTGTTTTTAAAATTGATCCACTCAAATATATCCTAGCACGTGCTTCTCTTACTGGTCATATAGAAAAATGGGTTATGATCCTTAGTGAATTTGACATTGTTTATGTGGACCGCAAAGCTACCAAAGGACAATTTATTACAAATCAGCTAGGTGAAGCACCTATTGAAGGTAAACATCCACTCATAATAGATTTTTTAGATGAAACAGCCCTCAATCTTGCCCCGAGTATCCCATGAAATTTATTTTGATGGATCCTTCACTCAGAAAGGATCAGGGGCATGAATCTTGTTTGTTAGAAAAAAAGGGGATCTCATCCCTAAATCTTATAAATTACAATTTCCTTGCAAAAATAATATTTTAGAATATGAAGCCCTTGTACTTGGACTCCATTAGGCCACACAATGGAGGATTCTCAATTTACTGGTACTATGTGATTCACAATTGGTTATCAAATAGGTTATGGATGAATATCAAACATAGGATGATAAGTTGCTTCCCTATTTCCATACAGTCGAGGACCTCAAACCACATTTCACTAAATTGGTCTTCCAACAAATCCCCCACACAAAGAACAAAGTAGCTGATGCCATGGCTACTATTGGGTCCCTAATCACCATGCTAGAACATAGTACATGGTCTGAGTTTCTCATTGAGAATCTTATGGTCCCTACCTGTGACAAACCAAATTCTGAAATGGTGTGTGAAATTGATGATCCTAACTCCCCATGGTACCAAGAAGTATACTCCTACCTTCACGATGGACATACCCCACTTTCCTTAACCACCAATCAACATAAAAACTTCATCCTCTGCACTTCCCAATACACAATCCTTGGTGATACCCTTTTTTGAAATCTTTTTGATGGAACTCTTTTAAGGTGTCTGAATTCTGATGAAGCACAAACATCCTTGGAGGAGGTACATCAAGGAATCTGTGTGGATCACTCTAGTGGAATCACCTTGGCCAAGAAGTTGTTATGCACTAGATATTATTGGCCTACTATGGAACAAGATGCTTACAAGTATGTGAAGAAATGTGTGCCTTATCAGCAACATGATGATTTGATACATGCCTCATCCCAATCCCTTCAACCCACCATCACCCCTTTGCCTTTATCATGCTAGGGTCTTGACCTTGTTGGCTAGATTTTACCTAATTCTTCAAATGGCCATAAATACATCCTTGCTGTTACTGAGTGTTGGAGATTTGATTCTGTTCAGTTGATTGATTGTATGTTTTTCATTGATGACAAAATATAATATACAATAGTAATTCTATATGTACTTATCAGAATGATGACATGAAGAATTGCGTGGTTAGATACATGTTGTTGACATGTTTATTATGTTATATTCATACACACAGATCTAGATATGATGTTTCAGTCAAGTTGTGTAATTCTGTTATTGGAAATTACAGTTCTGGAAGAGTATCTGTTCAGAGCCGATGTATGTAACATGTTTCTTGAGTTGCACCTATCTTTAGGATATGCGTGTGTATATTCATGATTAGTTATGAGTTTATGAGAGTTATCTAAAGGTGCCAAATGTGTTTCAAGAAGATTGCAAAGTTAGAGTTAATTTGGTGATGCCAACTTAGTGAAGCGTCGCGTCTATTTAGTTTATACTTGCGCCATTGTAATTATGCTTGCATGCTTAGTAGAGCTGACAAGGATGTTATGAAGAGTTGTCTTACAAGTTCCATGATCTCATACTTTGAGGAAGATACTTATGGAAAGTCAATTGTGATATGCTAAGTGTGAATGATATGAAAAGAGACAGAAGATGTACAGAGAAGAAAATCAGATGTGGTTCATTCATCAAGAGTCTATGTGAAGAAGAAGTGAAAGATTGTAATACAATAGAACTGATCAAGATAGCAGGTCTACTCTATAGTTCATCATCAGATATAGTGCATTTCTATTATACAGAAGGTTGTAGCCTTCACCATTAAGCAGTGAGCTTTTGGACAGTGAGTCCACCACCCCTATCAGGGTTATTTGTAAAAGACTCCTAACAAGGTCCGACCCTTAACCAGGTCACTATACTTATTGCATTGTAAAGTACAACTCCTAACAGGGTTGAAATATCTTCTAATAGGGATAACTATAAACAAGTATAGTTCATTGTGGGTGCTAATTCCCATCTGGGTTTTTACCATTTGGTTTCCCTGTAATCAAATTGTGTGTTGTGTACTGTGTTATCTGATTAAGCATTTACTTTTTTGTATTATGAAGTTAAAGAAGAAAAAGAATTAAAGTTACTGATAACTGATTCACCCCCCCTCTCAGTTATCCTTTGGTACCATTCTAAAAATTGGTATCAGAGCCAAGTGCCTTCAAGAAGAAGCCTAACAGCTTAAGGTAGATTAGATGTGTTACTTCAAAAAACAAAGCCCTAAGTTCGATGGAGAAAATTATCTAGATTGGAAAAACAAAATGATAACACATCTACAGTGTGTTGGCTTTGAGATCTTTGAAATTGCTACACAAGAAATTGTAATTCCATCTCTGAAATAACATGCAAAGAATGATGCTATTAATAGACAAAAGGAAACATTTAGCAATAATGTAATTGCTAAAGAATCCCTAATCAATGCCTTATCCGACAGTGAATTTTCTGAGATCAAGAAAATTGACAGAGCATATACCATATGGAAGTATTTAGAAGATATGTTTGAAGGAGATATTCAAGAAAATAATGAACATAGGAAGACATGGAAAAAGAAATACAACAGTCTTGAGATGTTACCTGAAGAGAACATTACAGCTTACAATCAAAGGATAAATGAAGCAGTCTCTAGAATCAGAAACAATGGTGGAGAAATATCAGAAGAAGATATAATGGACAAGTTTCTAACTACTTTAACATCAGACTATGAAAACAAGATAAGT
>MU224577.1:1536074-1563845 GCA_018584345.1 Thuja plicata
ACCTTTAAGTGTTGAAGATGCTTGTAATGATTCTGATTGGAAGAATGCAATGAAAGAAGAATTAGATCAGATAATTAAAAATGATACATGGGAATTGGTCCCTAGACCTAGTGACAAAAATGTGATTATAACAAAGTGGGTATTCAGAAACAAGATGAATGAAGATGGTACAGTAGTTTGAAACAAAGAAAGATTGGTATGTAAAGGATATGCACAGAGAGAAGGAATAGACTACACTGATACATTTGCCCCAGTGAGTAGATTGGAAGCCATTAAATTTTTTTTGGCTTATGCAACATTCAAAGACTTTAAAGTTTATCAAATGGATGTAAAATCAGCTTTTCTGAATGGTGACTTGAATGAAGAAGTCTACATAGAACAACCTGAAGGATTTATTCTTTCAGATGAACCAGACATGGTATGCAGATTGAAGAAAGCACTCTATGGTCTTAAGCAGAACCCAAGAGCTTGGTATGAGAGACTTGATGGTTATCTTACCAAGATTGGATTCAAGAAAGGAGCAACAGATTATAACCTATTCACAAGAGAGACACATGATAGATTATTATTAGTTTCCATATTTGTTGATGACATTATCTTCGGAGGTAATGACAAGCTTAGTACAAAATTTGCAAAAGAAATGTAGAATGAATTTGAAATGAGCATGATTGGTCCTATAAAATAATTTTTGGGACTGAATGTAAAGAAAACAAATAAAGGTATATTCATTAATCAGTCAAAATATGTGAAGGAAATACAAAAGACCTTCCAGATGGAAGACTGTAAGCCAGTATGCACTCCCATGATAACAGGAAGAAAGCTTTCAAAAGATGATGATTCTATAGCAGTTGATAAGACGTTGTACAAATCTATGATTGGTAAAATCATTTATCTAACTCAATCTAGACTTGACATATCTAATGCAGTTAGCATTGTTGGAAGATTTGTAGCTAAACCCAAGAAGAATCACCTAATGAAAATCAAGAGGATATTTAGATATCTAAAGGGAACTATAGACTATGGTCTATGGTATCCTAAATTAGAGAATATACAACTTCATGTGTATACAGATGTAGATTGGGCAGGTTGTATTGATGATAGGAAGAGCACTTCAGGAGGAGAAGTATTTCTTGGAGACAGGTTGGTTTCTTGGATAAGAAAGAAGCAGAACTGTATTTCTTAGTCAACAGTAGAAGCTGAATATGTTGCAGCAGCACTGAATTGTTCAACCATGGTTTGGATCAAGCAGATGGTTAAAGACTTTGGCATTCAAGTTGATTATCCTATTGTTATTCACTATGATAATACTAGCACTATCAACATGTCTAAGAAACCTGTGATGCACGCAAAGACAAAACACATAGAGATCAAGTGCCATTTTTTAAGAGAAAAGGTTGCAGACAAAGAAGTGAAATTGGACTATGTGAGCACCAAAGAATAGTTGGCAGATATTTTCACAAAGCCTTTATCAAAAGATACTTTTAAGTATCTCAGGGAGAAGTTGGGAGTAATTCCCTCTCCCGAGTCTCATTAGAAAAGGTAGCAAGAACATCAGTCATTAAGTGACTGATGAATGGTTGCCTACTCTACTTCTAGAGTAGTACCTGTGCTTAGTTGTTTATGGCATACTTTTCCATTGATGTCAAAGGGGGAGTATATAGTAAGGGGGAGCATATACTCTGGGGGAGTATATACATGGAACAAAAACACAGTCAGAAGAACTGCAGCAGTATAGAGAAATATTTGATGAGGATATTGAGAAGATTGTAAAAAAAAGAGGACACCATGAATAGAAGATGTTTTTTGATATCATATGTTGCCATCAATGTCAAAGGGGGAGATTGTTGGAGATTTGATTCTGTTCAATTGATTGATTCTATGTTTGTCATTGATGACAACATATAATACATAGTAGTAATTTTGTATGTACTTATCATAATGATGACATGAAGACTTGCGTGGTTAGCTACATGTTTTTGACATGTTTATTATCTTATATTCATATATGCATATCCATATATGATGTTTTAGTCAAGTTGTGTAATTCTGTTAGTGGCAGTTACAGTTCTGGAAGAGTATCTGTTCAAAGCTGACGTATGTAACGTGTTTCTTGAGTTGTGCCTATCTTCAGGATATGCATGTGAATATTCATGATTAGTTATGAGTTGATGATAGTTATCTAAAGGTGCCAAACATGTTTCAAAAAGATTTCAAAGTTAGAGTTAATTTGGTGAGGCCGACTTAGTGAAGTGTCACGTCTATTCAGTTTATACTTGCACAGTTGTAATTATGCTTGTGTGCTTAGTAGAGCCAACAAGGATGTTATGAAGAGTTGTCTCATAGGTCCCATGATCTCATACTTTGAGGAAGATACTTATAGCAAGTCAATTGTGATACGCTAAGTGTGAAGGATACAGAAAGAGACAGAAGATGTATAGAGCAGAAAATCAGATGTGGTTCATTCATTAAGAGTCTATGTGAATAAGAAGTGAAAGATTGTAATACAATGGAACTAATCAAGATAGCATGTATACTCTATAGTTCATCATCAGATATAGTGCATATCTATTATACAGAAGGTTGTAGCCTTCACCATTAAGCAGTGAGCTTTTGGACAGTGAGTCCACCACCCCTAACAGGGTTATTTGTAAAAGACTCCTAACAGGGTCCGACCCTTAACCAGGTCACTATACTTATTACATTGTAAAGTACAAATCCTAACATGGTTGAAATATCTTCTAACAGGGATTACTATAAACAAGTATAGTTCATTGTGGGTGCTAATTCCCACCGGGGTTTTAACCATTTGGTTTCCCCGTAATCAAATTATGTGTTGTGTACTATGTTATCTGATTAAGCATTTACTTTGTTGTATTCTGAAGTTAAAGAAGAAAAATAATTAAAGTTACTAATAACTGATTCACCCCCCCTCTCAGTTATCCTTTGGGATATTCTAACATTGAGTTCTTTACCAAGTGGGTCGAAGCTGTTCCTCTCACCTACACCACTGGAAAATAGATTTTGAAGTTCATTTTGAACTATCTTATCTGTCGCTATGGCATTCCTCAAGACATAGTTATTGATAATGGAGGACCTTTCAAAAAAAAGGATGTCATAGAGCTATGTAGAAAATTTAGCATTACCCACCATACCTCTTCCAAGTAATTTCTAGAAGGCAACGGTCAAGCAGAGGCTACAAATAAAACCATGCTTAAAATCCTCAAGAAAATAGTCAATGAAGCTGGCTGTGATTAGCACCTTCACCTCAATCCTGCCCTTTGGGCCTACCGCACCTCCATCCAAACCTCCACTTGAGCCACCCCTTTTGCCCTTGTTTATGGCACTAAGGATATTCTACCCATCAAAATTGAGCTCCCTTCCCTAAGAATTTATCTTAAGAATGTGTTGTCCAAAGAAGAATATAGAGTTGCCCACTTGCAAGAGCTAGAACTCCTTGATGAGAGACGCTTTAGTGCCCTAAACCACCTCCATGTGTATCAAAATTTCCTCTGCCTCTAGTTCAACAAAAGGATTAAACCTTGTTAGTTTGAGGTTGGTGATCTTGTCCAACAACACAATATGAAGAATCTCCATAACTGTGAAAAGAAAGGAAATTTTGAACCTAATTGGTTGGGGCCCTTCATCATCAAAACAAAGTATGGGTTTGATGCTTATCAGATTGCATCACCAGAGGGAGATCTGATCCCTGATCTTGTTAATATTGTACATCTCAAGTGCTTCTATGCTTGATCCTTTAACATTCCATTGTACAACTAAAAAATATCAAAATCCAAAAAAATGAGAAAAGCAAAAAATCCAAAAACATCAAAAAAGAAAGCAAAAAAGCCAAAAAATCAAAAAATTCAAAAAGCATAAAAAATATAAAAGATTGAAAAAAGTATCAAATAAGCAAAAGAGAAAGAGAAATAAATTCATCCATCTATGAAAATCACTTCGGTGGTGCAATGGATAAGTACCATGGTGAAAACCTATTTTAGGTGCCATGTGTAGTCAGATCCACCATATTTTTCCACCATTTTCTATACAGCCTCCATCACCTTCCATAATAAATTCACTACCCATATCTATGCAGGTAGTTCCCTGACCATTTTCCACTTTCACAATAAAATTGCATTCTCGCATGACTAAGCTTACCATATCAACATTGAGCTTTATTCTAGACACAGTGACCGCAAACATTTCCAACAAATCAGCAGACATATTGAATTTTCTAGTTCCGTTCTATTCACAAGCAATTGCCAGTGAATTCCCATTTCAATCAATCAATATTTTGCCCATTAGGATACATCCTTTCGGTGTCGGCTATTCTATCAATTCTCACATCAAAACTATTCATGGCGAGAACTTTTGGACTAAATGACCGCTTGGTTAGGATGCCTTTTGTTGATTTTATCTTGTGTTTCAATATGGCCTTCTCACGACAGCCTCGATATTTTATATCTTGGTTCATTATTATGAGTACATAGTGGAATATGTGTCATTTGTGGTATGATCTACTTGTCATAGATTGTTAGTGCATTTATGTTTTGATATTTAGTTATGACTATGTATGCCTCATTGGTGGCAGGATTCATGCATCTCAAATCCCTAAAAAGATCTAGATGTATTGTGTCTTGTCATGAGAAACATTTCATAGGTCTCATCATACTCGATATCTTGCATTCTTGTTCCTAACAACCTATTTGTCTGAGAGTCTACTCCATGCAAAGGAACCTTGTCACTTGTGTTTTATAGCACATGGTGCATAACTCCTTTTGCAATATAAAACTAGGTTGTGATGTCCAACATTAACATGATATAAATCCCACTATCATCATGTAGTAAGGATTTTATTTTAGCTAGGTCATATTGCATTTTTCTCTTGGCAAGGTTTTTGTTTATTCCCCCTATCCAGCTACCTAGGTGATTCTATTAGACCTATTTGATACACACAAAAATAGTGTCCTCATATGTCCCATATTTCATTCATTCATTAGGTCAATTTTACTATGCATTAAGTCCATTCATTAATCATTATTCATTATAGTGGCATTGTTACTTCATCCATTAATCATTAATAATTCATTACACATTTACAATTTATTCATTTATTTACTATCACATTGCATCATTACATGTATTATACATCCATCTATAAGCATTTACACATATAACATATATGCATCCCATCCCTGCATCACAAATAGGTTAGTATAATAATATAAATTCATCTCATCCTTCATGTTAGTTGTAAAGATCATCTAAGCATCATATAACAAAAGTCCAATAGATCACCACAAAAAGTCTAGGTATATATATAATCATGTCTGTCATGCATCAAGTGTCTCATAAATCATACAAAAATGTGTATCAAAAATGGCCTGAGATGAATCATGGTGGTGGTTGTGATGACCCTGCACCCCTGCTCAGATGTGATGGTAACCCCACTGATCCCTATGAATCTCACCCGGTAGTCTCGGTAGCTGCCCTCTCTGAGTATGAAAGCTTCTGCAGTCCCTCTATCACCATGCCATGATAGATTCCCATATAATATGTGGCCTCTTGTCATCTCCACCCAACATCCCTCTGTGTTACAAAATCATCTTCTAGCACCTATCCTAGCCCTCCATCCCTGCCTACCTAGCGAGCTATATCTCACTTGAATCTATAATCCTTTTCCCACCTCTGTGCTAGGTCTCACTCTACTATTAGAGCTGCTATCTGAGCTGGCATCTCTGCCACATCCTCTCCTCCTCCCTTCTCCTTTCCCCCCATCCAAAACTCACCACTGTCCACCTAGGTATGTAATAGGTCTAGATCCCTTTGAGCACTATCACCGTAGGCTGTCTCTGATGCGAGCTCCCCCTATACTCTGGTCAAATCTATCTGTAGACTACTGGTTGTCGCTTGGGAGGTGGCCAGTAATCCCTATAACCGTAGGATCTCTACCTATGCACTAACCTCAGTCGCCTGAGATGTCGCCAATAACCCCTGTACTCTCCCAAGCTCAGTTCGTTGACTATCTCGCTCCACCACTATTGTATCATGTACATCTTGGGATATGTGCCTGGCCAGTGGTCCCTATCTTAGTGGCCCTTGTCCCTATACCTATGGCCCTTGAGGCCCCTGTCACTTACCCAGTGCCTGTCCCTATATGCTTGGGACCACTGGTGGTTGCCTCCCTATAGGTATCTCTACCTATCCATGTCACCTCTAAGATGCTACCCTAGGCCAGACTTTCCTCCAACTAGCCCCTCCCCCATCCCCTCCCTCTCTTACCTGCTCATCAACATGTACCACACCTAACACTATCAGTCTAATCGGCTTGTGCGCCGCCCACTACTGTGCATATGCTGGGATGATTCTAGCATCTTGTAATGACTCTTGTACCCTAATCCATGGCACCTCTATCATGCCCATCCATGACCCCTGAGCTACCTGCAGGTCCACTTTCATCCCCCAAATGCTGCCTACCTCATGAGTAACCAAGGGATGTGGACATCCATCTGGCATGACCTCCTAAATCTGGCCCATCTGTCTTCATATTCTCAATGACATATACCTAGAAATCATATAAGATGTCTGTCCGATCAGCCAATAATCAGTGTGTACAAATCTGAGATAATATAAGTCATAATACTCATCCTCCGCATATCCTTCCTGCTATGGGACCTGGTGTCCCCATGCCCCGCACCCTGCATATGGTGCCCACTAAATGTCACCCATCTCATCTAAATTTCACCACCAGTATCCAACCAAGTCTGTAGAATCGTAGCTAATGGGTGGCCTATACCTGCACACAAACAACTCATAACCTATTTGGTCTCACATGTTTAGATCGGTCGTATAACAACAATATGCTCCCATGTCCATACCAGCAAGAAAGTACATCTTGGTCCTAGTGCCCTACCCTTACGGTTGGCACACATGTGCAAATCATAATAAAGCTGCCCAAGGATAGTATATCCCTAGTAGTATTGATCCCCATCCTCTACCATACGGCTGAGCACTTGAGCCCAACCAATCAGGAATCCCTTTCCTGCATGATCAAGCATCAGTCAACCCCCAATAAGTCCTGCTATATATAATGCCACCCTCTGCAACCGTGGCTGTAGTGCCATCGCTCCCACCCATGACATCCACTGCTATGAAATTAGTATATCCACATATATCCTCCTAAAGACCATCTCCATGTGAGGCTCTAACCCCTGAAAGTAGTACTTGGGTATCAGCCCCTGAATTGATACTCTATAAATCCTCCACACATCGTGAAGGGTAATCATGGCTTCCCTTGTAGGGAAGTGAAAACTCGATGTGGTACTATGCCACCTCTCGAGAAACACTGACATGAGCACATTATGCACTCTCAAATGGGGCCAAAGGTGCCCATGCTCTAATTTGCACAGTGTCACAATCCCCCAATCCTCTGCAGTAAGCTCCTGCTCCAGTACCATCGTCGCTGGAAAGAACTCCCTAGCCTGGAAGGTAATAGTATCCTCCTGCATCCACCATGCTCATGTCAGCTATCAGATAGCATTCTGGGGTATCAAAAAATGCCTCTAGCCTAATCTGGGGCATTAAAAAATGCTCTTGGACCCTCCCCTCTCTCTTCTTTCCTCCTTTTTCTCTATTTCTGGGTCAATCGATAGAGACACCAATTTACCCTCGTAGATGGTGGTTCTTCATAGCTATTGATCTATGAAGACAATGGTTTAGGCCACTGCCTCTTTTCCACGTAGATGGTGGAGTTCTTACTCTGCCATCTTTGCCCTCTCTTTCCACCTCCCCTCTACCCTCACAGACGACGATCATGTGATCTCCGTCTACGCAGACGCCAATTGCTAACTAGTCATCCACAAAGACGGTGACCTGTAGATTTCCATCTATGCAGACAACAGTCAGGCGACTACCATCTGTGTTGCGGGCCGGTTTGGAGCACGGTTTAGGTGCCATAAATGCGATAAAAAATATTTAATGCGTAATCGACTAGAAGTCCTTTGAATACTCACTGGTGGTCGAGCATCCGCAGGTTGCTGATGGATCCTAACTATCTCTCCAAGCTGCACACGCTCTCGAACTGCTGCCATTGCTTCTCTCTTCTTCTATATTTTTACTCTTTGTGAGTGAAAATGACTTCTTTTTGGGCCCCAATGGACTATTTGTAGCCCCTTGGGGCCCATTTTTTCCATTCTTCTCCTTGTTTCCCGCTCTGGTCTCCAATTTTCCTCTATTTCTTTTGGACACACCATGCAATTGGTCTTCTTTCCCTCTTTCCCTGCCTTTTTCAAGAAAATTTTACTAACAAATTTTATTTTTTCCTATTATTTTCTCAAGGGGGCACACTCCTCCACTCTCATTGCCTTTGGATTTTCCTAACCTTTCTGGGGCATCTTATTTTATTTTCTTTGACGCGACGCCACTTCTGAAGCCACATCAAAGAGGGGAAAAATCTAGATGTCTAAAATCATCCTTATATAATTTAATTAATATTCCCATAGCATTATAATTAATTAATTATATTAGTTATATTCTTCTATTTATTTAATTAAATACGATTCACTTTCCTTAGTATTTAAATTTAATTTAAATACCATCCCCTTTAATGTATTAAATTTTATTTATATACATTTCCCTCATTAATCCCTTTTAAATAAATTTTAATTTATTTATTCCTCCAAATGACTTAATTCTACTAAACCATAATTAATCTAAATCTAATTTGGATTAAACTAATTTGAACCTAGATCCTACCCTACCTCATATAACTCTAACCAAATAGACCTACTTACTAATTAACTAAGGTTAATTAGGCTAATTTCTTAATTCCTACACATATTAGTCCTAATTATTTGCTCACACGTGTGAGCAAATTTTCAAAAATTCACTTTTCTAAATAATCTTAATTTGGTGCCAACAAGGTTTCTTACAACCTTGATGACACTTTCTTACACTTTCTAAAAGTGTTTTATTATAAAAAAACTCTTACACCTTTTACAATATTTCACATGTGTACTTTAAGTACGCCTTGACCCATCACATCAAAATTTGCTCACACATGTGTGAGAAAAGTTGTCATTTTTCATGGCTTATGTGTCCCTCATGTGGCACCTATGTTGATGCCACATGAGCTCCACCTCATCCAAACCCTCTCTCTCCTCCAAAAAATCTATAAATAGAGGCCATTGTCAAGAGCAAATCATCTCTCATTTATGGAGTTATCATGCTAGTTTAGATTTGAATTTTATAGCTCATTTTCATGTTCATGTTTTTTAGTTCATTTAGAAATCACATCTTTGGTAATTATGGAATGAATCTAGTTTCTTTGAATCTCATGCATATCACTCTAGTCTAGCTTTTGCATTTTCATCATCCATATTTGATGAAGGCTTGAGACAAGTTCCTCATACTTGTTCTTGAGCTCTTCATTTAGTTGCATTTAGTTTCAATCCATAGCATGCATCTTTAATCTAGTGGGATTAAAATATTGTGTTGGGAGAGCACACCCACATAATTCGCTAAGAGAAAATCAATGAGGCCTTGGGTGCCCTTGTTTAGCTCATCGGAGGTTGTGATGGAATCACTTGTTGTTTTTGTAGTATGCTTCTTAGACATGTTAGTTTGTTTTAAATGATTAATATCTCTAACATTTGCATGTCTGAGCATGCTCCGAACAGGTAGGATTTCAACACATACAAGTGTATTTGATCCTTATGTAGATCTAATGGAGCAATTTTGGTGATTATTTTTTTGATATAGGATTATTATTCGACATGTAGGATAATGTGTGATTAATTTTTTTGGTTCGAATTGGTGTTTTCTTTCAGATCTACTTGATTGATTGTACATGTTTCATTATTTTGTTAAGTGTTCTTAAAGTCAACATGTAAGCAATATAATCTATTATTGTGGATATGTAAGATCGATATGTTTGGCCATTTTGGCATGGATTATTATGTGTGGAAGGTTATTTATAGTGATTATGTGTAGTTTCATGTCCACAAGATAATGATTTGAGGTCTGAATCAGTACTACAAAGAAGTAATCTATGAAGTATATGAAATCAATATATTATACTTATCTGGATCTGTATTTTGGCATTTGTAGATGTTGTTTCTTAGTTCAAACTTTATTGTGATATTATAATTGTCCTATAGGCAGTGAACCTCTTTTTTTTGAATAGTACTAAGCTCTAGGCAATGTGCCTGATGCATGTGCATTCCCATAGTAATACACCTAATAGGGTATAATAATTCTGAAGAGTATTTCCATCTTATGGTTTCATCCCCAACGTGATTTTTCCCTTAATTGGGTTTCCATGAAAAAATATTGGTGTTATGGTGTTGTGGATGTTTGTCTTATGCTTTTGCATCTTTATTTTGATTATATGTGTTAAGTGGCTAAAGAATTAGATTAATAAAGTTAAAGATTGCAAAACACTGATTCACCCCCCTCTCAGTGTTCCTTAATTCCAACAAGAGGGCCTAAGGGTTCCTTTTGGTCAGATGGTGTGGCCAATCACTGTTGGGGAAAAAAGTAAAGATTTTGATCAGTCCTAATATATATGTATACTTCATCATGACAATTCGATATTCTTGTATGCATATTCATGTACTATGTTATGAGATTCTTATGATGTAATCCTATTCTTTAATGTACTCATAGTCTTACAATATGCTCATTGTACTTATGTTTTAACAGGATGAGCACATGTCCTTGAGACGATTTGTAACTTTGCAATGGATTTATGATGGTATCATGATTAGTATGTAGAGGTTTTACATATATATTGTACTTGATTGATCTAGATTATTGATTTGTTGTATCCAACATATTCTAGGATTTCATGGTTTATATTCCTTCTCTCATGGACTTATTAATGTATTCATTAAGAGAAATTATGTATTTATAAGGTTCATGATGAATTAGATCTTGTGTCTTCACAAGCTCATTGGATTCTATGTTGTACCTTTCTCTGTCATGACCTATGGTTCTCAATTGTGTTCTCTTGGCACTGGTGTGAAATGTACGGTTATACTTATGTAAAAGGACTCTATGTTTTATGGTGGTATATATTATTATATGTTGAATCTCTAAAAGTGATTCAAATACTTACTATGCTATCTTAGCAAGCTAGTACATGTATGAACATTTTTCTTTTTCTATAGTGAGTGTCTATTTCAGTGTGATGGTACACGTTCTATAATAAGAGGTATCTTGGCATGATCATGTTGTTATGATCTTTTTGACATGTTTGTGACCCTATTGTATGCCTCTGGTACCCTCCAAGGAGTTATTTGACCGTATTATGACCTTAACTAAGTGTTTGGTCCTTGACAATACCCTTTTAATGAAGTTTTTGACGAAAGAAATAAATTTAGCACATATGTTGTACAAAATAGAACATATGACAATTATTTTAGCATATTTGGAAAATATTTTAGCACATATAAACTAGCACATTTGTGATAGAGAGATTTTCCTTTGGGTCTAGGCATAAATGAATTATAGTTTTGGATACCCATTTCTTTCGTGGTCCTTTCTATGTACAATCCCAGTCAGAATATGACCCTGGGGTGATCTCACAATAGTAGGTTACACATTTTTGCCAACTTTGACATTGAAATAAACATTCTGAAAAAATTCACATTTTTACTCTTATTAGTGCTAAACCGTAATGAATTTGAAGATTATGTAATGAGCTAAGGACATGCTATTATCATAACAAAACTAATTTATCTTCGAGGAAGAGAAATAATTTGCATTATTTGTAACCAACTTCAATGGGACCCCAAAGAGAACTAGTATGTTCTCTGTGATGAAATTGTAGACTACTTTTGTAGTTGTTAATTTCACTGCTATGGATTCCATTCATTTTGTGAAATAATCTATTGTGGTAAGGATGTGAGTATACCCTACATTGGAATTAGGATCTATAGGTCCAACGAAATCTAATCCCCATTTTTGTAAAGGGCCCTCTATCAATATAGGCTTTAGAGAAAGGGTTTCTAATTAGGGTTTACCCATGAATTGTCTACATTTATAAGATTTTGACAGCCAATGGTAAGCATATTTGAACATTCTTGTCCAATAGTAGCATTGCCTTAGGATTTTGAATGTTGTGATGGCGGATGAATAATGTCCCCCAATAGCTGCATCATGAAAAGTCTTTAAGAGGTTCTATTGTTGTTCCTAGTCCACACATTTGAGGAATGTCTCATATACATCTATTTTATAGAGAGTATCATTCTAGATAACATATTTGATTTCTTTCATCCTTAAATTCCTCTTTTTTTTCAAAGATAGTCCTTTCAAACATCCTCCATAAGTGAAGAAATAAGCTATATTAGAGAACCAAGGGTCTCACAATCTTACCAATAATACTTTTGGGGCATCCTTTGGAGTTTCAAGTTTGGTCTCTGCCATGATCTTGCACAACCCTCTTCCCCTAACTAGCTTTGTAGGCTTGATTTCTATGCCACACTCTTGGAACTTTGCTATCCATAATCCTCTTTTATTACATCTGACTTCCTATTGAGTGAGGATACGTCTCACCATTGACTATGGCACAAACACTGTGGCATGAGAATGTAAGATATAAAATCTAAATTTCTTGAATTTTTTAACTACTACAAAGACATGATTTTCCATTCAAGAATAATTCAACTCATGCTTCTTCAATGGGGTACTCATAAAGGCTATGGGTGCTTGGATCTAATCTTCATTTTCTTGGAGCGCTATTGTGGACATGGTATGCTTTGATGTATAGCAGTAGATAATGAGATCCTTATTGAAATAATTGGGTGTGTCAAGACCAAGGTGTAGGCTATAGCTTTCTTCATATCATCAAATGCTTATTTTCTAGAATCATTCCATCTAAAACCCGGATTCTCCTTCATCATGTCTACTATATGTTTAGTGATTTCGGAGAAATCTAGGACAAACCTTCTAAGAAAAGTCACTTGCCCAAAGAAGCATTTGACCCCTATTTTTCTTGAAGGGAGGCTCAATTTTTGAATAGCCTTAACTTGATAAGGATTAATTATGATTGCCTCTTGTGATACTATATGACCTAGAAGCTTGCCTTCAGTAACACAAAATATTAAATCTTTGGATTCAATGGAAGTCCATGTTCCTATAACCTTTGTAGAATTATCTCTAAGTCATACAAATGATTCTTTCTCCTCTTGGACAATACATTCAAATCATCTAGATAGATCACCATGATCTTATTCTTTAGATCACCAAAAGAGAGTTCCATGGATCTTTGAAAGGTGGTGCCTGCATTAATATCCCAAATAGCATTCTATTATGAGCATTCTATTATAGGATAAGTATTATCTCTGAACCAACCACTGTCTACAGAATGTGATCCATATTAAGGTGGGCGTAATTGTCCTTTAGTGAAGCTTGATTTAAATTTATTAAATCAACACCAATTATAATCTCTTCATTATTATTATGCACTAGTGTTATCTATCCCCCAACTTTTTCAATTTTTGTGTGTCTATCTTGGTCAAAATGAAGCTTAGAACTTATGCATTTATGTTGTATTCTTCCCCATGGCCATGATTGAAAGGTCCAAAGCAAAATAAAGTGGTGAAGTTGTTGAATATCTGAACCCATTGAGCCCCTTGAACTAGTTCAATTGGTTCACATTCCTAATACCACATTAAAAGTCTCATGTCTTAGTTGTTAAGTTAATCTATGATCAAAGATTGAACCGATTGAACCTCTTGAACTAGTGCAATGAGTTCAAGTAGTTAAATACGTTCAATCAATTCAAAGTTGGTCATGTAAAAGGGTGTTAGGTCAGTAAATATTTTGGTAATGCACTATGCTGACCATTGTATCTTAAAGTAAGTTAAGTTTAATTCTAAACTACTTTAATTTTTTGAACCCTTTGATTTGGTTCACATGGTTCAAGTTGTTTGACATGACCTACCAATAATAAAATTGAAGACACGTGCCTTGGAAATGTGAAATGACTAGCGATGGATTTTATGATAGCTTTATTAAAATTCATGACATCTTCACATGGGGATGTAATAATGAAATGAAAAGACCGCATGTTGAAGTGACAAGGTAATTAATATCCTTTAAGGGCAAGATTTCATGCTATTAATTGACATAAGTGAGATATTTGGGTATCATTTTTCTAATATTTCTATGAAGAGAAAATGATGTGCGGAGGACACTAGAATTCCTAGGTTTGAGGTTGAAGAAGGTTTCAGTCACAAGGTGATTTTAATTGTCTTCCCTTTTTGTAACTCATTGTGTTACCACTCTTTAAATTTTTACTGTTACTTCAGCTTTTGAATTTCATTATCATGAGGGTTGCCATTCAAATTTTTGAAAATGGGTTGAGCCTATTTTTATCATCTTCTGAGTGAGGATACACCTCTTGGGTCCAGTATAACCTTGATGATTTTCTAGAAAGAGCTAAAAACATTAAAAAAGGCTCTGTTATGAGAACTATTGTTGAAAGTGGCATAGTGGAGGGTGCAACCTTTCCTCCAACTCTAGTATGTCCAGAACTAGTTAAGGAGTGTATAAATAGATATGACCTGATGAATAGGTGTATAAGGAAATTCAATGGAGTATTGTTGGTGCTAGTTAATAGGGAAATGATTATAGATGCCCTGAGAGTATCAATTAAAGAGTTGTATTTTGAGTTTAATATACCAATGTCCTGGTCCATATTCTCTAAGAAGAAGCTTGTTTATAAGAATGTAATTTCTCAGAGTTGGTTGTTAAAATTCCAAAAAGATGGGTCATGGCTACTCAGGCCTCTTACAAGAGAAAATATAAAACCTCACATCAAGGAACTGGTGGCATTTTTACACAAAATTAAGGGATCTAACCATGAATTTCATTTTCAAGACTAGATGTACTTCTTCATTCAAATAAATTTATAGAGGACCTAGTTTTTGGATTGGGGAGAGATCATAGTTGAAGAATTGTTTGATAAGTTAAATAATGGTCATTTTGAATGCCATGGATTCTACGCGTCTTCAAATTTGTTCTATTGTTTGGCTTGTACAAGAGAATGATTCGGGTGGCATCATGAACCATGTGTTGAAGGAATTAAAAATTATGAGTACTACCCTCACCTATAAAAGAGAAGATGCTTTAAAAATTACAAGAGAGCTAATGAAATTCTATTAGGAAGATTAACTCATGAGCTAGCTGGTATTCTTGATAAATGGATGTCTAGGAGACAATACAATTAGTGAGCATCTATGGCAGATTTTATACTCATTTCCCACACTTTACTTTACTTAGAGTAGGAGGATAAGATGGACATCCCTTCAAGTTGCCTAGGTATGAATTGGATTGTTTTGTATTGGTAGAATTATGTCATTAGTTGGCCTATGTGAGTATGATATACTCACCTAAGAATGAAATAGGGGTATCATTTCCAATTGATCTAGGTTCATTTGAATGTAAATAAGTCTCAAGCACCCTCAATCTTGAGGTCGATTTGTTCAAATTCAATTTTAAATTTTACAAACCTAGGCTCAATTTTGATAATAAGAGCTTTGCTAGGGATCAACTACTACTCAGGGTAGAATTTTTACCCCTACCTCATCTTGGAGACTATGTTAGGGTCTTTTCTTGCTAAACCTTCAACTGATGCTTAAATACTTGATTAACTCTACGACTCCCAATATTTGAAAATAATGACTCAAGCAAGAGAAAACTCTAATTGATGAGGATTTATGATAATGTTTGGGGAAACTATTATCACATCCTTCTTTTTAGGTTCCATAACAACCAGACAGGTATTACCTATATAAGATTGCTATCTTACAATATTAGTAAATGTGGATACTAATTTTCTGCCTTTTTACTGTATTACCTTATAAATTACTCTGCATAAAATTGAAAAGAACTTAAAATAGAGTTTAACCATAAATACTGTTGAAATGATAACAACAAATAGTAGTGTTTTAAGGACATTCATCCTTCTTCCTTTTACAGTTCTCAGAACTTAGGAGGGGCAAACTATTTTAATCCTCTCTTAAAAGGATTAGTAGAATGAATTGTATATCTTGATACAATTTCTTAGACTTATATGTTTTGAATGTAAATGTGAAAGATTTTTGTATTTTAAATTTCTTGGATGATGGTAAACTGCTTGACAAATTCTAGACTAGTGCCTATCCTTGGGCTATAGAATCAAAGATGCAAATCCACAGAAAAAGTAAATAAAGATACTATAGGTTACCTTACAACCTATATGCAATTCAAGTAAGTTTCCTTAAAAATCATAGTGTCACTCCAAAATTGCTATATAAAATCCTCAAATACTATTATACTCTCTGAAACTACTCACAAAACTTAGTTCTTCCCTTGAAAGAAACTTGTAAATAATTAGATAGCTACCTTGTAACTAATATGTTAAAAATGCCTTACAAATTAAACATAAAAGAGCATACACAATAAGTAAAGAGACAACAACAATATAGAAGAGAAGTTGCATTGTATTTTATTTATATTCCTGTTTCATACATATAGAGGCTAAAGCTCAAATACTCAGACAAAATTCTGTAGTCTTGCTTATAATTATATTTCATCACCTGCTTCAAATGTTACAATAAGATCTATTTATAGGTTCAAAACCATCTTGGAATCCTTAATATAAGGATGCAACAAGCTTTAGATGGTTTAAGAAACCTAACCCTAAAAACATAGAAAAAGATAAAAGACAAGAAAGCTCCAAGCAGTAGGAGGACAAAATTGAAGAATACAATCTAATTTTGTACTTTGTCCTTTTGTGAATGTCAGAACCTTTGTCTACATGTATTCAAGATAGTATCTGATAGTTGTAACAAGATCTAGTGACCGCCAATATAGGCTAACTTACACTAATCTTTTCAAGATTACTAACCTTCCTGTGCTCATAGATCAGGTTCCATGTGTCCTTTATTCTTCATCCATAACATCTAAATCAACTATGATAGGCTTCTTCTTCTTGGGCTTTGTCATAATGTCCCATGCTATCACATCCTCTTCTTTAGGCCACTCAAAATTATGAATGTTCTCTAGTTGATTCTTCTACCTTTCCCACCTAGTATCTATAATGATTTTAATATCTGTAATGAATTTATTGTAGTATGTTTCTGCCTTTATTGCCTCATCCAAAAGTTGGTTGAACCTCTCCATATCTGATTCTCCTTGATCAGATACATAAATGTCTTTATTTGGGAGTACATTATCAAACTCTAGTATCCATAAAC
Source organism: Thuja plicata (assembly GCA_018584345.1). Taxonomy (NCBI): domain Eukaryota; kingdom Viridiplantae; phylum Streptophyta; class Pinopsida; order Cupressales; family Cupressaceae; genus Thuja; species Thuja plicata. The sequence continues at coordinate 1,553,315 of MU224577.1, forward strand.
CTAATGGTTTGATCTGATCATCCTCAACCTAATTGGAGGTACAAACCTACTATAATCTATCCCAAACATCTTTAGCTTAGCATCAATTTTATTGGCCTTTCCTTTCAAAAAGGATAGAGTAGCTCCAATATGATCTATTTCTGTACTGACCAAGGTCACAATTTATGGTATATCTAACCTTAATGACTGTATTGATGCTAATCTTTCAAAAAGAGATGTTCTTCTGGACCAAGTTGCATAGTAAGGATCCAAAATTGTCAAAAAACTTGCCACTTCTACTTGTAAGCCTAGCAACCTGCCATAAGCCCCATACACCACATCAATCTTACCTTTAAGGATGTCAATCATATGCTACAAAATTGAATCCAATGCTTCCAAAATTACACTGTTATGCTCTATAACTTCTAGTTCTGATCCAACAGGTATCTCCCCTGTATCCTATGTTTGAATTTCCATATGTTTTACTTCTTTAGGCTCAAGAGGAGTAGGCTTTGTTATATCTATTAACTACTTTGTAATATCATCTATGAGCTTCATCTGTTCTTTGATCTTTATACAAGCCAATTCCATCTCTCTAGCAATATCACTAGTATCACTAGTGAGTTTCTGCAATTTATCAGACAATTGGGTTGTCTTTGCCTCATTAAGGTGAGAAAAATGAGTCATTACTTGGGCTATTTCCATATCCCCTATATTATCTAGTGTCCATATAATTTTATTCCCTTCCATCTTCTCTTGAATATTTAGAATGTATGGCTTTTGTTCTTTGGGAGCTAGACTCCACATTGCAAGTGCCTGAGATTTAGGGTTATAGCCAAACCCTCTAATCATGTCTCCAATCTGAGTCTCTAATGATAATTTGACATCAGGTTGTATCCTTATTTGAGCTATAATGAATGATGAAGACAAGTCCCAACCTTCCACAAATAACACTCCACTAGCTTTGACCACTTGCCTTGCTTGCTCTGGTGTAATCTCCTCAGATTCAGGATCATAATCCTACAATGTTTGTAAGGCCTCTTGGGTGACTGGGTCACAACCTGCCAATTGAAAATGCTTCTGAACTTGTTGTTTATTCCATATATGGAAATCCTTGAATTCCTCTATCTTTATGAATCTGTCATCCTTGAGGAATTCCTCTTGATGCAACAATCTCTCATATATGCGTGATCTAAGAGGTAACTCTTCCTCCTCTTCTACATCCTTTTGTAGTTTCTTCCCTTCCCTGATCTCTTTTCTCAATAGATGATCATAGGTCTGATTCCTAGTTATTAGAGCTCCAATCCTATCTGTCTTCCTTGTCTTAGAAGGCTCCCCTATTTCTACTCTTTGTCTCTTAGGTGGGGGCTCATTTATCACTTCCTTCTCTGGGACCTCTGTTAGGTCAATGCTATCTTCCCCTTCAAATAAAAGCTTCAATGGTATTGCTTCATAATCTAGATGAGTATTAGGTGAAGGATAGCCCTTATCACTATCATAATCATATTCAGACTTTGAATGCTCTTTGTGGCCTTTTTTAAGGATTACCAGTGCATCCTCTAACTGATTACACAAAAGGGTATGGTTTTCAATCATTTCATCCAACCTTTTGAGATAAGGCATGTTAGGGTCGAAACCTTTAAACTTCATCCCCTTTCTCTTTACCTACCTCTCTAGGTCCATAAGTTCATCGAACTTATTTGCTCTTTTATTCACCTCCTCATCATCCAAGATGTTTCTTATTAGATCCTCCTCCATACACTCTTTATGTTCCTTTGTGTAGGGGATAGCTAGTGTGAGCAACTTCTTTGCACTAAGAATGAATCCCTCTGTATCAACATGTCTATGCAGGGCCACATTCATTCTATAATGGTTCATCCAGGTATTCACCAGGACTAAGGCTCATTTTCCAACCATGAAATTGTAGATCTTGAACTTCTGAGGGGTAAAAGTACCCTTCCTGTGTGATTCCAAATTCTCTTTATCTGTTAGAATAAGTTGTCTAATGAACTCCATTGTAGCTATACTTGGGGGTACATGATATGGAAACATGTGTGGAGGGTGGGGGAAACCATAAACCCTCATTATCGTAAAATTCTTTTCATAGTAAAAATCCCCCAAATTATGGTCTCCTGGTCCTTTGTCAAGGTATTGGCAGGGCCTCAGTAATTGTATTACCTTAACAGGAAATCTAGGCTTATCAACACCAAAGAAATTCAAAAGTGGATAGATTATCCAATTTTCAAAAGCACAGAAGTCCTATTCTCTAGATGTATAATTCCATATTCTAAGCCAAAACTGAACAGGGTTGGCTTGACCATGATGAAATCTCTGTGGTTTTAACATCTGACAATTCATTACTACAAAATTATAGTAGAGGATCAAATGCATGAGGATTGAATAATGCATGAATCTTGGATGATCCTTCTTGGTTTGTATGTCTACAAATCCATGGTGCATCTGATCAATAATATACTGAATGTAGTCTTAATTGGAAGTAGTATGAAGGCTTTGCATATCTAAAACCATCATCAAAATGTCTAAGGTGATTATTTCTATGCCAGCATCCTTTCCAAGCACTCTACATAGTGCACATGATATATACTTAATATATAAATTAATGTCTTTGTAATAATATGGGGTTTCTCCTGGCATGAGGGATATACAAGTCTTCATTTTCTTAGGGACATGATGATCCCTGATCAATTTAGCAGCAATGCCAGATTCTCTAGTGTACCTATTCTCTAGGCTCTTCAGATTTATCTCAGTAGCCATAGGATAGTAGACATTAAAATCTTTCATAAAAGTATTTCGGTCGAGGGTGAGTAAGGGCTTTCCATCATCCCTCTTAATGATTTTGATTAAAGGGTCATATCTACTAGCCAATCTAGTATGAAATCAATGTCAACAAAGGCATCAAGAAATAGAAACCTAGCTAACCCATAGGTCCAAGGGTTTGAAATAGACATGGGTTCATCACTATTATTAAAGAAATAATTGAAAAAGTGAATACCCTAATGACCCAAATGTTTTTGCATCCCTAACATAAGCCATATCATCAATTAAAACATCTGCACTAACCTTTCAATTCTGGTTTCAACCTGGAAGCAAAGTGAGGAATTCATTTGAGTAGTTTGTTTTCCCTTTGAATCATCTTTGACATCTTCACTTCTCCCACTGGTGGGGGCCATACTCTATATTTGACTCATACTTCCTTTCTATTATGTTCTCAACCCTTATTCACCAATATTGAAACAAAACTACTGAAAACCCTCACCACCAAACTGTGAATTCTCTGAAAACTGTAGCTCTGAACACTGTCAATTACAATCTTTACCAAATTCTAAATCAGGCTACCAACTTTGAATCACTTGCTACTAAAAATCTTAATCTTTCTCAGAAAACACTAAATATCTGTAAACTCTTCACTCTGAGAAAATAGAAACTTGATAAAAATGAAATGACAATGGACAAGTATACTTATAACTGTTAATTGAATGCAGATTGTCACTTCTAGCTGGTAATTCAATCACTTCACCATTAGCTTCACATACCGTGACATCAATTTCTGATTTTAGCTGTGGCATTCAAACTGTCAGATAATCAATTTCTAATGAGTGCACTTTCATAAAAAACCTTATAAAATTCAAAATTAAATCAAAATCATATCTGATTGGCTGCATTACCTCATACTATGACTACTTTCCCATATGTCATAATCTCTTTACTTTGATTGGTTAACAACTGTTAATAATGGTGATGCTAAAAAGTTTATTTTAACTGTGATTCACTTCTAGCGACTCAACAACTGAGTGATCTCCTTGTCGCTTAATAATTTCACTAACTGTAGTTCTTTCAAGAGACTTAGTGACCACCACATGATTAAAACCTTGATCAATGGTTGGTGCAATTTTTCTTGATATATTAACTTAACCCTCCATATTATTGAGACACCGCGACAAAGCATTCTCTTAACTATTCTTTTACCTCAGGTTTCATCTGGAGACACAGTGACTGAGTGATCTCCTTGTCGTTGGATAATTTTCTCAACTCGTGTTCAATCAATAGACCACGTGACTAATCACATTAGTCTCTTAATTGCATGATTAATTTAACTATATAATTTGCATCAGGAGATAACACGACTACCGTTAATTTATTTTTCCTCTATATCCAATGGTTGTCACTAAGTCTCTTAATCCTTAATACAAACCCTAATACTTCATGAGACTTAGCTACAAACATACACGTGCCATATTTTTCTTTTTTCTCTTAATCACTTGATTCCTTTTGACTTTTTGACCTTGTCAAGCGACCACGTGACTACCATTGATTTTTACCTGCATCTAAAAGTTGTCGCCTAATCTCTTACTTTTAAACTTAACTCACTTTTGATCATGAGACTTTGTGACAACACCTTTACTTAAACTCATATCTAACCTTTAGTTTATCTAGAGACCTGATGACCATTTAATCTCCATGTCGCTTGGTAATCTATGAACCATAGTTATAATCAAGAGACTTCTTGACTGCCATTAGATTAATCTTCTGATCCATGGTTGTTGCGTAATTTCCAAATCTTTTGCTTAACTTACTTTTGATCATGAGACTTGGCAACAACACTATTTGCTTTATTCTCATAAACTCAACTCATAACCATGGGTTATATTAAGAGATAATGCGACTGAGTAAACTCGAAGTTGCCACATGATATAACTAACTCCACTTTTATCAAGAGACAAAGCGACTATCATTGGATTATTTATGAGATCAACGGTCTGCATTAAGTCTCATAACCTTTTTAGTATATTCCTTTTTATCACAAGACCACGCGACCAAAGATTTTTGCTAAGTCTCGAGACCATAAGGAATATTCATTTCTTCTAACAAGACTTAGCGACAAGGAAATAAACACATGCAAATAAGCTCAAACTTAAGTCATGAAAAAGTAACACAGAAATAGAACCAACTTGGAAAATTTAGGGCTTTTCTGCAATTTCAAACCAAATTTACTCCAAGGCTTAGGGTTTTTGACATTTTGATCTAGGTTTTGAGAAAAAACATCATTTGCAGAGATATGTAAATGGTTTCAAACATGAATCTTTACCTTATGGGCCTAATAATGATAGGGAATTTAAGAATTTTTAGGGTAAACTCTAAAATAGGAAATAAGACCAACTATGGCTCTATTTGAGGATGGCTAAACACAGTTTATGACAAAGAATCTCAGAATCTCTGGTTGTAGACCTCGTAAAAAAATGTAGGCAATGCTAACTAACCTCCTACTTGAAAGGAAACACACAACATAAGGGAAAACCTACCTATATACAAGATGATACAGACTTACTATGCATAAACTTTCATTTTTTAATTGAAGAAGGGCTTCAAAAATTGCCCATGCACTGACAACTCATATTCTTCATCACTCATGTTCTTCAGTAAATAGGAATCCTTCTCAAACCTTTGTGAAACAATAAAAGGACCAAGCCATAAAGATTCAAACTTTTTATCCTTACCTTTGTCTTCGAATCTTACATTCTATTGTAGCACTAGGTCACCTAGTTGGAATTTTCTATAAGTAGCCCTTCTATCAAACAAATATTTCATTTCCTGGTGTAGTTTGATGTTTTCCTTCTAGCTATCTCTTCTTGTTTCATCCAACTCAACTAATTGAACCATTCTAAATTTCATGCTATCAGAAATATCCAACTACTCTTCTTGCATGAACTGATATACAGGTAACAAATTGTTTATAGGCATTCTTGACTATAAACCATATCCCAATTCAAATGGTGACTTACCTATTTCCCTTTTAACTATCATTCTATCAGCCCAAAGTGCTAACCTTAGTTTGGTGTGCCATTATTTCTTATTCTTTTCAAGAGTCTTCTTCAACATCTTCAATATGCTTTTATTACTAGATTCAACTTGTCCATTTTCCTGTGGGTGATATGGGGAAGAATATGATAGTATGATTCCATATTTCTCACAGAACTCTTTCATCTCATCTAATCTAAAGCACATGGCATTATCCATTATTAATTTTGAAGGTACACCAAATCTAGTCAAAATATTCTCCATTAAAAATTCAATGACTACCTTATTGGTTGCCTTTTTTGTAGGAATGGCCTCAATCCATTTAGTAAAATAATTAGTGGCTACTAGTATCCAACTGTGTCCTCCACTGGATCTTTCTGCAAATTCACCAATAAAATCAATTCCCCACATAGAAAAAGGGGCTCCAACATTCACTAGATTTAACAATAGGGCTCCTTAAAATTTGAGATTATTTGAGAACCTCTGACAAGGCTCACATTTTTTGACATATGTATATGTATCTTTGAATAAACAAGGCCAATAGTAACCAACCCTTAGGATCTTATGGGCAGTGGTCTTGGCAGAAAAATGACCTCCACACTCCCCTAGACGCATCTCTCTTAAAACTTTCTCAGACTGGCTCTGATCTAAACATAGCAATAATAGACCATTTATGTCCTTCCAGTAGAGATCTCCTTTGATTAAAGTGTACTTTTGAGCCTGCAATTTGAGATTTCTCTTCTGATTGTTAGTCATAGTATCAGTACACTTTGCATTCTTTAAAAAATACACAATATCAGTATAAAATGGCTGTCTTTCTATGCTTGTGAATGTACGATCATGTGTCTCTGTATCATTTACTTGTACCAAATCCAAGTTATCTTCAGTCATGAGTTTGGCCAAACCTTGACCTCTTATTAACTTTGTAATGTGGATTTCAAGATTAAATTCTTGAATTTTGTTTATCCACTTACATCTCTTACCAGTTACTTTTGACTGAGTAAGGATATCTTTCACTGCTGAATGAGGAACATATGCTTTCAACTTAGCACAGACCAAATATTGTCTAAAAGATTTTACTACTTTTACTAAATAATATGCCTGCTTCTCCATCATCTCATAATTTAGCTTTGTAACCTAGAGAGATTTACTATAAAAGACTATTGGATGCTCAAACTCTTCTTCATCCTTTTGTAGTAAAAGAATAGCAATTGTATGATAAGATGCAAAAGAAAACAAAGAAAAGGGCTTACTATAATTAGGTGACTTTAGAACAGGGGCCTCTTGCACTGCCTTCTTTATCTTTTCAAATGCTATTTGAGCTTCTTCATTCTAGTTAAATTTTGCATCTTTTTTAGCAACTTTATAATAGGTTTAACAATTTCTGCAAAGTTTGGTATAAACCTTCTGACAAATTTTATCTTTCCTAAAAAATATTGAACACCCTTTAAGTTTTTTGGAGCACTAACCTTCTAGATTGCTTATATTATTTCAGGGTCTATTCTCACTCCATCTTTAGACACTATATGTCCCAACAACTTTCCCTCTTGTACTGCAAAGTGACACTTTTTAGGATTCAATGAAACACCATATTCCAAAGCTTTATTGAAAATTTTACCTAGATGCTCACAATGATCTTCATCTTTCTTAGAGTATGCAGTTAGATCATCTTGATAAATAATCATAAATAAGTCAATAAATTCTTTAATAGTCACATCCATGGCCCTTTGAAAAGTTGCTCCTACATTTGTCAATCCAAATAGCATTCTGATATAGACATAAGTTCCCCAAGGAGTGGTTAATGAGGTCTTGTACTGCTCTGATTCCTTTACTAAAACTTGGTTGTAGCTTAAGAAACCATCCATCATTGATAGCAGCTCACAACAAGTCACTTTATGTAACATTGCCTCCATATTAGGTAAGGAATAATTATCTTTTAGTGAGGCAATATTCAAATTTCTGAAATCCACACATAATATGATGTCACCATTCTTTTTTCTTACTTGTACCAAATTTGAAACCCATGTTGAGTGTCTAATGGGCTGGATAATCCCAGCATCTTTTAACTTCATCAATTCTTGTTGCATCTTAGAGGCTAGCAAAGGATTAATAGGCCTCTATTTTTTCCTAAATGGTTTCACTTATGATTTTAGTGGAAAATCATGTTGGAAAAGGTCTTCCCTATAAGCCTTTAGGTCTTCATATGACCATGCAAAAACATGCTTATATTTTTCAAAAGTTTAATCAAATTTTCCCTTATATGAGAATCTAAACCTTTCCCAATATAAACAACTTGAGGAATGGTTTATGATCCTAAGTTAATTTCTTTCAAGTCCTCAACCTTAGCATTTCTTATCTTTGTTGAGTGATCATTTTGAGTACTGAACAATGCTTCAAGTTCAACCAGACCCTTAGGAATCTGATTGGAACTTAATTGGACAACCTCATTTCCTAAGACATAGTCTTTACTATCATTATTCTCAATTAAGGTATTGCAATCTATGTACTGATTCTCATAATGGTCCAAACATTGAATGAATCTTAGAATATATTGGTCATCCTAAAAAACTTGCTAGTTGTATATTGGTGCAGAGCACCCTAGGGTTTTAGCTCCAAGCCCTAGTAATTTGCAGAGTGATCATGGATCAGATCACGGTTAGGAGTCAACTATCTTCCTAAACCTTAGTAGCTCATAACCCCTAGCACGAGGGCTATTAAAAAATAAAAGACCAGTTACATTATACTCATCGCGCAGTCATAAGGTGAACTCATCGCGCAGTCGTAAGGTGAGCGCCGGTTAAGTTAAAGCGGGTGTGACAGTGCGAGGACAGTAAATCGCAAAGTCGTAAGGTAACTAACAGTCAGCGTTTAAGGGCCATGACAACGCAATGATAGTGCATCGCACAGTCGGCGGTCTATCAGTGGTCAGTTTAAAATGGGCACGACAGTGTGAAGACCGTGTATCGCGAAGTCGCCGGGTACACCGCGGTTAAGGGAAAACAGTTGCAAGAGCGTGACTGCAATGTATCGCAAAGTCGCCGGAGAACTGACAGTTAGTTTTCTGAGTGCGTGGGTGAGCGACGAAAATGCATCGCACAGTTGCGAAACAATAGACAGCTTAGTTCAAACCATTGTGAGAGTGCGACAAGCATTGTATCGCAGGGTCGCAGAGAAAATGTCAGCTCGGTAACAAGCGTTGCAAGCGCGCAACGATGATGCATTGCCCAGTCGCAGATGAATAGGCAGCTCGTCCAGAAGAGGTGCGAGCGTGTGACTTCAATGTATCGCGTACTCACAGGGAAAAAGGTAGCTCGTGTCAAAGCGGTGCGGGAGTGCGACAAACATGCATCGCGCACTCGCAGGGAAAATGGTAGCTCGGTTGTAAGTGCGGCGAGTGCGCGATGAAAAGGAATCGCAAGGTCACAGACTAAAGCATGCATAGTTGTTATGACTTGTGACTATGCGATTAAACATCCGGAGTAAGGTAAATGTTTGACCGAGCTGAGAAAGAGTTGAAAAGTCAGATACGACAAAGAGAAGAGAGAGTGCCATGGAGGAAAATGTTGTCCACGTCGACAACCATGCAGAGAATGAGAATGATGACAGTTGCAGGAAGGAAGATGAAGAGCTGAGGCAGTTAGGATCCTCAGGCGGCTAGGTAACCTAAAAATGGTTACAAATCAAGAACAGGCCGCGTTATTAAAATGGAGAGAAGAACCATTGGAAGGAGGTTGGAGAAGTTAGAGAACTGGAATTGCAAAGGCTAGCAGAAGAATTTTTCTGTGTGTGTGAATTGTAACTTTCTGATTTTCAATAAAGAAGAGTTTTGGTGTGTTCTGTGTAGATTTGTATTGTGTGCAGATTTCTGTAGAGTAGGATTTTGAATTCAGTTAAGCCTCATGGATGCTTTTTGGCTCTGATAATCCATCCTATGGAGTGTGACTATCAAGAAGCATCCCTCATGTATTTGTATTCTATTTTTGTGTTTGTGACTAAGAAGTGGCTAGTCAGAATGGTAAACAAGTCCTAGGCGAGCTAAATGGTCCGGCTAGAGAACTTGTAGGAGAGAGAGATAGAAGGACAAGGTGCATGACTAACTGTATTCAGTCATGAAGAGCAAGATAAGGTGAAATGTGAAACTTTACGGTGGGTAGGAAGCCTAGGAGAGAAGGAGTGTAGAAAATCCTTCTGGTTAGGGTCTGAGAGTAACCCTAAGAGACTCAAGTGTGAGTCTAAGGGATCCTGAAGTGAATAGGGTCCAAGGTGAGATTCCTAAGAAAGAGTAGGAGTCTAGAAGAGAAAGGTGAGCTAACCATCAGATTGGTATCAGAGCCCAGTTAAAGATTTGGGTTTGAAGGTTGTAGATGTTTCAAAGTACTGAGGAATCAGTAGGAGAATCAGCCATGGTGAAAAATGTAGAATTGGCTAAAGAGGTGAATGAACAGAAGGAGAGGAATAGACTCCTTGAGGAAACTCTAGAGTTAATGAGAAAACAACTAGAGGATATTGCGGATAAAGTAACTGGAGAAGCAGAGAGTTCCAATAAAGGAAAAATTGTTGCAGAGGAAGATGTTATACCAGAACCAGATCCTCCTATGCCAGAAGAAACATTCTTGAAGGCTATCAAGGCTCTAGGTGGAAAGGCATTGGACGGAGTACCAGTACTTGCTAGAAAAATGGATTCTGAACTGGTAATGGAATGGATTGAAGGAATGGAGAATCATTTTGATTGTGA
>MU224577.1:1574209-1606910 GCA_018584345.1 Thuja plicata
ATGTTGTCATCAATGACAAACATACAATCAACTAGCTACCAGAAGTAAATCTCCAACAATCTCCCCCTTTGACATTGATGGCAACATATGATATTAAAAACATCTTTAGCACATGGTGTCTTCTTTCTCTTATAATCTTCTCAATATCCTCATCAAAGATTTCTCTACATTGCTATAGCTCCTCTGTTTGTGTTTATACTCCCCCAGAGTATATGCTCCCCCTTACTATATACTCCCCCTTTGACATCAATGGCAAAGTGTGCCATAAACAATTAAGCATAGGTACTACTCCAGAAGTAGAGTAGTCAACCATTCATGAGTCACTTAATGACTAATGTTCTTGCTACCTTTTCTAATTAGACTCAGGAGAGGGAATTACTCCCAACTTCTCCTTAAGATACTCAAAAGTATCTTTTGATAAAGGCTTTGTGAAAATATCTGCCAACTATTCTTTGGTGCTCACATAGTCCAATTTTACTTCATTATCTGCAACTTTTTCTCTAAGAAAATGGTATTTAATCTCAATGTGCTTTGTCTTTGTGTGCATCACAGGGTTCTTGGACATGTTGATAGTACTGGTGTTATCACAATGGATAACAATGGGATAGTCAACTTGTATACCAAAATCTTTAACCATCTGCTTGATCCAAACCATTGTTGAATAATTCAATGCTACTGCAACATATTCATCTTTTGCTGTCAACTGAGAGATACAATTTTTCTTCTTGCTTACCCAAGAAACCATTCTATCTCTAAGAAATACTACTCCTCCAGAAGTACTCTTCCTGTCATCAAGACAACCTGCCTAATCTACATCTGTATACACATGAAGTTGTACATTCTTTGATTTAGGATACCATAAACCATAGTCTATAGTTCCCTTTAGATATCTGAATATTCTCTTTATTGCCATTAGGTGATTCTGGTTTGGTTTAGCTACAAATATTCTAACAATGCCAACTGCATTAGATATGTCTATTCTAGATTGAGTAAGATATATAAGTTTTCCAATCATATACTTAGATAATGTCTTGTCAACTGCTACAGAATCATCTTCTTTAGAAAGCTTGCTTCCTATTATCATAGGAGTGCATACTGGCTTACAGTCTTCCATCTTGAAAGTCTTCAATATTTCCCTCACATATTTGGACCGATTTATGAATTTTCCTTTATCTGTATGTTTTACGTTCAATCCCAAAAAGTATTTTATAGGACCAATCATGCTCATTTCAAATTTATTCTTCTTTTTTTTTGCAAATTCTAAACTAAGCTTGTCATTACCTCCAAAGATAATGTCATCAACAAATATGGCAACAAGTAATATTCCATCATGTGTCTCTCTCATGAATATGTTACAATCTGCTGCTTCTTTCTTAAATCCAATCTTGGTAAGATAACCATCTAGTCTCTCATACCAAGCTCTTGGGGCCTGTTTAAGTCCATAGAGTGCTTTCTTCAATCTGCATACCATATCTAGCTTATCTGATAGATTGAATCCTTTAGGCTGTTCTATGTAGACTTCTTCCTTCAAGTCACCATTCAGAAAAGCTGATATGACATCCATTTGATATACTTTAAAATCCTTGAATGTTGCATAAGCCAAGAATAAATTTATGGATTCCAGTCTCCTCATAGAGGCAAATGTGTCAGTGTAATCTATCCCTTCCCTCTACGCATATCCTTTACAAACTAGTCTTGATTTTTTTCTAACCTTGACCATCTTTATTCATCTTGTTCCTAAATACCCACTTTGTTCCAATCACATTTTTGTCACTGGGTCTAGGGACCAATTCCCATGGATCATTTTTTATTATTTGATATAATTCTTATTCCATTTCTTTCTGCCAATCAGAATCCTTGCAAGCATATTAAACATTTAAAGGTTCATTCTGTGAAAGTAAACATACCTCTTCATCCACTATTAACCTTTTTGCTTTTGATCTAGTCAAAACACTTCTGCTCTGATCTCCAATGATATCATCTTTTGAATGATACCTAGATGTGAACCTTGAAACTTTTGGTGTAACATCCTCATCTATAATCTATGATACTTCTTTTCTTGATTCAGGTTCATTACATGAAACATCAATGCAATCAAACATTTCTACAATAACAATGTCTTTACTGCTAGCCCTGGGTTCATCTTCAATCATAGGTACATATTCATAGTACCTTTCTTGAACCATGAAATTCTCATCAATCTTAACATGAGTACTTTTAATTATCTTCTTTAATCTCAAATTAAAACATCTTTATGCTTTGCTTTTAATAGAGTAACCAAGGAAAATACCTTCATCACTTCTAGCATCAAACTTACCAACACCATCATCTCTCTTGATGTAGCACTTGCTGCCAAATATTCTAAAGTATTTTACTATAGGTACATTACCAAGCCAAAGTTCATAAGGTGTCTTATCCATGCCTGGCCTTAGTTGTGTTCTATTGATAGTATAGACTGCTGTATTGACTGCATCTCTCCAATAGGTGTGTGCAACTTTTCCTTCAATCATCATAGTGCATGCTGTATTAAGTATGATCCTATTCCTTCTTTCTGCTATCCCATTCTGCTATGGGGTTTTGGGTGCAATCAACTGTCTTTTAATTCCATGTTCTTCACAGTAGTCATAAAACTGGTCAGAGGTGAATTCTCCTTTTCTATCTGATCTCAGACACTTTAGTTTTAATCCATATTCATTCTCCACTTTGGCTTTGAATATTTTGAACTTCTCAAAGGCTTCAGACTTCTCCTTTAAGAATGAAACCCACATCATTCTTTAAAAATCATCAACAAACAAAATGAAATACCTTTCTCCGTAATATGATCTGGTTTGAGTGGGACCACATAAATCTATATGCACTAGGTCTAACTTGTTTTCAGCTGAGTTTTGCTTGCTTATGAAAGAACTCCTTACATGCTTTCCCATAACACATTCCATGCACAATGTGTCAACTGGTCTTGCAATACTTGGAAGATCTCTAACTGCCTTGACATTGGTTATCTTTACTATATTATCAAAATTGATATGACAGAGTCTCTTGTGCCATAACCAACTATCATCCACTTTTGCAAAAAAAAAATGTACATCTGAATTGAGCTGAAAAATATTACCTTTTGTTTTGGAGCCTGATGCAATCATGTCTCCTTCTTTGTTGCTAATAATGCATTTGTTGTCTTTGAATTCCAAATGATAACCTTTGTCAAGTAGCTGTTCAACACTTAGTAAATTGTGATGTAATCCATCAACATATAGAATATCATCTATCTTGTTCTTTCCATCTAGGGTGATGGATGGTCTACCTATGATAGGTTTAGCAGTGTTATCTTAAAATCTAACCATACCACCTTTGTGCTTGTCTAGATAAAAAATCTATCTTTATCACATGTCATGTGATGAGAGTATCCACTGTCAATGATCCAATCAATTCTGATGTCTACTTTGAAAATTAGGGCTAACTCTTGTGTTTCCTTTTCATCTTCAATGTCCATATGCTCAAGAAATTTTTCCATGTCTTTAAGGGAAACGAATCCAATTTCATCTTCTCCTAAATCTTCATTAGTTACACCTTCTTCAGCATGATATCATTCCTTCCTGTATTTAGGTTTATAATCAGATCTAATTTTTTTTACTCTTGTAGGACACTTGGATGCAAAGTGACCGATCTTTTTGCATGAGAAACATTTGAATGGAAGCTGTCCTTCATATTTCCCTTTTCCTTTCTTTTCTCTTTTATAAATCATGGCTATGATTTCTTCTAGCTCTTCATCAACTTCTTCTTTCTCATTATTGCTAGAGATGTGAGATTTATTACCATGGACTGAAGCTTTGAAGGTTGTTTCAATTTTAGGTTCAGACTTCAATCTTGATATCTCAAATGCAGAGATTTTACTGATCAAAGTCTCTCTCTTGAAGTCTTGTGAAAATTGCATGGTTTCATCTAGAATACTGATCTTGTTCTCATAGTCTGATGTTAAAGTAGTCAATAGCTTGTTCATTATATCTTCTTCTGATATTTCTCCACCATTGTTTCTGATTTCAGAAATTGCTTCATTTATCCTTTGATTGTAGGCTCTAATGTTCTCTTCAGGTAACATCTCAAGACTATTGTATTTCTTTTTCCATGTCTTCCTGTGTGCATTCTTTGCTTGAACATCTCCTTCAAACATGTCTTCTAAATACTTCCATATTGTGTATGCCTTGTCTAATTTCTTGATCTCAGAAAATTCACTGTCAGGTAGTGCACTTATAAGCACTTCTTTGGAAACTGCATTCACTGTGAATGTATCAATTATTTTACTAGTAGTATCATCTCTTGATAGGTCTTTTGGAGAGGGAATAACAACTTCTTGTTTGGCTATCTCAAAGATGTCAAAACCAATACACTGTAGATGTGTTCTCATTTTGTTTTTCCAATCTAGATAATTTTCTCCATCGAAATTAGGACTCTCTTTTCTGAAGTATGCCAGCTAATCTACCTTAAGCTGTTAGGCTTTCTTCTTCAAGGCACTTGTCTCTGATACCAATTGTTAGAATAGTCCCAAAGGATAACTGAGAGGGGGGGTGAATCAGTTATTAGCTAATTGAATTCTTTTCTTTTTTTAACTCTAGAATACAATAAAGTAAATGCACATTCAGATAACACAATAGACAACACCACAATTTGGTTACGGGGAAACCAAATGGTAAAAACCCTAGTGGGAATTAAAACCCACAAAGAACTATACTTGTTTATAGCAATCCCTATTAGAAGATCTTGCAACCCTGTTAGGAGTTTTTCTTTATAATGTAATAAGTATAGTGACTTGGTTAAGGGTCTGACCCTTTTAGGAGTCTTTTATAAATAACCTAGTTAAGGGTGAGAACTCACTGTCCAAAATCTCATTGCTTCAATGGTGAAGGCTACAACCTTCTGTAGAATAGATATGCACTATATCTAATGATGAACTATAGAGTAGACCTGTTGTCTTGATCAGTTCCAGTGTATTGTAATCTTTCACTTCTTCTTCACATAGATCCTTGATGAATGAAATGCAACTGATATTCTGCTTCGTACATTTTTTGTTTCTTCTCTTATCATTCACACTTAGCATTCCACAAATGACTTGCTATAAGTATCTTCCTCAAAGTATAAGATCAAGGGACGTATTAGACAACTATTCATATTATCCTTGTCGACTTTACTAATCATGCAAGCATAATTACAACCATGCAATATAAACTGAATAGACGTGTTGCTTCACTAAGTCGGCCTCACAAAATTAACTCTAACTTTGCAATCTTGTTGAAACACATTTGGCACCTTTAGTTAACTATCATCAACTCGTAACTTAACTTGGATATATACACACATATCCCAAATATAGGTGCAACTCAAGAACCAATGTAATATGTCAGCTCTATATAGACAAACACTAGAAACTGTAACTGCCACATAACAAAATTACACAACACAACTAAAACTCCATATCTGAGTCTGCGTGTATGAACAAAACATAAACAGCATGTCTACAACATGAACATAGCTGTGTAAGGCCTAATAACATCATTTTGATAAGTACATACAAAACACTGCTGTATATTATATGTTGTCATTAATGACAAACATACAATCAACTAGCTGCCAAAAGTAAATCTGCAACACGTTATGCTCATTTTTTTTCTTTCTAAACTCTTTTTCTCTTTTCATCTGCCAAATAAGGGAAAGATGTTTCATGATGAGTCTTTCTTCCTTATCAAGCTCATTAGAAGGGATTTCCTTAGATTATGAACTTATAGCATCTGTCCCTTCTCTTTCACTTGAATTGGAGGTAGTTTCATTCTAATCCTGTTTCTACAACTTCTTCATATTCTGAAGTATTGCCACCATGATTAGACTGATTACTACCTTCCTCTTTCCTAGTATTACTTTCTTTTCCTCTTGGAGGAGTTTCATCTATATTGACTTGGTTTCTTTTCTTCCTCCAAGACATCTCCATTTTTGAGGATGATGGGATTCTACCATCTAATGCAATTTCTAGATTATTTCTCATTCTAGACCTAGTATTCATACTGAAAGATATACTACTTTGAAACAAATCACAAAGATTTCAATTTTAGAGTCACCACCCACACTTGGGAATAATGAATACTATTAGAATGATTTATGCAATAATGACTATAAACTTATGTGTCCCTCTTGGAGCTCAAACATATATTATAAGGTTCTTTTTCAAATTTTCCCCAGTAGAGTCGCCAATTTGTTAGGCGACTCAGATGGGCTAACCCAACTGCAATGAAAAATTTTAAACTTTAGAATACCAGAGATCTTTGAATACTTCAACAAGACTTTACAATCTCTATCCCTAGTAGAGTCACCAATTTCTTAGGGTTTTTTCTTGCTGAACCTTCAAAAGATGCATAAATACTTGATAAAATCTATGACTCCCAATATTGGAAAATATTGACTCAAGCAAGAGAAAACTCTAATTGATGAGGATTTATGATAATGTTTGGAGAAACTATTATCACCTCCTTCTTTTTAGGTTCCACAACACCTAGGAAGGTATTACCTATATAAGATTGTTGTCTTATAGTATTAGTAAATGTGGATACTAATTTTCTGCCTTTTTACTGTATTACCTTATAAATTACTCTGCATAAAATTGAAAAAAACTTAACATAGAGTTTAACCATAAATACTATTGAAATGATAACAACAAATAGTAGTGTTTTAAGGACATTCATCCTTCTTCCTTTTATAGTTCTCAGAACTTAGGAGGGGCAACCTATTTTAATCCTCTCCCAAAAGGATTAGTAGAATGAATTGAATATCTTGATACAATTTCTCAGACTTATATATTTTGAATGTAAATGTGAAAGATTTATGTATTTTAAATTTCTTGGATGATGATAAACCACTTGACATATTCTAGACCAGTGCCTATCCTTGGGCTATAGAATCAAAGATGCAAATCCACAAAAAAAGTAAATAAAGATACTATAGATTTCCTTACAACCTATATGCAATTCAAGTAAGATGCCTTACAAATCACCCTGTCACTCCAACACTACTGTATCAAATCCTCAAATAATGTTATACTCTCTGAAACTACTCACAAAACTTAGTTCTTCCCTTGAAAGAAACTTGTAAATAATTAGATAGCTACCTTGTAACTAATATGTTTAAAATGCCTTACAGATTAAACATAAAAGAGCATACACAATAAGTAAAGAGACAACAAAAATATACAAGAGAATTTGCATTGTATTTTATTTATATTCCTGCTTCATACATATAAAGGCTATAGCTCAAAAACTTAGACAAAATTTTGTAGTCTAGCTTATAATTATATTTCATCACCTACTTCAAATGTTACAATAAGATCTATTTATAGGTTACCAACCATCTTGGAATCCTTAAGATAAGGATGCAACAAGATTCAAATGGTTTAAGAAACCTAACCCCAAAAAACTTGTAAATAGACAAAAGACAAGAAAGCTCCAAGCGGTGGGAGGACAAAATTGAAGAATAAAATCTGATTTTGTACCTTGTCCTTTTGTGAATGTCGACACCTTTGTCTGCATGTATTCAGGATAGTATCTGATAGTTGTAACAAGATCTAGTGACCACCAATATAGGCTAACTTACTCTAATCTTTTCAAGATTATTAACCTTCCTGTGCTCATAGATCAGGTGCCATGTGTCCTTTATTCTTCATCCATTCAACTGTGACAGGCTTCTTCTTCTTGGGCTTTTTCATTTTCCTTAGTCCACTCAAAATTTGGAATGTTCTCTAGCTAAGTCTTCTTCCTTTCCCACCTAGCATCTATAATGCTTTTAATATCTGCAATGAATTTATTGCAGTCTGTTTCTGCCTGTATTGCCTCATCCAATTTTTGGTTGAACCTCTCCATATCTAATTCTCCCTAATCAGATACATAAATATCTTTTTTTTGGAGTACATTATCAAACTCTGATATCCATAACCCTAATGGTTTGATATGATCATCCTCGACCCTAATTGGAGGTACAAACCTACTATAATCTATCCCAAACATCTTTAGCTTAGCATCAATTTTATTGGCCTTTCCTTTGAAAAATGATAGAATAGCTCAAATCTGCTCTATTTCCATACTGACCAAGGTCACAATTTCTGGTATATCTGACCTTAATGACTGCACTAATGCTAATCTTTCAAAAAGAGATGTTCTTCCGGACCAAGTTGCATAGTAAGGATCCAAAATTGTCAAAAAACTTGCCACTTCTACTTGTAAGCCTGGCAACCTGCCATAAGCCCCATACACCACATCAATATTACATTTGATGATGTCCGTCCTATGCTACAAAATTTAAGCCAATGCTTCCAAAATTACATTGTTATGCTCTATAACTTATAGTTCTGATCTAGCAGGTATCTCCCCTGTATCCTCTGTTTGAATTTCCATATGTTTACTTCTTTAGGCTCAACAAGAGCATGATCTATTATATCTAGTAACTATTTTGTAAGCTCATCTATGAGCTTCCCCTATTCATTTATCTTTATCAAAGCTAATTCCCTATCTCTAACAATATCACTAGTGAGTTTATGCAATTTATCAGACAATTGGGTTGTCTTTCCTCATTAAGGTGAGAAAAATGAGTCATTACTTGAGCTATTTCCATATCCCCTATATTATCTAGTGTCCATATAATTTTATTCCCTTCCATCTTCTCCTAAATATTTAGAATGGATGGCTTTTGATATTTGGGAGCTAGGCTCCACATTGCATGTGCCTGAGATTTAGGGTTATAGCCAAACCCTCTAATCATGTCTCCAATCTGAGTCTTTGATGATAATTTTACATCATGTTGTCTCCTTATCTGATTTATAATGAATGCTGAAGACAAGTCCCAGCCTTCCACAAATAACACTCCACTAGCTTTGACCAATTGCCTTGCTTGCTCTGGTGTAATCTCCTCAAATTCAGGATCATAATCCTGCAATGTTTGTAAGGCCTCTTGGGTGACTAGGTCACCACCTACCAATTACAACTGCTTCCCAACTTGTTGTTGTTTATTCCATATAAGGAAATCCTTGAATTCCCTTATCTTTATGAAGCTGTCATCCTTGAGGAATATCTTTTGATGCAACAATCTCTCATCTATGCATGATCTAAGAGGTAATTCTTCCTCCTCTTTTGCATCCTTTTGTATTTTTTTCCCTGCCCTGATCTATTTTATCAATAGATGATCATAGGGCCTATTCCTAGTTATCATTGCTCCAATTTCATTTCTCTTCATTTTCTTAGAAGGCTCCCCTGTTTCTACTCTTTCTCTCTTAGGTGGGGGCTAATTTGTCACTTCCTTCTCTAGGACCTCTATTAGGTCAATGTCATCTTCCCCTTCAACTGCAAGCTTCAATGGTACTACTTGGTAAGCTAGATGAGTATTAGGTGAAGGACAACCCTAATCACTATCATCATCATATTCAGACTTTGAATGTTCTCTGTGGCCTTTTTCTGGGACTACCAGTGCATCCTCTAACTGATTCCACAAAAGAGTTTGGTTTTGAATCATTGCATCCAGCCTTTTGAGATAAGGCATGTTAGGGTAGAAAACTCCAAACTTCATCCCCTTTCTCTTTACCTGCCTCTCCAAGTCCATAATTTCATTGAACTTATTTTCTCTTTTATTCACCTCCTCATCTTCCAAGATGTTTCTTATTAGATCCTCCTCCATACACTCTTCATGTTACTTTGTGTAGGGGATAGTTGGTGTGAGAAAATTCTTTGCACTAAGAATGAATCCCTTAGTATCAACATGTCTATGCAGGGCCACATTCATTTTGTAATGGTTCAACCATGTATTCACCAGGTCTAAGGCTCCTTTTCCAAACATGAAATTGTAGATCCTGAACTGCCTAGGGGTAAAAGTACCCTTCCTGTGTGATGTCAAATGCTCTTTATCTGTCAGAATAAGCTACCTGATGAAATCCATTTCAACTATCCTTGGGGGTACATGACATGGAAAAATGTGTGGAGGGTGGGGGCAACCATAAACTCTCATTATTGTGAAATTATTTTCATAGTAAAAATCCCCCCAATTTTGTCAAGGTATTGGAAAGGCCTCAGTAATTGTATTACCTTAACATGAAATCTAGGCTTATCAACACCTAAGCACTTCAAAAGTGGATAGATTATCCAATTTTCAAAAGCATAGAACTCCTATTCTCTAGACGTATAATTCCATATTCTAAGCCAAAATTGAACAAGGTTGGCTTGACCATGATGAAATCCTTGTGGTTGCAACATCTAAAAATTTATTACTGGGAAATTATAGTAGAGGATCAAATGCATGAGGATTGAATAATGCATGAACCTTGGATGATCCTTCTTGGTTTGTATGTCTACAAATCCTTGGTGCATCTGATCAATAATATACTGAATGTAGTCATAAATGGAAGTAGTATGAAGGCTCTGCATATTTAACACCATCATCAAAATGTCTGAGGTGATCCTTTCTGCCCCAGCATCCTTTCCAAGCACTCTACATAGTGCATATGATATATAACTAATATAGAAATTAAGGTCTTTGTAACAATATGGGGTTTCTCCTGGCATGGGGGCTATATAAGTCTTCATTTTCTTAGGGACATGATGATCCCTGATCAATTTAGCAGCAATGTCAAATTCTCTAGTGTACCTATTTTCTAGGCTCTTTAGATTTATCTCAGTAGCCATAGGATAGTAGAAATTAAAAGATTTCATAAAAGTATTTCTGTCTAGGGTGAGTAAGGGCTTTCCATCATCCCTCTTAATTGTTTTGATTAAAGGGTCATATCTACTAGCCAATTCTAGTATGAAATCAACGTCAAAAAATACATCAGGAAGTAGCCACCTGGCTAACCCACAGGTCCAAGGGTTTGAAATAGGCACGGGTTCATCACTATTATTAAAGAAATAATTGAAAAGGTAATACCCTGATGACCTTGGTGTTTTTGAATCCCTAACATAAGCCATATCATCAATTAAAACATCTACACTAACCTTTTGGTTCTATTTTGAACCTGGAAGAAAAGTGAGGAATTCATTTGAGTATCTTCTTTTTCCCTTTGACTCATCTTCGACATCTTCACTTCTCCCACTGGTGGAGGCCATACTCTATGTTTGACTCATACTTCCTTTTTGTTCTATTCTCAACCCTTATTCACCGATATTGAAACAAAACTACTGAAAACCCTCACCACCAAACTATGAATTCTCTGAAAACTATAGCTCTAAACCCTATCAATTACAATCTTTACCAAATTCTACATCAGGCAACCACCTTTGAATCACTTGCTACTGAAAATCTTAATCTTTCTCAGAAAACACTAAATATCTGTAAACTCTTTGCTTTGAGAAAATAGAAACTTGATAAAAATGAAATGACAATGGACAAGTATACTTATAACTATTAATTGAATGCAGATTGTCACTTCTAGCTAGTAATTCAATCACTTCACCATTAGCTTCACATACTGCGACATCAATTTCTAATTTTTTCCATGGCATTAAAAATGTCAAAAAATCAATTTCTCATGAGTTCTCTTTCATAAAAAACCTTATAAAATTCAAAATGAAATCGAAATCAAATCTGATTGGCTGTATTAACTCATACTATGACTACTTTCCCATCTGTCATAATTTCTTTACTTTGATTGGTTAACAACAGTTAATAATGGCATCGCTAAAAAGTTTATTTTAACTCTGATTCACTTTTAGCGACTCAGCAACTGAGTGATCTCCTTGTCACTTAATAATTTCACTAACTATAGTTCTTTCTAGAGACTTAGCAATCATCGTAGGATTGAAACTTTGATCAACGGTTGGCACGATGTCATTTGATATCTTAACTTAACCCTCCATCTTATGGAGACACCACGACAACCATTCTCTTAACTATTCTTTTACCTCAGGTTGCATCTGGAGACGTAGTGACTGAGTGATCTCCTTGTCGCTGGATAATTTTCTTAACTCATGTTTAATCAAGGGACCACGCGACTAATCACATTAGTCTCTTAACCACATGATTAATTTACCAATGTAATTTGCATCAGGAGAAAACGTGACTACCATTGATTTCTTTTTCCTCTGTATCCAACGGTTGTTGCTAAGTCTCTTAATCCTTAATACAAACCCTAATACTTCATGAGACTTAGCAACAAACAGACATGTGTCATATTTTTCCTTTTTCTCTTAATTGCTTGATTCCTTTTGACTTTTCAACCTTGTCAAGCGATCACCCGACTACCATTGATTTTACCTACATCTGATGGTTGTCGCCTAATCTCTTACTTTTAAACTTAACTCACTTTTGATCATGAGACTTCGTGAAAACACATTTACTTAAACTCATATCTAACCTTTAGTTTATACAGAGACCTGGCAACCATTTAATCTCCATGTCGCTTGATAATTTATGAACCATGATTACAATCAAGAGACTTCCTGACTGCCATTAGATTAATCTTCTGATCCATGGTTGTCGCGTAATCTCTAAATCTTTTGCTTAACTTACTTTTGATCATGAGACTTGGTGACAACACTATTTTCTTTATTCTCATAAACTCAACTCATAACCACGGGTTATATTAAGAGATAACGCGACATAGTAAACTCAAAGTCACCACATGAGATAACTAACTCCACTTTTATGAAGAGACAAAGCGACTATCATTGGATTATTTCTGAGATCAATAGTTTGCATTAAGTCTCATAACCTTTTCAGTATGTTTCTTTTTATCACAAGACCACACAACCAAAGTTTTCCACTAAGTCTCGAGACCATAAGGAATATTCATTTCTTCTCACGAGACTTAGTGACTAGGAAATAAACACATGCAAATAAGATCAAACTTAAGTCATGAAAAAGTAACACAAAAATAGAACCAGCTTGGAAACTTTAGGGCTTTTCTGCAATTTGAAACCAAATTTACTCCAAGGCTTAGGGTTTTTGACATTTTGATCTAGGTTTTGAGAGAAAACATCATTTGCAGAGATATGTAAATGGTTTCAAACATGAATCTTTACCTTCTAATCATAAGAATGACAGGGAATTTAAGAATTTTCAGGGTAAACTCTAAAATAGGAAATACAACCAACAGACTACTGGGAAGATTTTTTAGATGATCAAGAAGTGATGAAAAGATTGTGGAGTAGGTTCACATTGAAACAAATTATTAGCTTTATTCTAAAAATGGACTTCATGGGTGTATATGAATATGATAATTTTGTGGTAGGTCCTATGTACCAAAAAGTTCAACCCATCACCATACCTAAAATTTTATGGACTGTGCCAGAAATAGATAATATAGAATTTAAGACATTTCTTGTCACCCAAAGAACATAAAAATGGTTGAATGAATGAAGGCCCAAAATACTTAGCCTCATGGACCGAGATCAACTAGAGTTCCAAAAGGAGAAAAACCACATGTTACATTTTTTGAAAAAACCACTAAAATCTGTGATGCAGGTAGATCCAAAACTAAAGCCAACAAAACTACTCCAAGGAAGAAGCACACTAGTCCTCCAATGGTTACCTCTCCTAAAAGGGTGACTATATCTAGAATAAATCACAAAGAAAAGGAATCCAAAATGAAAGAGAAGGTGATTAATTTGGACTCGGGAGAGTAAAAAGAAAAGAAAATGGTTGAGGAGGAATTGGAATTCCCTAAACTGGACATGGGATACCAACCAGATATGACTATTGATCTAGATGGTACAACATATTTCACTAGTGCATTGAGTGTTGTTACTTCCATTCCTAACCAATCCACTTCAGTCACTAACACCTCTGATGAAACCTCAAAACGGATGGAGATTGCAGTATAAAAGAAAAATAAAATCTACCCCTATTAATCTTCCCTTGGATGATGTTGTTAGAAGGCGCCCAGGAACCATGCCAAAGTCTAAAAACCTTAAAACCACTTCAAGGATGTCTATGAATAAAAAAACGGGGACATGGGTCGTAGAGGTATCTAGGCCCCTAATAGAGGAATAAATTTAGAAACCGACTGTGGGAGATTTCAAGATGGATAAAATAGACCTTGGGGTAGCTGACGAAGATGTAGATAATCATAATTTCAAGGCATCTATAGAGAGGATGTTAAGTCATTCGTGGAAAGATGAAAATGAAAAGAGAGAAATTAAACAAATATTAAGGATGAGAGTAGAATATATTGATGCAATCTGAGGGCCCAACCATCAACCCGTGTTTCAGGAACCTCAATCATTCAATCCCAGGTCACCAACCAGTCAAAATTTCCTCTATCAAGTTCAAGGAGGGATGATGATAGTGACAAAATTTGATGAGTGGTTAGAAAGTATTGTCCATTCAGTAAAGAACTATATTACAGATTGCAAGAAGGTTTATGATAATTTAATTGCGGTTATAGGGGAATTGGATTGGGAAAAAGAAGATAACAAATGGAAGATTGTATTGGTGCAGATAAATGAAGTCCAAAGGTATGACATGACCAAGTTCCTAATTTAAAATCCTTCCAAAATAGTGGATGAAAAACCACTCTATGCGTGCAATAAAAATGTGGAGTGGTGTAATTCTATACATAGGCAAGGGAAAAAGGAATATTCCAAGCTTGGTAAAAGAGCTTGGAAAAATACCCGGTCTCTCATAGATGAGCTTAGGTGCAATCATGTATCTTATATGGATGAAAATGGTGTGATAGAACAAGATGAGAATGTTGTGATTTGGAGGCTAAGGGAAGAAATTGAGAGAGGTAAAGAGGCTATATTTTTGACAATTGAAGATATTTCAAAATTAGCACAAATGGAGGCCCTCATTTCTTTATGATTTGGATACTTACTTGCTCGCATAGTGATAATTAAGAAGATAAAATGGGGAAAGGATGTGCGGAGGTAGAGGATGACCCATGTCAATGTTCCTAATATCCAGACAATCCAGGAGTTCATAACTTTATACAAAGAATGGAAAGAAACACATGCCACACCAATACATCCATCCCAGTTTGCAAGATCAGGAGAAGCTGCTCAAACATAGTCATTTTATGTGTAGATTATCTAGTTAGATAAAACTTTTTGGGGATAGTTTCTAATAGGTGGTTAGGATAAATTTAGATAGTTTTTCTATTTTGGTTATTTTTGAAACTGTGTTAATTTTAGATAAAATCGGATGGTTTTATGGGATATGATGTAAAAGACTATATATAGTAGATCATACAATTGGCACAAGACTGATAAAAAAAAATAGAACAAACAATTAATAGTATGTGTGTGATTTTTGGTGTGATTTGAAGAAATTTTGTTTACATCTGTGAATGAAAAGCAAATGATATTTTTAGTTGGGTTCTGAATCTGTGCGTTTGGAATAATATGGAGTAATCATTTATGTGAAAATCTTATTCTAATTAATTGAAATCATCATACTTCAGATTATACTTTATTTTTGTTCTTACATGCTTTCTTATGTGTGTCAAATTTGTTTAGAATTTATTTGATTTAATTGTAAAGGATCTGTGTCCTATTAAAGATTCATCTGTATATATGGCTACATGTTTTGTATTCATTGTATGTTGATGCAATGAATATCAGTTATTGCCTTTTTACTTTCTGGTAAAAGGTATATGTTAAGATTTTAGTGATCTAGTTTCATTCATTGAAAATATATCTAAGGGAGTTGTACCTATTTAAAATTAAGAGGGGAATTATTCATGATTCACCCATTTATTTCTAAAGAGTTATTCTTTAAATGAGAATAGATTTTGAGAATAATTAAAATTGAAAATGACAAATCTGTTAGCCCATATATTTTGGTGACTCTACCAGGGACACAAATAAAGGGAATACTTTAGATTAGTCATCCTAACATGAGAGATGATGTTTTTGCCTCATGAAAATTTATTTCCTATATTATAGCCTAACTTAGGTTTCCAAGATGTTCAAGAAGAAATCATTAGTTCATTGAATAATTTGGCCTAGAATACAAGAAGATGTTTGGAAGACTATAGGAGAGCTAGTTTTGTGTTGGAAAGAGAAGAAGATATAGACACTAATTTGAGTTTCCTACTCCTGAGAAAAAGAAGAGAAGAGTTGAATGCAAGTAGAAATCAAGTTGTGAATCAAGCATCTACTAAAGAAAAACCTATACCTCATTGAATGATTAAAATTTATTTGATAGTCTGGACTTCCAAAGATTCACAAGATATCAGTAAAGGGAGGGAATAATAGATCCTATTTTTGAGGCCTTGCATAACCTAAGTCTTGCAACCAACTTCACACCTATTAAGCTGGTTAGACACACACCTATTAAGCTGGTCAGACACTCAAAATGTATACCTCCACCTCCTCTTAAAACCACTACATCTACTATGTGTCAAGCCTTAACTTTACATGACACGGTTATGCATATTTTCATTAATTTTACACCTACGGTAAACACAATGGCTCAACCATAGGGAACAACCGTAAGACCCTTGAGCCTAGGGGATCAACTTAATACATTTCCAAAGGGAGCCAAAGAGAATTTACCAAAGTATAATGGAGATGGTAATACATCCACTGAGGAGCACTTAAGTTCTTTCAATGTAGCCCATGGGGTACTTGTTGTGCAACATGAAAATGTGGCAGTTAGAATCTTCATGCAAACTTTGACACATTCTGCAGATGAGTGAATCCATCACTTACGAAATGCCTTAACAAAAAATTGGAATGATATGAAGACAATGTTTAAGAATAGATTCAAGAGCACTGAGGATGAACATTCATTGTTTACCCAGTTAACTCAGTTAAAAAATGATATACATGAACCTATGAGGTATTTTTTTCTAAATATAATAAAATTTTTCACAAGAGACCAATAGTTG
This sequence comes from Thuja plicata, assembly GCA_018584345.1. Lineage (NCBI taxonomy): Eukaryota > Viridiplantae > Streptophyta > Pinopsida > Cupressales > Cupressaceae > Thuja > Thuja plicata. Next base: position 1,591,047 of record MU224577.1, read on the forward strand.
AAAATAGTAAATATTTATTTTAAATTCTATGCCCCTAGACATTGGTTTTCACCTTAGGAGAAGTAGAGAGGCAGATTTGGAAGCTTATCAGACACAAGTTGTTGAACTGGAAGATGATTTTTTTATGATTGGAAAATGGAGAAAACAGGTTCAAAATCCTCATGCATAAGCTTCAACTTCTTATGACCCCATGGTTCATAGATTATTAAACAATGCCATTACTTTAAAAAGAATATTTCCCAAAATTGATCCACCATACCCACAACCCTACCAAGATATAAGAAGAAGACAACTTGGTCAACCATTGAATGCTGGGAAGATTCCATAGCTTTTGCCTTTTCAAACTCAACTAGCGATTGAGGTTCCCATAAGAAAGGGTAATATGTGCACATTCCATTTGACTATGGACCATGATAGGGATACATGTCCTAAAATGATTAGGAATGCTCAAATGAATTCAAAAAAGGACATGTCAGATGAGACAATAGAAGGATAAAGGAATTAAGAGGAACCTTGCGTCTTTGTATCTCTCTTCCTGGAGTATGAATCTGATACAAAAATAGGAAGAAAGATATTGGTGACTCTGGAAGATTCTTTGTGTAGAGTGCTCACTAGGGGGAAAAGGAATTCAAAATATCTCAGTACTTCAACCCTAGTGGCTAATCCTACTAGGAAGAATGAACCAACTATTTGAGCCTCTAATTTTGGTTCAATAGGTTCATCGGGTTCAACAAGTTCAAAGACCTTCGACGTAAAACTTCTCCCATGATATGATTCAATATATTATTTTGATATTGTAGAGTTTTGTAAGATGACCCACATTCAGATATCCCTATTGAGTACTTGAAGTTAGTAAATCCAAAAGAAATTGAAAATATTGTTAAGTATGTGCATGGTGACCAACCTCAAGTTCAAGCCTATGCTCAACAGCCTAGAAATATTGAATCCCCTACTACACAACTATTTTATAATCCCTCTGAAGAGATCTGACCTCCTGATGACCAGTCAATAGATATGCCAAATGAGCTCTCTTCATTTTTTAATGCTAAACAAAATACTTTCTATGTATCCATGTTCCTAAATGACCACAAGATGAGAAATTTAATTATTGATTCTAATGCTTCTGATAATATTATTCCATCATCAGTGGCTAAATCTCTTGGTTTGTCTCTTACTAGAAATTTTGGGAAATGTTACTCCATGGAAGAAAAAAAAGTTCCCCTTCTTGGCAAGATAAAATATGCTTAGGTAGCTCTTGCAACATACCTAGATAAAAGGCTCAAACTAACTTTCTTAGTTGTCGATATCCGGACTAGTTATGGTATGTTTCTTAGCCAAACTTTTGGTAAAGATTTAGCAGGATAAATCAAAATGAACTAGTCAGAGGCCACAATTCTAATAGGAAAGCATAAATTAAATCTTGGACCTAAGGCTAAATGTAAATTCATAGTGCTCCCTTCCAGTGATCCCAAAGCCCAAATACTGTACGAGGAGTCAGATTTTGGTAACTACATTTTCTCTTATGAAGAAACTTATGTGGAAATTATCAAGAGGGCATCCTGAGATAATGATCTATGGACTCTACATTTTTATGGAAGCTACTCTTCACCAGGTTCCAACATGGGAGTAGTTTTGATTTCACCCCAAGGTGAAAATTTTCCCTTTTCCTTCAAATTGGAATTAAAAAATATAAATAATACTGCAGAATATGAGACTTTGTTGTTAGGATTACAAGAGGCTAAAAGGAAAGGAATAAAAATTTTGAAGGCCAAAGGAGACCCATAGCTAATTGTTAAAAAGGTCAAGGGAATTTTCACAGTTAGGAATGATAGAGTAAAATATTATAGGAATAGGGTCTGGTACAAAGTAGACTATTTTGATGCATTCTCTATAAAGGCCATCCCAAGAGATCAAAACTCTAAGGAAGATTCTCGGGTTGTGTTAGCGTCTCTCCTACTACCTCATCTGGATTTCAAAAATGATGTTTATAGAATATAATTTTCATATTAGCCTCATGTACCTGACAATGTTGAATTTTGGCAGATTTTTAAAGCTGATCATCAAAGTTAGAATTTTATCAAGAAGCATAGATGTTTGCTGGTGACTATTTTGAAGGATCAGACAACAACTACAAGGAATTTTTCCCTGATCCTAGGATAGACTTAGAAGATGGTGTAGTACATCTAAAAGGAAATAAAATTACAAAGGGCATGGTTACTGTTGAAGATTTATTTACCCGTAGAGATGAAGCTATCAAAAGTAGGCACGCCCAGACATTAGGTGAACTTGAAGAACATGAAAAGATTAATATTGGCAATGAATCTCACCCAAAATGGATATCCATCAACAAGAATTGTACCCCAGAGGAAAAGGGAAAATTTATTGAGTTAGTAATAGAATACAAAGATGTTTTTGCATGGGGATATGATGACTTGAGATATTTTAGAAATGAGCATTTTCAGCATAGGATCCCTTTGAAACCATATTCACATCCATTCAGATAGAAGCTCAGAAGATAAAATCCAAAGGTAGTACAAGCCATACACAGAGAAGTTGAAAAAATACTAAAGTTGAAGATCATTTAGCCTATACATCATTCTACATGGATATAAAACATTTTCCAGTAAGGAAGAAGAATGGTGAAATAATAATTTGCATAGATTTTTGGAATTTAAATAAATCCAACTTGAAGGAAAACTATTCCTTACCAGTGATGAATCACATATTGCAAAAGATAGTTGGTTCTAAGATGATGTCAATGTTATATGGATTTACTGAATATAATTGTATTAGCATGACCAAGGAAGATCAATACAAAACAATGTTTACCACACCATGGGGAATGTTTGCATATAGTCGGATGCCTCTTGGTCTAATTAATGTAGGAGATACCTTATAGAGGGAAATGAATACATCCTTCATGGATCTTCTTGATAAAATTATTGTTATATATTTGGATGACTTGAGAGTATTCTCAAAGGGAAGAGAAGATCACCTAAGATATTTTGAAGTAGTTCTACAAAGATGTCACAAACATGGAATCTCACTAAACCCTAAGAAATTGATATTTGATGTAATAGAGGGTAAAATACTTGGGCACCTAATGTCCAAAGTGTTGGCATAAAAGATGGAGTAATGGTAAGTGCTGTGATGGTATGGATTTGGTGTTTAGGTGATTAGTTATTATGTTGTCATTGATGAAAAGTATTTACCCAATGTTCTTAGTGTGTTGCCAAGTATGTGAGAAGGATGAACAATGTGTTGCAAGTGGTTTTAGTGGTCATGATCATTAAGGGATATTTGGGCATGTATTTAGTGTTGGAAAGTGATTCATTTTAGATTTTTATCGGAAACTTAAGGGTTGTCATTTTTGGCAACACATCTGGTATGGATGATCGCTTGGAGTTGTTTATAGTTTTGGAGATACAGATTACAAAATGACTAAGTACAATAAATAGAAATACAGAGTATCGCAGTATAGTTTTGGAAAGTGAAGTTAGTATATGGAGAATGGAGACATGAAAGAATAGGAAAGGATATTTTGGGGTATGTATAACCTTCTGTTAAGGCTGCTTACATTTTGGTGTTGATCTCAATAAGTTACAGTGTATTGGAGGTATGTGAAGACATAATAACAGTGATACAGGGTATATGAATAGTTGCAATAATTGAGGGAGTATGAAATAGAATCCAAATGTACTAATTTGGATTTGGATTGTGTGACTGGTCAGTATAATACCTTTGTAACTAAGGATTGGACATCCTTTTTATAGTGACCTTGTGACAAAACAATGCCAATTATCATACCAAAAATAACATACTGAACTCATTGAATTATCAACCATAGATGTAAGCTTGAAATGATGTCTAAAAAGTATATGCTCTAATCCATCTTAGATGTCATTATTACTTATGAAATGAAAATGTATAGGGAAATGCTAATATAGGAAGTGAAACAAAAATTTAATCTAAAGCTTTGGAAACATGCTACAAACAGTAAACTAACTATTTACTTATGATGTAGGAAACAACCAATAGTTCCATTACCGAATGGTTGTAGGAGAAACACGGTTCTAGATACTTCAATGAAACTGGAAAATAACTCCTACTTAACCATAAACTAAATTCACCTCCTACCTAGGCCCCCATGGAAGAGTGAATGAATAAAAAATTAGAGATTAAGAACTGAATATATCATTCATTCATAAAGCATAAGTACAAGATGTAGCAACAAAATTGTAATTCTCTACTGCTGGATTAAAAAAGGATTTCCCACAAAAACTAACTAGCTCAGGAATTTGAAACTCCAGCTTATTTAACAACAACTTAAAACATAACTCCCTAAAACTAGGATTCTCCAATGTCAGGGATATGACGATCTTTAAGATACAAAAACAACATCATTTAATATAGGAGTAAGCTACATTCAAATGCACATGAATCTAGGAATTCACAACTGCTAGATTTACTCCATAATGGCTTCTAACCGCATTGACCCAGTCTAAAATGATAACGGGTAATGACCAAAAGTGGTGGAATCATTATGAGTTGCAAAACAACTATCAACTTTATGGCACCACTTCGTCTTCTGATGCTAAATTCTTCCTTTCCCGCTGGCTCACCATTTCCTGCAAGAGATTAGTGTGCACAAACATCACAACACATATCCAAGATAGAATTCATAATAAGTTTTTTCATATAAGCTTTTTCTCTTATCACATGGCTACATGAAGAACTAACCAATTAATGAAAGAAATAAAGATACAAGATTTCATTCCACATAACCATGTAGCATATATATATATATATATATATATATATATATATATATATATATATATATATATATATATATAACTTAAAGTGCACACACACATAGCAGTTTTAAAGCATAAGTAGTCTGAATAAGTTTAAGAAAGGCTCATGAAGTTTCCAAGTCCTAACCATAAAAAACTATGAAATTATAAACCAAATAGGCTTAAATTGGTCTGATCATTTCCCCCCATCTTTTCCTTTTTTTGGTCCTCCAGCAAACATGTAGTTCTTTAACTTTGCTATCATGTTGTAGTTTGTAGCTATTTTCTGCCCAATACCTCCCTCTGCATGACTCTAATAGAATCCTTCAGTGTCCTTGTGTTTCTCCCACCTCCTTACTTCCCCTACCATATCATAGTCATCCATGCTTTCTAAATTTTCCAATAAAGGGGAAATAAGCAAGGGCGGATGAAAGGTAAGTGGAATCTGGTAACTCTATCCCACTCTGCCCAATGTTACATACCATGGAGCTCTCCTGTTTTCCATTTTAAAGTTGAGAGGCGAATGTGGCTCCTTATTCCTTAGTTCTTCTATCAGACTAATCCAACATCACTATATTGAGTTTGCAGCCTCAGGAAACTTAGCCTCAACCATTTGAACATACTCATCAAAAGGTGCATTCCTGAGGGGATAAATGACTTTACTCTTTGAATCTGATTGAGCAATTTTTAGCCAGTCATAGTAATAATTTTTAGGATCCTTGGCTTCTGGCCTTAGGTAGAGAGGAATTTCTTCTTCCAACTCCCTATAAACTTTAGCTTGGGATTCCCTACTTATTTAATTTTGGATCCATGACATAAGGGCTCTTAACCAGATATCCCCAACATACAACAAGGGATTGCAGTCCCTATCATTGGGTACTGCAAGATTATGTAGGAAAATCTCACATTACAAATTTCATATTACTATAGGAGAGCTATGAAAAGCCTGGGAAAATTCAAGGGGATCAATCAATAATGGAGACCTATATCTCATTACACAAGTCATTTGATAGTTTAAAAATTGTTCCTTAAGAAATATGGCATATACTGGAGATGGAGATCGATAGCTCATTAACTCAGGTATCAACGATGTTACCTCAGTAAGCTTCACTTGAAGTTTCTCAACTTCCTCTTCCATTTCTAGGAGGTCTTGATATTTCTGGTCAATGACTTGATTTAAACCTTTCTTCTATTGTATCCATTGTTCCATTTCCATAACTAACTAGTTAGATAGCTGAAAAATAACAAAAAATAATGTTACGGGACAAGAAGCACCTGAAAGAGTATCAGCACTAGGGTTTCCCCTTGTTGACTGTGGAACAACTAAATTATCATCACCTGGATGCTGATCCTTTTTAGGCTCTATCTATATTATCATAGACCTCTCAAAATAACCACACTATTGAGCAGCTATAGCCAATGCATCCAATCCCTGACCTTATATCTATTCAGCCATTTCATTCACAAAAATCATATTAACATTAGAATCTTCCTCAAACAAATTCCTTCTTGTTGCTATAGGAGGTGATTTTAGCATGTATTCTTCCATTGCAAAACATTCCTCTAACATGACATCATTGTCTGAGTGAATGAGGTCATCAACAATTTGAAGTCCTCTAGAAGATGAACCTCTCCAAAACCTAAAGGCTTCCTCATTAGAACTAGAATCATCCCCAATTATTATACATTCTTCATCCATTCTTCCCACAAGGGACTACCTTCTTTCAGCTTCAGGAAACAAACCAGGCAATTCTTGTTGACTTTCTCTAGGTTCATCTATTCTTGGCTCACCTTGATCAAAAATTTCAAGGTCAACTACAAACCTTGCTGGTGGTATAGCCATGGACACATTTTGCTTCTTTCTACAACTTCTTCTCAACGGGGTTTCTTTTTTTTTTTTTTTATCAAAATTTTTCTGTTTCCTAGGAGCGGTTGGGGCTACAGAAACTTTTTCTTTTGTCTTTCAACAAGAACTAGAGGCATTTTTTATTTGTTCACTTCCTTTTCACATAGGAGCCCTAGTTTTTACAAACGAGGGAATAGTATTTTCTTCAGAAATATTCTCCTTGCCTTTATTCTTGACTTATCTAGATGTGGAGGCTCTAGGAGACTTTTTAGGGTTGCTACACCTAAACCTTCTTCTTGAAGAAGACATGGGTTCTAGTTCTTTAATTATTTGAAAAACCCATGCTCAGTTTGAACCCTCTTCCCAAATCTCCACCTTATAGGGCTTAGGGTTTGGTTCTCAAACTATCCCAAAAGGAAAATCCTCCCACGACATATCTAATTGTTCTCTCAAATATTTTTCTACAATTAACTTAATTAAACAGTAGTGAGAGACAATATTTTGCTTACCTTCCTACACAAGCATGACTCTCTTTTTCAGGATATGGAATAAGAAACTGGGTACATTCAAAGGCCGATTGTCATGCCACAGGAAGCTCAAGAGCTTAAAATGGACAGAATGCAGGTATGCCTACCATCCTTCACAGGTAAAATACTTTATTTTATAGATTGCACATTTCCTATAAGGATCTGTTAAAGCTAACTTGCTTGTACCTTGATTTTTATCAATATCCAGTGGTGGGTTTGTATGTAGGGTAAAATGTGCTCTAGCAGTTGTCAAATAAAAACTTTTTGAAAATTCCTCTCCCTCCTGTCAACCCCATGACCTCGGCCACAATTTTTTGAGTCAATGAAACCCCTAACCCTATAACCATGGCTACTCTGTCATGCAACATATTTAAAAATTGTGATGCCACTTCTCCATCCCAGCTGGTGAGTTTTAGGATGTAATCAAGCCAACCCCTGGCTTGAAAATGTGGCATGCATGCTTTGATCATTCAACAAAATATCATGAACTATAGGCTCACACTGACTCAATTCTCTACCCATATTGTAAAGAAACAGATTTATACAAAATAAATGTAGAAGATCAAACAAACTAACACAAGGAGTTTCAGAGAATGCTTGAAATGCGAAGCTATAGGCAATTTCAAATGTAGAAAGTTATGGAGTTTCTAAATTTTAGGATCTTAAGGAAATATGAGTGAAAATCTAAAACATATCATGAATTAATCATTCATAATTACTTCTCAAACTCTCGTACTAGCCATCTTTGCAAATTATGTGTGAAATAAATAGTTCCTTCAAGGTTGTCACATCACACAAAGCTAAATTTGGAAAAAATCATGCAAAAGTGTAAATATAGTTTTAAAAAATAGCATACAATAATTACATAGACACATAAAACAAAAAGATGATCTCTCCCCCAACTTAATTGAGCGATTGGTCCCACAATTGCACATGTGACAAGAGTGTAGCCATTTGAAAAAAAAATTAATGAAATGAATACATGGATAGTGTACACAAACCTAAAAAGGTGCTGATGATAGTGGCAAAGCATCATCCATTGGTGGAGAATGATGAGGTGGATGGGTGAATAGAAAAGAAAGGATGAGATGGAATTTATTATGGAGAAATTACTTTCATTACAAAAGTATTTATTATGGAATGATGCAAATGATTAAAGAGAGGAATGGATATGAGCGGATTTCTCATAGCCATTTTCTATAGGAGACTCGCGACCATATTTGAATTGAAACTGCTGAAGGAACTGGTCTTTTCTCAGAGGCTTATGGTAAAACTTAATCCTTTTCCCATTTACCATCAATTTGAAGTGGACAGGATCAAAAGTGGATAACTAAACAACACCATTTGGGAAAACAAAAATAATCTCATAGGGTCCTGTGTGTAAGAAAATACACCTTCATGAAATTAAGATTGAAAGCAACAATTCTATGGAAAGATAAAATAAATTAATCTAAGAATTGAAGCTAAGAATCTATATCATCTCATGGTTCTCTATCCAAGCTTTATTAAGAGAGCTCTCAGGTTTAATCTCTCTCAAGGACAATCCTAGAATGAGATATGAATGAAAAATGAATGCTCAAGTCTAGCTAGAATGCTCAAAATGCTCTAAGATTATGTTAGAAAACAACAAATGCTCCTAAACATGATATACTAGAATGCTAATGCAAATGCTGAAATTCTCTCATAAACTCTCCAATGCTATCAAATGCTCTCAATATTCCTATAGTAAGGATGCTTTTGCTGTTGAAATTTTTGGATCCCAAACACAAAGGAAATGACTTGTATTTATAGCATTTTCCCAAGGGTAGGGGGTAGAGTGAGTTGATCATGATCAAAGCTTGGTTAAGTCAAAAAATTTGAGGTGCTCTCAAATGGAGGGAAAGTTGGTTGGTTGTCTCAAAGATATTAGGAATTAAATAACTCCATCATTTAATTAAATTAGCAATGGAAGGGTGATTGGGTTGGATTTAATCTTTTTGATTTGAACTATACAATTGAAAAATCAATTGCATAATTTGATTAATCCCTTTAGGCTTGAATTTAATTAGTTGATTTCATGATTATTTGATCTTTTAATTTGATTTGAATTTTTTTCATTTGATTTGATCCATTTGTTTTGCATTGAGATGACATTTTAAGGCATTTGGCTAAGATTTATAGTTTGGAATGCTTGAGGTACACCTAGTCAATTTTAGGTGTCTACAAATGCCCCTCTTTGAATTGATGTGTGAAGTGCATTGATTCAAAGAAAGCTTTATTTTCCTAATCGTTAATTCGATGCTGATGAGCTGATTGATTGATATGAAAACCTGATATGAAACTCTGATATGAAATCTTGATATGGAACCTTGATATGAAAACTCTGATATGAAACTCCAATATGAAACCCTGATATGATGCTCTGATATGAAACCCTGATATGATGCTCTGATATGAAAATCTAATATGAAACCCTGATAAGATACTTTGATATGAAACTTTGATTGATAAAGTTTGAAATTTTAATGCCCCAGATTTGATACAAGATATGATGCAGAATCCCAGTTTGATGATATGATGATGCCCCCTTGGAAATGAAATCATATTGATCGTAGGTGAAAGTTTTTGATGTTCAATGCTAATAGGATAGATCCAAGATGATTGCATTTTTGATAAACAATGATGTTTGAAAGATGTTGAACAAATGCCCCAGTGTGCAGAATATGCAGATTAGGTTTGACTAGGTCAAAAATCTCATAAAATAGGTTAAAATAGCTTAAATAGGTTGAAAAACCCAAATTTACTATTCATTTTCACTTTTTACTATTGAGAATTTGCTTTCAGTTACTGACGATTGACAACGATGGTGGTCCCCATTCGAGAGCATAGGTTCAAGTGAGCATGCAGATATTAGAGACCTCCTGACTACGGGCCTCCGGTGAGTGGTTCAAAATCTTTTGGTGCATTTATTGCTCTTAAAATAGCATTTAATACATATTTTTTTTGCTTTCTAGAAAAAGTTTAGCAAAATGTCGCGTAGGATAGGTAAAATGTCACGTAGAGTAGTGAAAAGCAGCGTTCACGCTATGAAAAGTCACATATGCGCAATCCTTAGCCACATAGGGGCTAGGTCAAATTTGTCACCCAAAAATGTAATCAGCCGCCTGAAAAACCCTATGTTTTAAAGGCCGCATATGAGAGTTTAAAAACCATGTAGGCCTGTAAAAGGCCACCTAATTGGTTAAGCACCACCTCTGAGTTGTAAAGAGCTTATTTTAAAGTTTTAAAAGTCGTGGGGCTTAAAATGCTGCCTAGACTAAGTTAAGTGTCACCTACCATAAAATTGGAAATTGATATAGGAAAAAGATGAACTCAGGTCGATTGATCCTCCAGATGACCCAGTTAGATTCCAAGCTAGAGAATATTCATTTAGAATGTCACATAGTGTTTAAGATATTAGAAAAGTCATAATGATGAATGTTTGATAGGTCAATTAGATATGATTAAAAATTATTACAAATTATCCTTGTGTCTCATGATATAGAGGTTAGGAGCAATAATTTGATATGCTCAAGTTAGAGCAAAGATAGATTTAATGTTTTGTGATTGACTTAGAATGGTTCACAAAGAGAAAAAATAACATGATGCCCTTTGTTTCAAAATGTAGGAGCATTACTGCAAGTTGTGGGTACGGGGTGTAGCATTATGGATTTTTGATTTAGTAGATGAGCTTGTGCCTCCTAAGTGGTGTACGATTAAGACATGTGGACTCAGTTTCCTTTTAGATCTCCCTCAGTTTTAGTTGAACTGAGGTTTGTTGATAGCTTTGGCAGAGCAATGGCACTCTGAGCATAATACATTTCATTTACCTCTTGGTGAGATGACTATTATGCCAGAGGATGTATATAGATTATTGAGGATCCTGACTGGTGGAGAGCGGGTGTATTATGATTCAATATATGATAGCAGTGTATGCAGATGGGTGTTTAGAGATAACACCATTGTAGATGATTGCATTACTTAGGCACAGTTTGCCTCATTTCACACTTTACCAACATTATTACGTGTTGTGATTGGGGGATTACTTTTTCTAGATAGGAGAGGTCATGGTTTTGCGGTCGGATGGGGCCAGATTTTAGAGGACCTGATTGCACATCCAGGGAGATTGGATTGGGGTTCTTGTGTTTTGGCACAGTTATATCATGATCTTCATGAGATTATGTATCGGTGTAGTGTAGCTATTTCTACAGGTGCAGTATTTTTACAGTTATGGACATGGGAGCATCTGCCTATTACGAGGCTAGTCTCAGCTTGAGTACAGGGTTGTGGTTATCCGTATGCATTTCTATATGATGGCATGGTTTTCTAGCATCGTCTGGGCAAGGTAATTTTTTGGAGACATACCATCAATGACATTGATCAGGTGGTATGGAGGCCATATCTACAGTGTGAGAGGTGGCGGGAGGATGACGATGAGTTACCCTGTTTGTTTTCACCTTGATGGATGATAGGCTGATCACCATTAGTGATTGAGAGATTTTGCTATGGGAGAGTACTCTATCAGTTTGGTTGTATGTAGGATATGCCACAGGGTATGGAACTTTATGCCAGAGTATAGGCTGAGAGATCAATGTGGGGAGCATAGGTTGACTACCAGTCATCTTGTTTGCAGATAGATCAGCTCAGATATGGTGTATGGGATATGATGCCACAGGTGGCGGATGTAGGGATGTCAGCAGAGTATCGTGAGTGGTTTATTCAACATCAAGTCATTTGATTTACTAATCCAACAGAGCCCATTCCTGATGTTGATGAGCTCTTAGATGATGATGGTGATGATTGGGACAATGGAGATGATGGCGGTAGACCATGCTGACACAGAGTGCAGAGAGTACCTAGGGCACCTCAGGTACAGAGAGCAGCTATACCTTGGATGAGAGGTGGACATGTGAGAGGCTGAGGTGGCAGATTTAGGTAGCCTAGGTAGAGACAAGCATAGGTAGCTCAGGGTTAGGCTCCTTTGAGAGTGGATGCAGATTGGGCTAGACATGGGCATAGACGTGTCCAATGGCTAGATAGGTTCTAGTGTAGGGACAGATACCACAGGTGGACCCATAGATCAGTATAGCATGTGATATCTCAGGTATCTTTAGCACCTCAAGCACCACAGGATTCTCCAGCATCACAGGCACCTCCAGTGCCTCCTATTTTAGATTATATAGTGTAGGATGTGAGGGGATTACAGGCAGGGATGACTGCAGTGACAACAAGATTAGATCATGTTATGACTATGCTACAGTAGTTTCTGGCTACTCTGGCTCAGTTACCTACTAGTGCGAGCATAAGTCAGGCACCTCCTGGTGCACAAGATAGAGCAGGTGACAGGGATCCTGATGGTGCAGGGGGTTCAGTCATAGGTTTGGCTAGAGATGGATCAGGTTCCCCTGCTGGGTCATGAGACACATTTAGACCCATGATAACTAGCATTGATGATGTATCATATGTATTTTTTTTTATCAGGAGTTTGATGTATGGACCATTGTATTGATGTACCTTTGATGTACTGATTTATGTTATAGATTTTGATGATGGACATTTATTTATGATGATCTTTGATTCCTCCTTTGATGATGTTATGAGATTTTCTTTTGTGCATATCTACATTAATCTATGATGCATTTAATTTCTACGGTGCTATGGATGCAAATGTCTTAGAGTAGGACATAGATAAATGGATGCAAATGATGTGAATGCAATTTATCTCTATATGTTTTTTTTTTAACAATGTATGAATTATGCAATGAAATGAATGCAATACTTAGTTCTTATGGTAAATGAAATGCATCTATCTTTTTGTGTTTTTGAATGTATGCAATTTAATTTATGATATGTAGTTTTAAATGATGATATGGATAAATGAATAATGATTAATGTATCTTTTTTTCTTGTTTTTTCTCTTGACATGAATATAAAATGAATAATGACTAATGATGATGAATGCAAAGGAAAATCTCCTTTTGAATGACTTGGAACCAATAAATTGATGAAGTGTTGTCAACTTTAATCTCCCCCTTGAACGTGGAAAGTTTTCTATAAAGGCAAGCCATTTGAGAACTAAGCTTTGGAGAATGCATTTAAGCTAAAATTCAATATGCAACTAATCTAACATAAAGAATGCAATTAATCTAACATGCTAATGCAGCTAATCTAACATGAAAAAATGCAATGCAACTAATTATCCTTGAGGTTTACGAAAGAGATGCAAACTGAGATATATTTTCATCATAGAGCATTGTGGAACTAGGAGTCGATACAATCCTTACTGGTGCCACTGCGACCATAAGAATATGAATATGACTTTCTCTTCGTGTGGTAACCCCTTCTATGAAATTAAGTACAAACCTCACTAGTTGAATGACCAACTATGGGAGTATGAATACCAGTTTAATCAGATTCAATGTTGCAAGTGGATGTTGGTATTAAGATATGGAAAATCTAAATAACCAAGGCATCCTTTTGAATAAAAAAACAAAGGTTAACCCTCTGACCCATATGAATGTCCTCTATGGTTCTTTGATGACCATGTCCTTAGACAAATTCATACAAGGTAAAGAATCTTCCTCAAAACAGTCACTCAGAAGCTTAAGAAAACATCAAGTCTCTTATCGTTGCCAATCTAGTCGAAACATCCTTGATTAGCTAAAAAGAACATGACTCGAAAAATCCAATGAAAAACTCATCAAAAATTCCAAGTGTTTGTGAAAGGTATCAAGATTTTCAAATAATAATTTCAAAATTTTTTATCATTTAGGGTGTGTCAATTTTTAATCCTGATAAAATAAGGCAATGAAACTGAAGGATCATGTTATGCGATCAAGCATGTTAGGGTTGAACAATGATATTCATCAAAGGTTCCAAAATGTTTCTCCTGAATCTGAAAATCTACTTCTGATGTGTGACCAAAATGTTGCACTAGTGAATTCGATTGGTACCAAAATCTATGATGTGTGCCCTCAAGTGATAAATGTGATCAATGTGAAACTTAGGGCAACTCAACCTGGAATGTGACAAAATGCAGCTTTGAGACTTTGTTAGGGAAATGCACAAATGATGGATGCAATGAGGATATGGACAAGTGAGATGAGGAACCACAATATGTACAAATGCAACTAAGAAACACCTAAAGGAAAAAAGGCACCTGTTTCAAGGTTTTCACCTCTTGGGATTATTGCTCTTTTTCTCTTTTTTTCTCTTTTTTTTTTCTACCAAGGTGCCTATTGCTAGGTTTTCACCAAGGCACTTTTTTCTCTTTTTCAAATGTTTTTGGCTTTTTGAATTTTCTGATTTTTTTGGTTTTTTTAAATTTTTCCATGTACAAGGGTGATGCTTGACTCATCTTATACTCTCAACTTATACTCTTTATTCTGATACTCTTTCCTTTGAATCAGGTGTGGAACCTCTTAAGATGAATTCTATTGATAGGTTCTAGCAATTCATCACCATCACAATCAGCCAATTTGTAGGTCCCCATTCCAAATGAAGAAACAATGACAAAGGACCAATTCAATTTGCTTCACTTCCCTTTCTTTTCTCTATCAGCCTAATTTTTTGGATTTTCTCTCAATACTAGATCTCCTATTTGAAAGTTTCTTGGCTTGATATGTTTGTTATAGTTCCTGGAAATTTGATTTTGATACACTTTCAAATGATCATAGGCTTGAATTTGATGTTCCTCCAACAATTCCAATTGTTGAAGATGGGCAAATCTATAATCCTCATCCATTATTAATCCACCCAATGAGACTCTGAGGGATGGTATTTCAACTTCTAAAGGAAGAACAACTTCGGCCCCATAAACCAAAGAAAAAGGTGTAGCTCCTTTCGGGGTTCGAATACTAGTCCTATAGGCCCATAATGATGGATTGATTTGAAGTTGTCAATCCTTTCCTGATTTTCCAACATATCTCTTAAGGATTTTAAGGATGTTCTTATTGGTAGCTTCTGCTTGTCCATTACCTTGGGGATAGTAAATGGATGAAGACTGATGTGTAATATGGAATGTGTCACAAAGTTCATCAATATCTTTGTTCTTATACTGTTTTCCATTATTCATGATGATGGCATGAGGAATTCCATATCTAAAAATGATATGATTGAGGATAAACATGGAAATTTGTTTTCCTATTGCAGTTGATAAAGGGACAGCTTCAACCCATTTAGTAAAGTATTCTATAGCTGTAATTATATACTTGTGTCCATTTGAAGAAGGTGGATAAATCATGCCAATTAAGTCAAAACCCCATTGATAGAATGGCCATGGTGTGACAAAAGGGTTTAATTCTTATGCAGGTGCATGACTCAAGTTTCCATGGTATTGACATTTCTTGCAAACTTTAACATATTGACAAGCATCTCTTTCTAAGGATTTCCAAAAGTACCCCATACGTACGATTTTCTTAGCTAGGTTTAAACCATTTGAATGTGACCCACAAATCCCCTTGTGGACATCTTTTAAAGCTAATTTTGATTGATCTTCCTCTAGCCATATAAGGAGTGTTCCGTTGAGACCTTTACGATACAATGTGTTAGAAAGGATAGTATAACAGGCTACTTGTCTTATGAAGTTTCACTTTTGAGCGCGGGTTTGGTCTATAGGTAGGGTTTGATTTTTGAGGTAGGTATAGATAGGTCCATACCATGGAGAGTCATGTCCATG
>MU224577.1:1610014-1621533 GCA_018584345.1 Thuja plicata
TCTTTATAGAGCCATTGTAATACCTCATCATCTTCTTTGTCTATTTCTTGTTTGTCACATTCCCTCACAAAATGGGCATTTTACTTATGAGGTTGATGATCTTTGGATGGTTTCCCATGTGTCCTTGTAGATGTAGGTAAATCAAAGAGGGAAACAGAATATTCCCCTACCCCTTTTGAGTTAATTTTGCATTGTTTCTCAAATTGATGCATTAGGTCACTCATCTTTTCATAGTGATCCTTCTTATTTTTTTCTCTTTCTTCCTTAGTGGGTTTAGAAGATTCCAATCTCAATGTTGAAGTCTAAACTAAAGTATCCTTTGAATTTGAACCCTCGTAACTCATCTTTTGTTTTCCCTTAGTTGATGTAGTTGAGTTAGTTTAAATAGGGTTAGGAGTAGATGTGACTTTTGATGTTGGTTCTGACTTTTCCTCTTTGACCTCTTCCATGGTAATATCAGGGATAACTCTTTCCCTATTGTGAGGAATATACAATTCATGACTTATCTTTAAAGCATTACAATATTGGAATGGGTTTGAATCTCCTCCAATTGTGATCTCTTCCCCTGGGCATGGAAATTTTATGCATTGGTTATATGTAGAAGGTACCACTTGTATCTCATGTATCCAAGGCCTTCCCAGTAGGATATTGTAGGTCAATTTCATGTCAAGGACCTAACATATAGTGTCCTTTTTGATAGGTCCCACTTTAATTGGTAGAATGATCATACCCTTTGAATATCTTTCCTCTTTATTATAAGCCTTAATAGTTATTTGTTTCTTTGGATCAATGGAAGACTCAGATAAACCTAATGACTTGACAAGGTTTAAAGTGCAAATATTTAGACCAGATCCACCATCTATGAGAACTCTCTTAACCCTATGTCTTTTAATTAATACCTCTATATGCAAGGGTAAGTTTTGAGGATGTGTGATAGACATGTCATCTTGTTCCAAAAAGGAAAGACAATGAGGGGCTATGAGGTGCCCTACCATGTTCTGAAATTTGTCTTCCTCCAAGTTTATAGGAACCGTGGTCTCACACAAGGCTTTTTCCAAAAACTCCTTATGATTAGGAGATAATTTTAACAACTCCAAAATTGATATTTGGGCTGGAGTCTTTTGCAATTGATCCACCAAACTATAAGGCTTTGTAGTGGGTGGTGTTTGTTTAGCCAAAATAGTTGGTGTCTTAGGGCCAATAGTAATAGGAGTAACCCCTTGTAAGGTAATATTTGAGGCTTGCCCCCTTGTGATGGCATTAGCAGACCCTTGAATAGGTTGGTCTTTAACCACAACAACATTGATGGTATTGTCATAAGTATGAGCAAAGTTAACATTATGACTGCCTTTTACATTATTCACATTGTTTCCTCCACTGTTGGAATTAGAAGATTCTTCCTTTTCATGCTTATAAAAAGGAGTTTTAAAGGCTGTGTGATCTTCATTAGTTTGAGGTTTGTCCACCTTTATCACACCGTTGTCTATGAGATCTTGTACCACATGTTTGAGACATAGGAAATCATTGGTCTTATGTCCCCTATTTTGATGATAGTCACAATGGTTGTTCTCATTCCACCAGTTGGGCTTGATGTGAAGTTCATATGGTTGAGCCTTTGGTAGATTGATAATTTTATTTGTAATAAGTGTCCTTAACACATTTTCCAATGTTTCACCCAAAGTGGTGAATGTCCTTTTGGGTGTAGGTGCAAAGAAAGGTTTAGGCTTAGAAGCCCCTTGATTATTCCCAAAGTTGTTATTAGTGTTGTTGTTGAAGGGCACTTTGGGTGCTTGATTCACATTATTGGCTTGAGTTGAGTTTTGAGTGAGATTGAAAGGGATAGCCTTTAAAGTATTAGCCTCCACCACTCCATCATTAACCACTCCTTTATTATTGTTATTCCTTGTCCAATATCGACTGTTGTTGTTGTTGTTGTTATTCCGATTTTGATTGGTGTTGGAGGTATTGTTGTTGTTGTTATTCTTATTGTCTTTGTAGAGTTTGATTTCTCTACTTTTTACCAATACCTCTTCTATTGTCACCCCATTCTCAATTAAGTCTTTGAATGATCTAGGACATTGTAGCCTTAATCGATAGTTCATTTCATTATTCAAGCTATTCACAAAAATATCCATCTTTGCCTTTTTGGGTACACTTCGAGGGTATCTAGCAAATACCACTCTCCATCATTGTAGAAAAAGTAGGAACCCCTCTCCTTCTCTTTGTTTGGTGTTGCATAGATTAAGCATTGTAACCTTGTGCTTGATGTTATAAGAATAGTGAGTTACAAATTTAGAGGCCAATTCCTCAAAGGTACTAATACTGGAGGGTAATTTTGAGAACCACTCCATTTCCATACCTCCCAAAATTCTAGGGAATGACCTCATAAGGTAATTTGTGTCATGCATGAAATCTAGAATTAGGGCATGAAATTCCCTTAAGTAATCTTGAGGATCAGATGTTCCTTCATATTTATCATATTTCAGATAAATAACATTTGTTGGAAATGGTATCATGACTAAGGACTTGTCAAATAGAAACAGACACAAGGCTTCAATAGAAAAGGTTTAGGAGCCCCACTTGTTTTAATGTGTCCAATTGTATTTGAAAAAGTTGGAATTGTTTGTTCATGACGTCAATGGGGTTAGCCTCTGCTTCTTCTTTTTTGAGTTTGGTGAAATCATAATCGTGTGGAAGCTTGAGACCCGTTTGTCCTAGGTCTAGGAATTACTTCTCTTTGTCTTTTTCCAATAATTTTTCCATGAGTTTCATAAAGAAAGGGCTTTGCATAGCCTCAGTAGCCTTTTCATCGGTTAAATCCTCATCATTAGGGTCCATATTGCCCCTGTTGTTGGTATTGTTCATCCCTTGATTGTTAGGATCCATGTTTGTTCCTCTGTTGGTATTGTTGTTGGATCCTTTGTTGTTAGGATCAACATTTCCTTGTTTGGTCATATCTTTGTTCACATGATTAATCTGATCAGGATCTATATGAAAAAATGGAAAAGACATCCTTGGTTCTATTTCTTTGATGGGTTCGTGTAAGGGTCTTGCAGAAAAAGGATCACTCGGGAAGGGACACTCTTGTCTCAAATAAGATCCATCAGGTTGTAGGGTAGCCTTGATGTAATGGGATCGAGTGAAAACTAGCATTAACATATGTCAAATGAAGACCTCAAGTTCCAAACTCACTTAAATGACCAATTTATGAATAAATTTGCAAAATGCCCAATAATGGCGGATTATGATCAAGTTAGGTATTCACGATGGTAAAATCTCCAAAAGGGTATCCAAAAATTATATTTTCTTGTTTTCAATCCTTCGATAGATACCCACTATTTTCCTTTTAAAAATTCTAGGTGGCTCTTACCTGTGTGTAGGCGGCCTTTAACTGTTACCACGCGGTTACTCAAAAATCTTTACGCGATGCTCTGCAGTTGACAGGTGGTGTTTCTCTGTTGACAGGCAGTTTTGAAATATCTTTATGCGGGTCTTTCCAGTTAATATGCGGTTCTTTAATGCTGTTCAGCAGCATTTTACGATTGAAAAGTGGCCCAGGTTTGTTTGGAAGTGGCTCTAAAATGATGGCATGCGACACTTTGCTGATCAAAGTTGATTTTAACAATTTTATTGATATTTTAAGGGTTTAAAAGTTTAAGGTCTTTGATTAGATTTATCAAAAAATATTCTTACATGAAAATGAAGTACAAACTCAACACACACATAAAATTTGCACCATATCCCTAAAAACCACACTAAAAGTGTATGTCTCAGACGTTTGAACGGGTTTGCACAAGAAAGTCTTCCAATCAATCTACCTTAGTGTCAACAAATTTGGCTTTTAATCATGGCTTTATAAAGGTAGGTCTGCTACTTTATGAGGTCTCAAAACTATTCCGCTCTAAAACTTTACAAGATCCTTTACCCCTTTGAGGGCTTCCCACACGCATAAAAGTATGATTTTGCGCAATCCTGAAGGACTACTAGAGGAAGTGAGAATGGCTTGCACAAGTTTTAGTCACTTTTCGATTAAGAAAAAGTGCATTATTTATAGTGGGTCAGACGATATTGCGGTAAAATAAAATATCTCCCACTTTGGGTCATTCCCTCTCACTGTCCTCGTAAGACAATTCTTGGGAGGCAGGCCCTTTAAAGCTCTATTTAGCTAGCATGTTCATTAAAAGCAAGAATTGAACTTGGTCCAACAAGTTTGGGAATCTGATCCACTCAAAGAGTGAAGATCATATTCCTATTGTTTTTCTTTTGTTCCAAACACTTCAAACATATTCGTTCATTTTCAACCCCTTAACAAGGAGGTTCTTAAAATTGAAATGTGTGGTTCAATTCCTTATCCTTTTCTTTCTACCAAATTAACTTTGCATGTTTGGATTTTTGATTCACTTTGAAAAGTGAAGAGCATGTGCCTAATACTTTTTCAATTTGGACAAAATAAATGATTTTCTACTTATGCTAGATTTAAAAGAAAGCCACAATTTGATCAATGCAAGCTTGATAAGATAAGTACCTGATTTCGAAGCTAGCAAAGGCTAGGCACATTTTTGAGTATTTTGGCTTATTTTACTCACCTAGTGGCGATCATTCCCACTCCATCTCCTCCAACAAGTTAGTCAACACAAAGCAATGCAAAGTGAAGGAAACTTGGAAAAACCCCAAATGACAAAAATACCTCCTAAAAGCTCTTTTAAATGAAAGATTTATCAATTAAAGCTTTTAAATAAGTTAGCACAAAAATCAATTAGAGAGTAGGAAATTTTTGTTTATAAGAAAAAAAACACCTTAATATAGTGATCATACAAGTGTTCTTCCTCAAATAAACTCTCCAATAAATTGGCTGTATGTATTTCCTTATCATTTTTTGTTTTGATCCTTACTTTTTTGCTAGGATTTGAGATCCGCTTCTCTAGTTTCTACACCTTGGGGTGATTTTTCATCTGCAAGACAAGAAAACATAGAGAATTACTGTTAGAATGAATTTATAATAACTGAGAGGTGATGGGTGAATCTGTTTTTCTCAGGTCTAGATGCAGTAAATAAAACTTTCTATACTTCAGATCTACTCGGCAGTAGTAGCATAAATCAACAAATTTAATCATGCAGTTTACTGTCAATTGAAATTAGCTTGTAGTAATATAATAGTAAAGAAAATCATAAGCATTCACACAAGTTGACACAAGTATTTAATGTGGAAACCCAATATGGTAAAAACCACCAGTAACATGCTACCAAGTTTTCATTCTTCTGAAGTGATGCCCTGTGAGGAGCCAACCCTATTAAAGGTTACAATAACACACTGTTAGGTGTGACCTGGTTAAAGGATTTAATCACCCTATCAGGAGTGGCCTTGTTAGAGGACTTAGAACATTCCAATCTGAATGTCACCTTGTTAGAGGATTTATACAAATGACTGTTAATTCAAACTTGTAAAAGGATTTAACTGATACAATGGTAAGAAAGTAATCAATATTTTGTGATTTGGTACATACAACTTACTTTGCAATTCAGATCCAATTACAGCTCCGATGTTAACTTACTAGATAGCCTAGATTGTCATTTCAATCTTCTGATCTGCTTGGAAATTTGTCAAGCAATCACACATACAACACTCTGCTTCTGCCTTTTTGCCTTCTCTGCTAGATCATGCTAAACAGTAAATTAACTATGCAAACCCTTTTGCATCCACTTGCACACACACAATGAATAACCTCTGAGGTTATCATATACCTCTCTGTCTAGGTCAGATAAATCTTTTTCCTTCTTAAACAAGATCGTAGATCTTAGGTTAGGTCAGATCCAACGGATCATTCCATCTTTTGCATTACATTTACTTCTCCAAAGTAGTCTCTAAATAAATCTTGAAACCATGCATTAATTATAGTTACCCATACATTAAATAATGTGGATCAATCTTTGATTAACATTACATATCCCAATAAAATCAACTAAGTCGGTCAGAGATCTCAAATCTCATCAATAATCAAACTTCTATAAGTCGGCCTTCATCACTGTTTCCACTCAGCAATTTCAATGGTGCTCGACATTGAGCAACTTTTTGCTTGTCACAAGCAATTTTACTCGGCACAAGAAACTTTACTCGGCACAAGCTAAACTTTCTCGGCATAGAACAACTAGAAAAACTGTCTTTGAAAGATAAACAACAAATTACTTTGCCAGAGTGCCAATTGATCAGATACCCTTTGAATTGCCTTAACTCAACCATTCACTTGGTCTTCTTGTTAAATCTTCTTCATCAACAATAGATATGGTATTCAAATAGATAGCAATAGTCTCACCAAAAAAGGTTTGACATCAATGACAAAATAACAATTTCTTGCATTGTCACTTTCCAACAATCTCCCTCTTCGGCATTAATGGCAACACAAAATATTAAAACAATAATTTAACAAACATAGTTACCAACCAATCCAAAAATTCACCTGTGTTCCTTGATATGAAGAAATATTCATTAATGTTTTTAGCTTCGTTCTGATTCTTATCTGTAAAACATTTCTCCCTTTGTGTCTATAATCACACTGTAATCATCTGTGTCTAATCATCTGTAGACTCCCTCTGAGTAGATAATCACTTCAATGTTTTCAATAGTAATTTCTGCCTCTTTATAGGTAATCTCTCCCTCTTTCTATATCTTCTGACTCTTTATAGGTAATCTCTTCCTCTTTGACAACAATGCCAAAGATGTCAATATCTTTATCATGTAGATCTACAGTATCATGCTGACCTTGTCATTTTTAGTATGACTGATTTTTCTTTTCTGTCCTTGTTCATCTTCACAACTTTAGCCAACATCCTAAAGTGTGACTTACTGTGCATCAATGTGTCAAATATTCAAATGTAACTGTTAGAATTTAATCTTTACTTGTACTAATGCAAGTAGGAGATTCTTATGGAATCCCTACACCTAGTTTGTCTTCTTGTACAAGTGTGAGGATAATTCATTTTATTATAATTTCTTATTTAGCTATTCCTCCTTATGAGGAATCCTACACTTGTCTCACACACTATTGAAATGTGGCATTCGTAGATATGGGAGTTACCATGCAACTCCTCTCTCACATCTCTATTAAAGAGATGTCTCTCCTTCTCTCTTCAGTTTTCAGGTTAATCCTTCTTCTTGAACTATTGTATGAGCTTGGCTCTCTCTCTCTCTCATTCTTAGGAATTTTTTCCCATTCTCTATATCACGGGGGTTTTTTCATGCTTTTCCCCCTTCAAAATATTGTCTCCCTGTTGTTTGGATCTTTGGTGCATGCTCCTAGTATTCAAATTTATTCATGATAAATCTTCGTTCTCCTTGCTCATTGAATTAAACAACTTCCTGTCTCGCCTTATTTTTTGTTATTATTTTAACATGGTATCAGAGCAGTTTGGTTTAGTCTTTGATTGAGTTTACAGGTGAAGGAGCTACCATATCTTGGAGCACTCCAATATCGGAGACTCTTGAGAGAGTGTTGAAAAAAAATTTGAATTTTTTTTTTTGTTTAGCTGGTTTACCGCCAAACCTGATTTATCTTTTGCATACATTATTGGTTTATCTACTGGATATAGTACTGACTTGTTTTGTGCAGGTTTGGAGACTTTTTTTTTTGGCTTTGTTCTTCATCTTTCTTTCAAAATCTAAGCTCTACTCTTCTCTTTTCAAGTTTTTATTAAAACTAATCTCACCCTGAGTCAGGCAACCGCAAGGGTTTTCAATATTATTCTATATTCAACATTCTTTTAGCTCTAGATTTATATTTGATCCGTATATCTAACATCTTATCTGCAGATTTAAGCTCTCTCTACTAACACTTTTTTTGCAGCATCTAATTTATTTCAATATCTTTTTTTTATCAACATTTCATCTTATATATTACCTCTGTATACTTTTAATCTACAGGATAATCCATCATTGGTTAGATCTATATTTTTTATATTTTTATTGATTAGCATTCCATCTCTGATTCTAATTTATAACAGTAAACAACTGAGATATAATATTTATTGTTTCTTTTTCATATATCTTGCAGGCAACTTTGTTTATACTTTGCGCAGCCTTTTACCTTATCTTTGCTTTGTTCATCTTTATTCTTTGTGCTGCCATTCATAACATTGGGCAGCCCTTTCAAACTCATATTAGCATTCATTGTGCAGCTTTGACTGGTAACGCAGCTTGTTGCATAATTTTTTTTAAAAACTATTAAATCTATTAAAAAATCTACAACTATTTTAGCGCAGCCTATATTGCAATTTATGCATTTGATATTTCACTAAACTATCATACTGTTTCATTAAAATATCTCATTTTGTAGTCTTACTCTAAACATTTAAACATTTAATCTTTTTCTCATAACTTTATAATGAAACTTTAAACATTTCATTATTTAATCTTTTAAACTTCTAACGCAGCTTTTAAACTATTGACTGTGTATAGTTTTAAATAGCTGTTTTTTATTCTCATTCATTTAAATGTTTTAAATCTATTAATATTTCTTTAAAACTATTCATTACTTTATTACACAGACTTCTAATGTTTGGAGAATAGTTTAATAGTATCTTTTTCAAAGTTAAAAACTATTAAACACTTTTAACACTGCAAACAACATTTTATTTTAAGGTACGGTTTTACTTTGGCTGATTTGTAATAACATTTATCTTACCTTTCAGTATTGCGCAACATTAGTTTAATTCAAATCTTTTGCTTTGGCATTGCCTCAATACGACAGCCCATAACTCCAGCGAATAGGGTAAAGGTTGTGGTCTTCAGTTTTTATTAAAACCGTTTCTTTAAAACTTTTAAAAAAACTATCCTTATCATCTTTATTGCGCAACATTTTATTTAATATCCAAAACTTTTGTAACTTACTTAAATTTAATATCTCAGCTGGGAATTGGCGTGAGAAAGGGCTGGGAGAAGGCATTAAGATAGTTAAACTATTAAACTGTTTTATATTATTGTGTTAACTTTTGCTGGTCTCTTTTTTTTGCAGGTAGTTTAATATATTGTTTATTACAGACTCTTATTAATATAGTTCTATATTTTTTTAACAGATTCTCATCATTACAGATTCTTTTCCTTCTGCATTTCATAAATGTTTTTTCTTGTAGATTATTCTGTTTCTCTTGTAGGATTATCATTTTTTTTTGCAGGTCTATTATTCCTTATTATTATTATTATTATTCATATTTGACTCATTATTACTTCTAAGTTTAGTTAAATCTGCAACTTATATTCTTTCATTCTATTTTTTAATCTTATTTTAGTGTAGTTTGAATATTTCTTGGTCTAATTTGTAATTATTAATATCAATTCTAATTTCAATTTTGGTAATCAAATCTGTAATTACATTTACAAGTAATTCCAACATTGTTATTCTTTGGTTTAATTTTTTTAAAAAAAAATCGAAGCTTCATTTAATCTTAGTTTTTTAAAAAAATAATTGTTTAAATTAAATAAAGTTTAAATCTCTCATACTTTTTTCCTATTTCATTTTAATTCAAATCGGTTCAGTTATAAGCTTCTTATATCCTTTTTAATCAAAATCTATTACTAGTTCTATAATTCATTTCATTTAAAATTTGTTTCACCATTTGCATTAAATTTTTAAATATCTTTATTTACCTCTTCTATTAAGAGTTAACATTAAGTTGAACTTCTTTTTCTTAATCTTGCACATTATTTATTCACTGTTATTCACTTTGTGTAAGTTAATTTTGATAATTAATCATGTCTACATTAATGCCAGATTTTAAACTTACAAATTCCAATTATACTATTTGGAGGCCGCACATGTTTGATTTTCTAAAAACTCGACACCTTTCGGATATTGTGACTTCACCAAATTTGAAATTGACATCCACTGCTCCTTAGGCTGACCAGGATTCCTGGCAGTTCAAAGATGAGGAAGTGTTTGGTCTAATTCGATTCTTATTAAATCCAGACTTATATCACCTTATTGTCGATTGTACTAAGGCTCATCAAGCTTGGCATGTCCTGAAAAATACATTTCAAACTCACCAAACCTCTACTCCGCCCTGTGACATTATGTATCCTTTGAATAACTTTCCTATTTGGGATGACCCTTGTGATGATGTTTGTCTTGGGGACGATCCCCTCACTTTCTATTTTTCTCATCAAGCTAACATATTGCAGGTTGATAATGTTACGAATACTAATTCTGCTTTGGATAATAGTTTAGATCACGAAGATAAAATTATTAATATTTTTATCCATGTCACGTTGTCCTTATGCTCCAAAGTTGATTATGAATTTCGTGACACTCAAATGGTTATCATGGAGGACCAACCTCCTTCTCTAAACTCTAATCCTCTTGATGATATTATTAATGGTGATTGTCCTATTTCTATTCTTTATTATGAATCTAGTAATGATTTCATTTGGTTTACTAAATCTCTTTATGAAATGAAGGATGTTGTTAATGATTCTCAATCTATTTTTATTGATTCATATCTAAAGGGAGATCCCAATTATGGGAGATCCACTTGTTGTTATTGTATGCAATGAAACCTAACCTATTGGGAGCACGCTTAGAAATGTAAACATTAGAGATATACATCAAATAACAATATTAAACATATCTAAAAGTAATATTATTAAAAATAAGAAGAGATTCATCACAACCTCTGATGAGCCAAACAAGTGCACCCAAGCCTTGTTGATTTTCTCTTAGAGAGATTTGTGGGTGTGCTCTCCTAACACAATATTTAAATCCCTCTAGATTGATTGAATACAACTAAGAGAGTGAATAACTCAAGAGCAAGTATGAGGAAATTGTCTCAAGTCTTCATCAAACATGACAATGCAAGGCTAAAACTAAAATGATATGCAAGATTCAATGAAAATAAACTAAGTTCATTCCATTAATCCTAACATGTAATACTAGATTTCAAGTATGAACTAAGCATGAGCTAAAAATTAAAATGGCTATGAAAGATACTAAATACTTCAAAGAAATCTAGAACTAAATTAGCATGATAACAATGCATAAATGAGAGATGATTTGCTCTTGACAAAGGCCTCTATTTATAGAGGTTTTGGAGGAGAGAGAGGGCTTGGATGAGGTGGAGCTCATGTGGCATCAACATAGGTGTCACATGAGGGACACATAAGTCATGCAAAAGGCCCACTTTTCTCACACATGTGTGAGAAACTTTGGATGTGATGGGTCAAAGTGTACTTAAAGTACACATGTGAAGGATCTTGTAAGAAGGTGTAAGAGGGTGTAAGAGTTTTGGACCTATGAAACACTTTTGAAAAGTGTAAGAAGGTGTCATCATAGGTGTAAGAAACCTTGTTGGCACCAAATAAGGATTATTTAAAAAAGTCATTTTTAAAAAATTTGCTTACACATGTGTGAGCAAATAATTAGGACTAATTATTGTAGGAATCAAGAAATTAGCTTAATTAACCTTAGTTAATTAATAGATAGGTCTATTTGATGAGAGTGATGAGAGGTAGGGTAGGATCTAGGTTCAAATTAGCT
>MU224577.1:1668620-1679148 GCA_018584345.1 Thuja plicata
CTCAAAACCATAGCCTGGCTTATAGTACTCTATTTCAAACTAGTTATTGCAATCTCTAAGTTGTCCTATAAGTTGTTACAGTGAGGTTTTTGGTTCATACCCATTGAATGAAACAATCCACCAAATATATAGACTGAGATATTAGTAATCTTTAAAAGGTAAAACCTACCTGAGTCTGTGGAGCTCAAAAACAAAGAAGGATCTTATCCAATCCTTAGAAATTAGTCTTTCTCTTTCCTAAAAGAGGTTGGAACTGAGTATACCAGGTATACTGTCATTATTAGGTAAGTATTGCAAGAAAAAGAACTAACAAATTGGTGACTATGCTGGGGATTAGAGATTGTAAAGTCTTGTTGAAGTATTCAGAAATGTCTGGTGTTCTATAGTTTTAAAAGTTTATCGCAGCTGAGTTGGCCGGATATTGGAAACCTCACTGTGTAAGCTTGTTTTCAAGCTATATTTGTGGTTACTAGTAAGGTACCCTCTTGATAAGTATTCATCCCAAGGTTTTTTGGGTGGCGACTCTAAAAGGAACATCTCTGTGATTAGTGCAAAAGAAATAAATGTCTTACAGAATGAATACTAGGTCAAAAGTAAGAAATTACCCAGAAAGGGTATTACATGAAGGAATCCCATCATCCTCAAGAGTTGGAGCCTCTTGGAGGAAAAAGAAGAATCAAGTTGATATAGATGAAACTCCTTTAAAGGGTGAAGAGGTAAATATCAGGAATGATAGGAATACTATTCAGCACTCTCATGATGGAAATACTTCAGATTATGAGGAGGCTGCTGAGAGAATATTAGACACACCCACACTCACTTCTACTTCAAATGAGAGAGAAGAGATTACTACACCTAGTTTAGATTCAGAAGATGCCCCTTCTGATATGCTGGCCAATGAAGAGAAGTTTATTTTGAAGCAACTTGCCTTAGTTCAACAAATGAAAAAGGAAAGAGAAATGAGAAAGAAAAGAAATGATCATAAGGCTCTCAACAACAATAGAAAAATAATTCCAAAACAGCAAACTATGAAAGAAACAGAGAAGTCTCAGAAAGACCAAGAAATACCATTCACTCATAAAGCCTCTATTTTGCAAATAAATAAGGGTAAACAAAAGATGGGTCAACATAAAGATCAAGAACCTAAATTTTAGAAGCCTATGGTTGAAAAAATGTCCAAATTAGAAATTGATTTATAAAAATTGAGAATTGAAAAAGAAACCATGGAAAAAATGTTGGAAAAATCCCAAATGTAAGCTGCTACAATTGAAATGAAGAAAAAGATATATTTTTTACAATCTTCAAAGTATTCTTATTCTGGACCAGAGAATAATACATCTTCTAGAGGAAAAGCTATAATGGCTAAAGAAGATGATAGTTTTCAAAGGAAACCACTACATAATGAGAGGTATAAACAATTTGTTTTTATTGGTATCCCTGGATACCCCAATTCTTTTCCTTAAGATGTGGGTGATATAGGAGAAAAGCTCCCAAAGTTTCCTGGTAATAATGTGATTTCTTGTGAAACACATCTAAGGAAGTTCATTGACTTTGTTGATGACTTGAATATCACCCATGAAGATGTACTAATGAAGTTTTTTGTTCAGTCCCTTGTTGAAGATGCAAGAGAATGGTTTAGAAGCCTTGCTAATGGATCTGTTGTTTCCATGGATGAATTGATTGAATTATTTAAAGATCAGTATGGAGACAAAACAAATAAAGGATTTTTATTGAATGAGTTCAATAATATCAAGAAAAATTACAATGAAGAAGTTACTGAGTTTAACACAACATTTCAAAGAGCTATGCATAAACTATTCCAGAAGATAAAGCTAGATGAAGAGGTTTGTCTAGCAACCTATTTAAATGCCTTTGATTCCAAGATGGGATATGCTCTGAGAGATAAGAACCCTAGAACACTCACTGATGCTTATAAAATAGAAGTCAATATCAAAATGAATAGAAGAGTGTCTGGTAAATTAAATAGGAGAGATGATGCAAGGTTTAGCAAGAGTAATCTGAAAGAGCCAGAATACAAAGAATATAAGGCTCCTCAGAATAAGAGACCTTCTTACAATACTACTTATAATCATTAGATTAGAATGCAAAATCATCCATATGGAACTCAGTTCAAAGATGGAAAGCTTGTTATTGTACCTAAAAGGGAAAGAACATACAATATAACTCCAGATCCTCTACATAGAAATTATGTCCATTTCTGCAATGAGGAGACATGGTGTGAAGCTTGTGATGCTCCTCATAATCCTGATTTTTGTGTTGTCTCTTTGAATTTAAAGGCAGATGAGGGACAGGATAGGGATGAGGGGGAACATTGTGATTATAGTATGACCAATACCTTTTCATGCCATGATGTTTATTCAAACAATGAAGAGGAGAATCATGACTCCTATGTCTCGCATAAAAGGATTGAGAATCATCACCAACAGATTTTGTCTGATAGTGAGACTGATGAATTTGATGACAGTGTAAGATGTTATGCTCAAGATGGTTAGGATGTTCCACTCATAAGGAAAGCTTCATATGAAGAGAAGGCTAGAATTACTGCTGAGTTAGTGAATAAAGCTAGAAGTAATTACCACCTAAGGAATAGGGTGGTAGGTGGAACTGGTAGCCAACCTTTAGGTGTCTTTATAAAGGAAAACAAGCCAAACACCAGGTATGTTCATAAAATAGAAGGACCTATTGAAAGTGTAAATAAACACAAGGTCAAGATTGTTACAAAGGTCATAGAACCAAATATGGTTCATGAGTCAATTCAAAAGGAACACAGTGAGGAAAGTGAAGTTATTATTGATAAAACAAAGTGTTCAGATGTGAGGTATACTCCAGTAGACATGGGTCAGTGCTTGTCCCAGATGACAGTTAAGGTCCCATTTCTAGAAATGATGAGGATCAAAGAACATAAAGAAAAATTCATGTCATTATTAAATAGTGTACCCACAATAAAGGTTCAGAGTCCAGTAGTAGTTTCAGAAAAGCCAACCACAAAGGGAAATGACTTGGAGGTGTTGACATCTGAAATTCCTCAAATATTCCTAAATGCCACTTCCTCTCTAAAAGTTGTTGACCCATTTTTTCTCTCATTAATAATCAATGATAAAATGCTTAAGAATTGCATGATTGATTCAGGAGCCTCAAATACAGTTATGCCAGTTGAAATCGTGAAGGCAATGGGCCTACAAGTTGATACACCTCATGGTAGATGCAGAGCTATGGATTCCAGAGAGGTCCCTGTAATTGGAACTATTGAGGCTATGCCTTATTGGATAGCAGTTTGCCCTGATGTAGTGATGACAATGAATGTTCTTGTGGTTGACATACCACTGCACTATGGCATGTTATTATCAAGAAAATGGAGTGCTTCAATGGGTGGTAGTATACAAAATGATTTATCATTTGCTACTTTCAATATTTCTAGAGAGAATGTCAATGTTTCGAGAGAGAGCTGAACTCCCCACATGATAGAAAAATATGAGGATACTCATGTGAACTGTTGCATTGACATAGACATGGAAAATTTCAGAATGCAAAGTGATGAGCATAAAAATCAAGAAGTTGATCTTGTGAATAAAGAACCAATCTTGCATGAAGATGGACTATGGAAAATGTACTTTGATGGTGCTTGCTCTAAAGAGGGATCAGGTGTAGGAGTATTATTAATATATCCATCAGGTACAACTTTTAAATACTCATTTCTGTTAGACTTTCAATGCACAAAAAATACTACAGAGTATGAGGCTTTATTCTTAGGACTTGAAATTGCTACCAAACATGGTATAAAATGTTTAGAGGTTTATGGTGACTCTGAATTGGTGGTAGCACAAGTCAGATCTAAATATGCTGTGAAGAATGATAGATTGAAAATGTATAAACATGCTATTTGGGATCAACTTGAGATGTTTGATGCTTTTAATATAAATTGGATAGAAAGGTCAAGAAATATTATGGCTGATTTTCTAGCAAATGTGGCTATGAAAAATGATGATTTGACCTTACATGGAGTATCAATACTTGAAGTAAAAACAAGGCCAGTTGTTCCTAAAAACATATACAATTGGTAGGTGTTCCAGGATGATCAAGATATTTTAAGGTTCATGCAATGTTTAGATCACTATGAGAACCAAAGAATTGATTGTGGTTCCTTACTAGAACATGATGATGGAAAGGATTATATCTTTGGGAATGAAGTTGTCTAGTTAAGTTCTAATCAGATTCCCAGGGGTTTGGTTGAACTTGAGGCATTGTTTATAACTCAGCAAAATGATACATCCAAGTTAAGCAGTGCCAATGTTGAGGAACTAGAAGAAATATATTTAGGATCTGAAAATAATCCTCAAATAGTATACATTGGAAAAGGTTTGGATTCTCATGTAACAATAAACCTGATTAAACTATTGAGAAAGTACAAACATGTTTTTTCTTGGTCATATGATGACTTGAAAGCATATAGAGAAGACCTCTTCCAACATGATATTCCTTTGAAGTATGATGTCAAGCCATTCAGGCAGAAACAAAGACCTATTAATCCCTTGTTGGCTCCCAAGATGCAACAGGAGTTGATGAAACTCAAAGATGCTGGGATAATCTAGCCTATAAGACATTCAACATGGGTATCAAACCTAGTGCCAGTTAGGAAGAAAAATGGTGACATCAGACTATGTGTTGATTTTAGGAACCTAAATATCGCTTCATTGAAAGATAATTATTCACTGCCAAATATGGAAGCAATGTTGCATAAGGTTATTGGTTGTGAATTGTTGTCCATGATGGATGGCTTTTTAGGTTACAACTAGGTTTTAGTCAAAGAAACAGAGCAGTATAAAACTGCATTTACTACTCCTTGGGGAACATATGTTTATATTAGAATGCCTTTCAGATTAATAAATGCAAGAGCAACTTTTCAAAGGGCCATGGATCTGGCTTTCAAAGATTTTATAGATCTATTCATGGTCATTTATCAGGATGACTTGACTGCATATTCAAAAATGACTTCAGATCATTGTGACCACCTGGGTAAGATTTTTAACAAAGATTTGGAATATGGTGTTTCATTGAACCCTAAGAAATGTCATTTTGCAGTTAAAGAAGGTAAGTTGTTGGGACATATAGTGTCCAAAGAAGGGATAAGGATAGACCCTGAGAGAGTACAAGCAATTCAAAGAGTAATTGCTCCAAGAAATTTAAAAGGTGTTCAGTCCTTTTTAGGAAAGATAAATTTTGTTAGAAGATTTGTAGTCAATTTTGCAGAAATTGTTAAGCCTATTGTGAAATTGCTAAAAAAAGATACTAAGTTTGTTTGGAATGAGGAATCTTAGCAAGCATTTGAAATAATTAAAGAGGCAGTACAATAGGCCCCAATTTTAAAATCTCCAGATTATACTAGGCCTTTCTCTTTGTTCTCATTTGCCTCATTTCATACTATTGCTGAAATATTGCTTCAAAAGGATGAACAAGAATTTGAACATCCTATAGCTTTTTATAGTAGATCCTTGCAGGTTGCAGAGCTTAATTATGAAATAATGGAAAAGAAGGCCTATGCATTGGTTAAGGTAGTAAAATATTTTAGGCCTTACTTGGTTTGTGCTAAGGTATAGGCCTATGTTCCTCATTCAGCAGTGAAAGATATCCTTACATAGTCAGAGGTTACTGGTAAGAGATGCAAATGGATTACAAGAATTCAAGAGTTCAATCTGGAAATAAATATCATGAAATTGATAAGAGGTCAACGCTTGGCTAAAATTATGATAGAAGAGAACCTAGATTTAGTACAATCAAATCAGATAGGAGCACATGACCAAGCCATTACTAATATAGAGAGGCAACCATATTACACAGATATTGTTTTCTTCCTCAAAAATGCTAAGTGTCCTGATTATCTATCTGAAAATAAAAAAAGAAGTTTGAAATTGCAAGCTCAAAGATATGTTTTGATTCAAGGTGATTTGTTTTGGAAAGATAAGAATGGTGTACTATTGTTATGCCTTGACAAATATCAAGATGAGAAAGTTCTAATTGAGATGCATGAGGGAGAATGCGGAGGTCATTTTTCTGCTAGGACCACCGCCCATAAGATTTTGAGGTCAAGATATTATTGGCCTACCTTGTTCAAAGACACATATACACATGTCAGAAAATGTCAACCATGTCAGAGGTTTTCCAACAAATTAAAGTTTGCAGGTGCTCTGTTGCTGAATCCAGTAAGTACTGAGGCCCCTTTTGCTATGTGGGGGATTGATTTTATTGGTGAATTTCAAGAGAAATCTAGTGCAGGACATAGCTGGATACTAGTGGCCACTGATTACTTTACCAAATGGATTGAGGCTATCCCTACCAGGAGAGAAACAAGCAAGGTGGTTACTGATTTTTTCATGGATAACATTTTAACCAGGTTTGGTGTGCCCAATAAATTAGAGATGGATAATGCTATGAGTTTCAGATCAGAAGAAATGACAAGCTTTTGTGAAAGGTATGAGATTACAATATCATACTCATCCCCATATCACCCACAAGCTAATGGACAAGCTAAGTCTAGCAATAAAAGCATATTGAAGATATTAAAAAGGACTCTGGAACAAAATAAGAAAACATGGCATACAAAGTTGAGATTAGCCCTTTGGGCTAATAGAATCACAACCAAGAAGGCAACTGGTAAATTCCCTTTTGAATTGGTATATGGTTTGCCAACAAGGTTGCCAGTGAATAATTTATTACCTGTTTACCAGTTTATACAAGAAGAACATTTAAATATCTCTGACCCAATGCAAGATAGAATGATGTTGTTGATAGAGTTGGATGAAACTAGAAGAGAGAGTCAAAGTGAGAACATTGGGTTACAACAGAAAATAAAATATTTGTTTGACAAGAGGGCTACTAACAGAAAGTTTTAGGCTGGTGACTTAGTTCTCCAATGGAATGCAAGGGCAAAGGAGAAAGGCAAACATAAGA
This sequence comes from Thuja plicata, assembly GCA_018584345.1. Lineage (NCBI taxonomy): Eukaryota > Viridiplantae > Streptophyta > Pinopsida > Cupressales > Cupressaceae > Thuja > Thuja plicata. The sequence continues at coordinate 1,675,587 of MU224577.1, forward strand.
AATTTGAGTCTTTATGGTTAGGACCTTTTATTGTTGCAGAACATTTTGGCAAAGACTCATATTTGTTGAAGAATATGGAAGAAGATCTTTTTGAGTTGCCTGTGCATGGGAAATTTTTGAAGCCTTTCTTCGAGTAAAAGTTCAAAGTGCACAAGTAAATATGTATCATATGTTCTTTCCCTTTTCGCTGTTTGTAGGTTCTGTACATATTTCCCTTTCTATTTTTAGGGTTTTTTCTCCGTTGTTGAGGTGGTCTGCAACCAGAGATTCTGTGGTTCTTTGTCATAAACCTTGTTTAGCCAATCCTCATCAGAGCCACTGTTGGTTGTATTCCAGGTTTTGCCTTCTTTTTCCTCGGTTCTGTGGTCTTCCCTCTCCAGGTTTTCATGTTTTCATGTCTAAAAGCCTAAAACCTATGAAAATGTTCAAAGTCTTAAACCCTAGTTCTTGAAGAAAACCCTAAGGCATTTCTTCTTTTATATTTCTCAGTTACTTTTTGTCCCACTTAAAAATCATGAGCTTTATTACAATCGCTTAGTCGTACAACTTAAAACAGCATATTCCTTTTTATCCCCGACGTAGTGATTAGTCTATGTCACATAGTCTCATGTGATAACCGAATGTTCCTTGTTCTTTCCCAGATTTTGTGATTTGCTTTATGTCGCGTGATCGCTGAATCCTTTGAATGGAGTAGTAATAAGTTAGTGGGCCCACAAATCAGTCAGGTGATCGCAAGATGTTTTCCATAGTTAAGAAAGTATCACGAGACACTGTGATTACCTTTTGTCGCATAATCGTTGAATGAGTATAATAAAAGGTACAAAACACAGCCTTCAGTCGCGCAGTCTCCAAAAAAGAGGCCGGTTAAGTTGAAACCATTGAGACTTTGCGACTAACCTCTTATGGTTTAGGACAAAGCATAGTCAGGTTATCGCCAGATAACTTAGTTTGCAAATCAGAAGAAGACATCTGTCAGGAGATGAGTGGATTCCAGAGTGATTGCTTAAAGATATAAGTGCATTTGGTGACTACGAGACTACTTAAGGGTAACTTCTAGTCACAGAGTCTCGAAATGTTTTAAAGGTATGATAAGTCATTTGGAAATTAAGCGACAGCTGTCATTTGAAGTTATGAAAGGATCCTACGGTAGTCGCCAAGTCTCAGGATAAAAGACCCTAAAGAGAAAATTCCTCGCGACTCAACGCTAAAGGGTATGTCACGAGGTTGCAAGATGATTTTAAGGTAAGATGCTATGTCGAGTAGTCGCCAGATGAGGTTTTTTGGCATTCGGCATTTTCATTTGGCGATTAGGCGACTAAGGGTTGTCATGCAGTCTGGCAGAGAAAAGATAACATTGGGCGACTAAGATGTAACTACGAAAGATAACAATAACTATAAGTCGCATAGTCTGAGAAAGGAACGTGGGTTAGTGATAACCATTGGTGACTTAGATTTACCTTGTGTCGCGTGGTCGCCAAAGGTTGACTCTGGTCAGTAAAGGTTACGAATTTGCACAGTTGCTATATCTCTAGATAAACCATAGGTTAAGGATTGGGATCAGTGATAGAGGAAATGAATGCAGTCACCTTGTCGCTTGATGATGATTTTTGTAAAAAAGCGCCATTATTAAATATGTCAGTGTGAATTATTCGGCGGCCAATCAGATCTCCATATTTTGATTACTGTGAAGAAAAAGGGTAGCTGAGATGTATGATAGAGGGCCAATCTTGGGGTGACATGTCAGCTCATTCGAATTTTATAAGGTTTAGCCAAGGATTCAGTTTTACAAGTTTGATTTTCCTGTCACACTCAGAAAACTATGGCTAGTTTTTCAATTATGTTCACAGTATGTGGAATTTAAGATAGAATTGATGTTCTGTGAATCATGAGCTATGTACCTTGAATGGTTACTATAAGGAGATGATTGCATGTTCATGTACATTCACCTTTCTTTTTGAGTTTCTAAATTTAAGAAGTTCAGTTCATAAAACAGAGTAAAATCCAAAGGTTTGCAGAGTTCTCTGAGAATAAAGAGTTCATTGTTTCCAGAATTGTGTGCAGAACAGTTTGTGAAGTCTCTGTGATAGATTTGTTTCAATATCGGTAACAAAGAGGGGAATTCAAACACTGAACAATGAGCAGAGCAGTGAGTGTAGCTTCAACCAATGGAGAAAGTGAGAAGGTGGAGGACGAGGCAAAGGGAAAAGTGAACTACTTAGATGAATTCCTCTATCTCCTTCCTGGTTAAACACAAAACAAGAAGGTCAATGCTAATGTTCTCATTGATGAATATAAAGACATTTGAGATGATGTGACTCCAGGAATGACAGGTTTTTCCCTCTTCAATTATTTTTATAAGAATTTTGATAAGCCCATCCCAGTATCAAACCCTTGGACCTATGGTTTAGCCAGGTTACTTGTTCCTGATGTCTTCCTAGATGTAGAATTGTTCTTAGACCTAGCCAATCACTATGATGTTTTCTCTAAGACCATTAGGAGGGATGATGGCACTGCCCTATTAATTTTGAATAGAAATTCATTCATGCAAGCCTTCGGCTTATATAGCACCATGTCTACCAAAATTGACATGACAAAGCAAAAATACAGGTATACTTCGAAGCCTTGGATTGTTAGGGGCCAGTTGTTAAAACATATGTTAAAAGAAGTGAGAAAGTATTTAGATCCTATGTCCGGGGACTGCCCATATTATTACAAGGATCTACACTTTTATATCAAGTATGCTGCATATGCCCTGTGTAGAGTGTTGGGAATAGATGGTGATGCAGAAAAGATTGATGCAGGGATTTTGATGATGGTATTGTACCTACAAGAGGTCCACTCTAACACCAGTTATGACTATATTCAGCACATCATAGATGAAATGCATGAGGGTTTCATTGCAACCCAGAAGAGAATGAAGAACCCAAAGGAGAAGGAGTCCAATTTTTTACATTACTCAGTTCTTATGCATCTCCTTTTGCATTTCAATTTTGTCATCATGGATGTTAATAATTTACCTACCAGTCAGCACCAAATCCTATCTAATTTTGAATGAGGGTTTGGAATTACACTTTTAGGGAGTGTGACTATTGTGCCTTTCAGAATTGGATTGTGTATCCAATAGTACAGAGTTTGGAAACAAGAAGAACAAGAATCCCATTAAAGGTTTTACAACTACTTAGGCCCTGTGATTATATAAATAGCTGTCCTGGAAAGCATATTTGGGGTAACTTATTTATGGAAGAAAATTACACAATCATTAGGGTATATGGGTGTATTCACCCACCTCATTTATTACCATATTATGTACCAACAAGGGTGGCTTCAATGGAATTCATATGGCAGTTGTTGTTAACAGAAAATGAGCATTTCATGCCACATAAGAAGGGGACTTTGACCCCTAGGCAGTTTAAGATTTCTAAGTTTACAATTGGCAAGGGTGCCATTGATGCAGTAGGTCAATGGTTGGAAAAATATAGGATGGGGGCAGCCCCTTATAGATACATTGACCCAGAGGGTTTTATGGTAGGGGTAAGGAGATTGTATACTCCTACAATCCCCA
>MU224577.1:1702640-1736031 GCA_018584345.1 Thuja plicata
TCAGGTCGAGTAGAGTCAGTGAAAACTCAGAATTGCCTAGTACAATAGGACTTTGATGATTTAGAAGAATGACAAATGCAACAAAATTGGTTAGAGTTGCAAGATGCCAATTTTGGGGTGTTACATCATCGCCCCTCTCAGTAATATTGAACCCTTAGGGATAAAAATTGGTATTAGAGCCTAGTTCCCTTGAAGAATCCTAACATCTTGGGTGGGATCCTTAAGGAAAAAATGAAGTTCTATAAAAGGAAACTTGCAGAGGTCGAGGATATGATTGAGAAACTCAAGGATCAATTGAAGATCTCTAGGGCTAAAAGAAAAGAGTTGGTTGAACAATTATATGAGAGTAAAGATCTCATCTAACACCTATCTAAGTAGAGTGGATCTGATGAATTTGAGGTAGAGGTTGTGGTTTTGGAGAATGAACAACTAGCTAAGGACAAGAAATACATGCATAAGGTGTTGGACAAGCTGAAGAAAGAAGAAAAGAACATGCAAAGGGAGTTGGAAAAATTCTATATGAGAATGGTTCAAGGTATAGAAGCAAGGAAAGCTACAAATGAAGCCAGAAAATTTGCAAAGGATTCCATAAAAGCCAAAGATGAAACCCTAAAGGCTAAAGTGGATGAGATTTTCAAATCTGAACAAGAGGTTAGTATATTGCTTGAACATTTACATGAAACACATGAAGGGTATCAAGAAGCCCTACGTATAAATGAAGCTCTGAGAAATGAGAATGAGAAACTAAAAGAAGAGTTGAAGAGTGCTAATGATCTGCTAAACAAATTCAATGAGAGCACTACAAAATTGGATGAACAACTAGGAATGAAAGAAGTAGAAAATAGACTACATGCCTTGGATATACTGGTAAGACTACTTTTGAATTTTTTGAATCATATGGAATAATGAAGATCAAGAAATAAGGAAAGTCCCCACTGAAGGTAGCACAAAGAAATCCTGGTAAGAAATCCTACAAACCTATGTGTTTCAATTGTCATAAGGTAGGTCATATTATTAATGTATGTAGGAGAAAATCTATAAACAAAGAAAGCACCTTTGATGGTTATTGTTGCAACTACAATAAGTATGGATATACTTTTTATGATTGTATGTCTAGATCCAATAGTAGATCTAGTAGATTTGATGGTTACTATTACAAATGAAACAAATATGGTCACAAAGCTAATGAGTGCAGGACAAGACTGTGTTGGAAATACAATAATGGGAAAGCAAGATACTAAGAGGGGGGGGTGGTGAATCAGATCTTCAAAATTAAACACTTGAAACAAACTAATCCACATTCATACATAAATGAATCTAATGTAATCTCAGATAGAATCCACACCATGAATTAAGTAATACATAACACAATAACTTGGTAATCCAGAAACCCAAATAGGTAAAACTGGGGTGGGGATGACACCCACAAAATTCTCCACTACTACAGTAATAAAGTGTACCTGTTAAGGTTACAATGTTTGATTACAAAATGTAATCTACCCTGTGAAAGGTCTACCCTATTAAGAGCTTAAGATCATTACAATCTACCCTATTAAAGGATTTCAACTTACAATGAAGTAAGCACTTTGTTAATAGATAAGGAAAGGCCTACTAGAACTACTTTGTTAAGATATTTTCACCTGATACAATTATTAGAATGTCTCAAGTATTGATCCTTCATTATGCACTCTAATGCTAATGATAGATCTCCTCTTTCCAGTACCTTCTATGATCTCATAATCTGATATAATCTTTACTGTGTTGTTCATTGTGTTCTTTCTCTGCTTGATCTTTGCTTCCTAACAAAATAACTCTCTGTGCATTTCACTTCTGAAAATGCAGTCACCACACACCACATACATATAAAAATAGGGTTCAGAAGCAATCTAATATACCTGTTCAGATCTACTATCAAGATCTGATATCTATGCCTTGATGGTAAAATAATTAATGCTTACAATGAGTCATGCATAGGATAAAAAAATTAAATGCATAACTAACTCTGTATGAGAATATTAAATTCATACATTAGTCGACTGAAAAATCTTATACAAGTCAGCCAGATCACTTATCCTCAAAGTTTGTAGCATACCAGATGTGAATACAAAACCTGTCCTACTAGGCACTTGACTATTTGTCGCTCGGAACTTAATATCCTTGTATCCTTCTCCGCTCAGCAATGTAACTAGGCAAACTGAAAAACTTCTCGGCAATGTTGCTCAGTCTTACATAGTTTTAGCTCGGCCACAATGATAGCCATCTAAAACTGCCTTGGTGAATGACTAAGTGTTGGTCACTAATCATCAATAGATCTTAGAGATTAACAATCTCCCCCTTTGATATTAGTGGAAAAAACACTTATCATTACTTCCATTCATTTTATCAAAATATTGCCTAAGTATACAAAGTACTCCCCCTAGGAATATACTCAGAATAATTCATACAATAAGTTTACATGCCATCAAAATTTATATACAAGTGTACCTGTGTTGTACTAATGTATCCTTTCATACTTCCTTACCAACTTCCTTACTAACTTCCCCCATTTTTTTGTCACTGATTGCTAGTGGGGTTAAGTTGTACTTATCCAAAAATTGTTTATGAAGTTGCAAGGTGGATTCAAATGTAGTATCCCAACTTTCTTTTGCAATCTTCATAACTTACAATTTTATTTCTAGCTCGGCAGCTAGACTCACTAAACTCTCTGCAGTCAATAGATTTGCACTGCTCTGTGATAACTCCTTTTCTTTTGAGAGTTCCTTCTATATTACCTCCAAGTGAGGCAATAGGCTTGTCTGAATGGTTATCAATTTGGCCCTTATGCGACCATCTTAAACCATAAGCTCGGCTATTCTCCTTTGTGCATTTATCAACTTATTAAAATGTAAAGAGCTAGAAGTAGTACCTTTACCTAAAGTAGGACCAGTTGATCTCAAATCTAACTATAGCTTCTCAACAAGCTGTAGATTATCCTTTGTGAAAAATTCAACATCACATAATTTCCTATACAAAGAATAAACATTGGCTGTAACTTTCTCTAAAGTTTCTACAAGAATAGAAAGTTCAACCCATTTTGTTGCTATCTCTTCTCAGATCTTTGCTAGAAATTTGCTCTCAAATCTTCTTTGGGACCATTGTAGAAGCTTCTCATTGCTGTCTATGTCCTCATTTGTTACTTTCTGTACAATGTTGACTAGCTGATCAATGATTGGAGCTTGAGGCGTTTCATCCTCTAAGTCAAAAGCCTTTGCAAATATGTCTTTAATGTCATGCAACACCTTCTTTTTCTTTTGTTCTATCTTCAACTCTTCCTGTCTCTTCTTCCTCTTAAGAAATTCTTGAAGAGTCCCTATTTGTTCAAAATATAATTCATTGGGATTCCATTGTGGAATGAAAATGACTTCATCTAATGTTACATCTAAAATCAAAGACTTCTTCAAGATTTTCTTCTTCTTCAATTATGGAGAACTTATTCTCGGCAGCATAATATCTATTCCTTTGACAGTATCAACATCCAATGCCTCCTTCAATTCTGTTAATATTGTTTAGGGGTTTGGCATACTCCCAGTTTTGGAACCAATGGGAGTGGATGATGCAGAGTGTGGTAGATCAACCAACACTTGCACTGTCTCTACTTCTTTAGGCTTATCAACAATACCCTTTATTCCTACTCCACTATCTAAAACTATCTTTACAACCTCTAAAATAGGTGGATGCTATGAAGTTACCTCTTGTTCATTTGTTTGCTGTTGTCCTTCACCTTTCTGATCACTGCCAACTTCAATTATTTGATCAGATGTTGTGGTCTTTCCTTCTTGTGTATCAGTTGCCTTAATAGGTGAGCCAATGTCTTTACCACTCGGCATCACTTTTTCCTCGACATTCAAATTGCTTGGATCATCAACCACATAATCTAGAGGAGTGTCTGCAGTCAGATCAATAGAGTTTGTTGCATCTAATTCATCTTTAGACTTGTCCTATTTAGTGGCAATTTGCCCTTGTGTTACCTGTGGTTCAGGGGTAGTCTTGACTTCAACTTCTTTTATCTTTTGCTCAGATGTCCCTTCACCAGATTTCTTATCTTTTGGAATGAGCAGTCCAAAGATTTCTTTCCAAATCCTTATGCTCTACTATACTACACCTTCAATGTCATTCTTTAGAATAGCATAGCCTATGAGTTTAGGAATAAATCTGCTCTTGTATTCCTCAATGAATTTTACTCTTTGTTTTGAGGTGAGCTCAGGTATTACGTGGGCTAGTGTTCCTTCCCTGATCTATCTTTCTATGGACAGTAAAATTCCCATTTGCTTGATAGAAAATCATAAAGTTCATTTGGCACATGATTTCCTATCTCTGTAGGAGTTAATTTGAAAGTACTCATCATGTCCAATAGTGCTTCATGTACTTTGTGCCTGTCTGCTATTTTTAACTTTTCATACTTAATGAACTTAAATGTTGCTAACCCTGCTGAATTCCTCAAAGTTTCACATACCTCATCAATACTTTCTAGTTTCTTGAATTGAGCTTTAGGTATGTTTCCAGGTTCATCAGTTTTTGTCTTCTCCTCATCACTATCTATTCCAAAATTTAGTCTTCTTCTTGGTCTCTTTGCTAGCTTACTCGGCTCAGCCTTAGGAGCAGCCTTTGCTTCCTTTCCAGAATTACTTTCTGTAACTTTCCTTTTACTATATACTTTTTTTTTCACTTCTACTAGGGAACTAATAGTAGATGCTCTTGTCCTCAGATGATTAGTTGTAGGAGGTTTAATCTTAGGTTTGGCTTTGCTTTTCTTGGTTACTATTACAATTGATGGTTTCTTGCCCTTAGCTTTCTTAGTAACCTCTTTAAATGCACTGACTTACTCCTCTATAGAAATATCCTCACCTTGTCCAGTGGTCAGGCCTAGAGGTGCATCCTCAGGCTCTTCATCACTACCTAATCCAACAATTTTCTTGAGATTTTTCACAATCTTCTTTCTTTTCCTCTCCATAGTTCCTTCATTCAAACTTCTAGAAATTTTAGCCTTATCTTCATCAAAATTTCCAAATCTCTCTATTGTAGTATCAATTGCCTCAGCTAGGAGTGCAGTGATGGCAGTTGATGCTGCATCAACATTGATTTCATATGGAAATGGTTCTAAGCATGTTACCCTAGGAGTCACTGCCTTGATATAAGTATTATTTGTATCAACTAGAAAATAGATTTCCTAATAGTGCTTCTCCACTAGTGACTTAGGAATCCTAGTCCTTAATCTCATTCTCTTCTTGAATTCTAAAAAATAGCTTCCCATAATGCTATTGAAATTGCTCCCTAGTTTCTCAATACAAGGCCTATCCTTTTTCCAAACAATATTTCCTAGGGTAGGAAATGTATCTTGAATGTAGAAGAATATATAGACTAGTAAGGAACCAAAATTACATGATGAGTTGTTAGCCTTTCTGATTGATGCTAGGTTCTCAGCTAGGTATGTCTGCTATAGCTCGGCAAGATCATATGTGTGACTCTTCTTCACAATTTTCCATGCCTGATCAACTGTTGTACAAGGAACACTATCCAATCTGCTGGACTGATAGAACTTATGTGCTATTACCCTTACTCCAAAATCAAGTTCTAGGTCATTAATTATAGAGATAGTCATACCTTTTTTATTCCATACTACTCTATTATTCAATCTAATTTCTTCTTTACTGTTATCCCTCATGGTTTATTTTCCATTTACTGCAGGATATCTAGTCACTCGATTAATCATGCTTTTGGTAATCTTGACTGGTCCATTATCTAACCACATACTCATGTCATGAACTTAGCTAAGGATAACCTTAATCCATTCATCTTTGAAACCTTGGGGAAAATCGAGGGCACAAGTTAACCATTTTTTGGCTAGATGTTTGAATTCTGCCTTCAAAACTCCTTTTTCACACAATTTACTGTAGGATTTCCTCAATTCACTATCACCTACTTCTCCAATCTTAACCATATATTATGATCGTACATCATGAATCATAAGTAACTTGGGTGGAATGGATGAGAGGGCTCATGTTAAATCACTATGCATTGCACTTTCAGGAATGGCTCAAAAGTTGAGAGGTTCACATTCATCACTCTGTATCAATTGAATTTGTTCTGGTTTTGCCTCCATACTCTTAGCTGGTGTGGAAGAACTTGCAGCTATAATTTTGAAATTTAGGGTTTGAGAGATGTAAAATAGAGTACCTTAGCAAGTATCTCTTCACACTATTCACTATTTACTATTCACCTTAGGATTGCCGATGGCACGCTAGTAAAATATTTGATGATAAACTCAATTAAGATCAATTCTACAAATTACTTCAATCGCTCCGTTAACCAGTAAAAATTGCAAGATAAAAATGAAATGTCGATTGTTTACCCTTTATAAGCTTCGAAGGGTAAAGGTAGGTGAGCATTGAATGTTCTTCCCATTGAGTTAGTGCAAGCTAGCTATCCTCGGATTTAACACAACTTGCATCCCACTCGGCTCACTACACTCGGCCTTCACAAAATTTACTTGGCCAACAAAAATCAGCACTCACTAAAGAACTCAGTTTTAGTGTCCATGAATAGTACTCAACACCTATTAGTGCAGTTGACTCATCTTGGCTTTTGTCTTCAAAAATATGTCCTGGTTCATCTTAGCATATGCAAATATGGACTTTTGTACATTTTATGTTACGAACTGATGTAAGATAAGAATTTTAAATACAGTTCCTCACATACCTCTTTCTCTTAGTTGGAGATGATGTGATCACCTAATCCATTGGATTTGGTGACCTCGGCTTCATTAGCTTCACTACTGCATGGTTCAAAATTCTTAACCCATGTCTTGTTCATCTGTTCCCTAATTTTCTCAACAGTAGGAGCTGGTACTCTAGTCTTGCAATCTTTCCTTGTATGACCAATTTTCAGACAACTGTGACAAACTAAGCTTCCATTCATCCAACTTTTGGACTTACCTCTGAAATGTGTCCTTATACAATTTTATGGAGCATGTCCATACTAACCACAGTAATGAAAACTATGCCATGTATTGTAATCCCAATTGTGAGTATTGCCTTTTCTTGGTGATTTCTCTTGTACCTTAGATGTCCACTGTTGTTTACCTTTGGATCTGCAATCTTGTGCTCTATGACCATATTTATGATAGTTATAGCAATTACCATTGAATCTAGGTGTTTTTCTTTCCTTTGCCTTACAATCATGTGCTTGATGTCCAAACTTATTACAGTTAAAGCAGTAACCATTAAAGTTAGTTTTTGGATTGGACTTACCATTCTTGCTTTGGCAAATGTTTGCTATATGACCTAGTTTCCCACAGTGGTGACAAATAGGTTTGTTGTTTCTCAGCTTTGCAGTCTTTCTTTCACCTTTCTTAGATGATTCTCCATCTTCAGTGGTTGTATGTTGTTCAGTGTGACCTAATCCAGAAGAATCTTTAGGTCTTCTTGATGCTTCCACCATTTTTTCAAAGTAGCTCTTAGCTGCACTCAGATCATTCACTCTATTATTGATTTCTTTCTCAGATATCAATTCATCTTTCAATTGATTGTTCTCAGATCTAAGATTAAAAATCTCCAAGTTTTTCCTATTGATCTCCTGATTCACAAGTAGTAGTTGATTTTCCATGTCCACTTGATTGACTGCCATTATTTGCACATCATGTGTTCTTTCATCAAGTCTGGTAGTCAGCATTCTCTTGTCTTCTTATACCATAGCCTTGTCATCTTCGGCTTTCTTTTTCTATTCAACAACTTCACACATTCTTATTGATTGGGCTTCTTATTCCTTTTTCAAGTTTTTGACTACTTAACATAGTGCATTGTTCTTTTCCAGTAGATCTGCTATTGCTGCATTGCTCTCAGTAGAATCTCCATTCTAAAATAGATTTGTGGTGTCCTCTTCCTGATAATGAGTGTCATTCATCTAGTTGGCCAGATCTTTCCTTGTAGCCAAGGACTTATTTAATTCTTGTCTTGCAGACTCAAGATGTTGTAGTGCTAGCTGAATATCAATCTTTTGATTCTCAATGAATTTTCTTATCTTGTAGATCTCCATCTCAAGATCTATATTCTCAAGCTGATTATAACCTTTTTAGAGAACTCTACTCTGATACCAATTGTTGGAAATACAATAATGGGAAAGCAAGATACTGAGAGGGAGGGGTGAATCAGATCTTCAAAATTAAACACTTAAAACAAACTAATCCACATTCATACATAAATGAATCTAATGTAATCTTAGAAAGCATCCACACCATGAAATAAGTAACACATAACACAATAACTTGGTAACCCAGAAATTTAAATAGGTAAAAATGGGGTGGGGATGACACCCAAAAAAATTTCCACTACTGCAGTAATAAAGTGTACATGTCAAGATTACAATGTTTGATTACAAAATGTAATCTACCATGTGAAAGGTCTACCCTATTAAGAGCTTAAGATCATTACAATCTACCCTGTTAAAGGATTTCAACTTACAATGAAGTAAGCACTCTATTAAGAGATAAGGAAAGGTCTGCTAGAACCACTCTATTAAGAGATTTTCACCTGATACAATTATTAGAATGTCTCAAGTATTGATCCTTCGTTATGCAATCTGGTGCTGATGATGGATCTCCTCTTTCCAGTACCTTCTATGATCTCATAATCTGATATAATCTTTACTTTTCTGTTCACTATTTTCTTGCTCTGCTTGATCTCTGCTTCCTAAAAAAATAACCCTCTGTGCATTTCACTTCTGAAAATGCAGTCGCCACACACCACATACATATAAAAATAGGGTTCAGAAGCAATCTAATATACCTATTCAGATCTGATAGCGAGATCTAGATCAACAATCAAGATCTGATATCTATGCCTTGATAGTAAAACAATTAATGCTTACAATGAGCCATGCATAGGATAAAACAATTAAATGCATAACCAACTTTGTATGAGAATATTAAATTATACATTAGTTGGCCCAAAAATCTTATACAAGTTGGTCAGATCACTTATCCTCAAAGTTTGTAGCATACTAGACATGTATACAGAAACTTTCCTGCTCGGCACTTGACTGTCTGTCGCTCGACACTTAATATCCCTGTATCCTTCTCAGCTCGGAAATGTAACTCGGCTTAGAAATGTAACTAGGCAAACTAAAAAAATTCTTGGCAATGTTGCTTGGCCTTGCATAGTTTTAGCTCGGCCACAGTGATAGCCATCTAAAACTGCCTAGGTGAATGACTAAGTGTTGGTCACTAATCATCAACAAATCTTAGAGATTAATAGACTGGTCAATCAGAGGTCACCTATTAACTAGGAAATTCCTTACCAAAGGGACATGCAAATGGATGTCACATGCTCAATCTATGGTAACTATGGACACATGACTATAAATTTCAGAATGAGGAATGCAGGAGGTAATTTAGGACCATGGAGATCAACTGGTATGGCATGCTTTCATTGTCATAATATTGGACATTTAGCAATTAACTGTAGATTAAGGAACCAATTAGTAAACCAGTCAAGAAATAAAAAAAATAAATCATATTGTGAGTGTAGAAGAGACCAAGAAAGAGATGAACAAGTCTTATAAGAAGAAGGAAGATAGTAAAGATAAGAGGAATCCACATCTCCATTGAGTGTGGATAATTCATCATCAAACTAAGTCTTATCTAGCTTAGGGGGAAGAAGTATTATTGAATCCATCTTCGGACCCCATATAGATGTGTGGTAATATTTATCAAAATATTAAGATGAAATAATTCCTTTTGGTGCACATTATGAAGTTTTGATAAATTATATTTGTTTTAATCATCGGTATTTAATTTTGGGTCAATTGGTGAAAATGTTAGTTCTATCGGTAAAGTGAATTTAATAAGTGAAAATATGAATATTGATGAATTCTCATAACAAAATGGTGGTTCCAGAAAGAGTGAATTAGGAGATGATGAGGGGATTATATATGTTCAACAATGAAGCAAGAAGTTGAAAATCATAACAATGAGGATGAACTAGTTCAATCGGTAGAAAAGGATCCTAGACCTAAACCGGTGATACCAAGGTATGTAAATAAGTCTATTGATCATATTATTGGTGATAATAATGTTTTTGTTTAGACTCAAAGAAATATCAGAGAAAGTTCCTGTATGATTTATGAACATGAATTTAAATCTGTAAGAGAGGCATTAAAGAATGAAGATTGGGTTAAGGCCATAGAAGAAGAATTGGATCAAATAAAGAAGAAAAATACTTGGATACTTGTTTCTAGACCTATTGATAAGAATGTGATAGGAACTAGGTGGGTTTTCAAAAATAAACTCAATGAAGCTAGTAAAGTAGTCAGAAATGAGGAAATAATTTTTTTTTAAGGTTTATGCACAAGAAGAAGGATTGAACTATGGAGAGACTTTTTCACTAGTGGCTATACTTGAAGGTGTGGGGATTTTTCTAGCCTATGTTGCTTACAAAGGTTTTAAATTTTTTCAAATGGATGTCAAATCTGGATTTTTTAATGTAATTCTGGAAGAGGAAGTTTACATAGAACAACCTGATGATTTTTTACTATCAACAAATGAGGACATGGTGTGCAAGTTGTAGAAGTAACTTTATGGATTGAAGCAGGTACCAAGGGAATGGTATGAGAGACTCCACTCATATTTGATAAAGATTGGTTTTATAAGGACAAGTGAGGACATCAATGCTTACTTGAAGATTGAGAAGGATGACCAATTTTTCACTGATGAAGTCTTTGTGGATGACATCATTTTTGGTGGAAATGATGAGATGAGAATTTCATTTACAGATGAAATGAAAATAGAATTTGAGATGTTGATGTTTGGAGTGATCAAATTATTTGTTGGATTACAGATATCTCAGCTAAGTGATGGAATCTACATCAACCAAACAAAGTATGCGAGGGAAGTGTTGAAGAATTTTGGGTTAGAAGATTCTAAACTAGTTGGAAGTCCAATGGTGACTGATTGTAATATTCCCAAGGAAGATATTTCTAAAGAAGTGAATGCAAATTTATACAGATGCATGATTGGTTAGTTGTAGTATGTTGTTCATAGTAGGCCTGATATGCACATGTAGTTGGGATAGTTGCAAGATTTAAAGCTAATCCAAAGGAATCCCATATGGTGGTCATGAAGAGAATCTTTAGATTCTTAGAAGGGACTGAAGACTAGGGTATTTGGTATGATCAAAAAGGAGTTTTTACTTTGAGTGTGTTCACTAATATAGATTGGGAAGGTAATATAGATGATAGGAATAGCACAAGTGGAGAATATTTCTTTATTGGAGAGAGACTTGTGTCATGGATAAGAAAAAAGAAGAACTATATTTCCCAATCTAAAATAGAGGCACAATATGTTGTTGTTGTTATTAATTTCACTCAAGTTTCTTAGATGAAGCAAATATTGGACATTTTTAAGGAGAAGGTAACTATGATGGTGGCTATCTATTGTGACAATACTAGTGAAATAAACATGTCCAAGAACCCTATGCTACATTCTAAGACCAAGCATATTGCAATTAAGTACCATATTCTTAGAGAGCAGGTTCAAGATAAAGAGGTGTAGTTGGAGTATGTGCCAACTAAGGGCTAGGTTGCAAACAATTTTACAAATCTACTACCAAAGGATACATTTGAGTATCTAAGAAACAAGTTGGGGGCCATTCCCCTATGTGAGTAGAATTAAAGTGATGTTGTTGCATTAGTCCAATGTTTTGTATTGTAAATATTTGTTGGATTTATCTAGTAAGATGCTACTCCTTAAGGGGAGAAACCATTGGTAAAGGCACTGGATTCAACATATTTAGTATGAAACTCTAATCGATGAACCTATAGGTATACTAGTTCCTTCACCAAAAACACAATTCACTCAAATAATTGTCTTAACTATCATGATTAGAATCATGGATTCCACTAACCATATATAAAAATCCTCTATGATCACAATGTATGATCTGTCTAAAACTTGGCTGCTAGAAAGTTCTCTGACTGAAATTGTTCTTCCTGAACACCTATCAATGCACTTAACTATTTATTCCATTATGATCATGCAAAGATCTTACCATTCACTCCAATCATGTTAACTAACAATTTTTCCATCAACAACAACCAATTATTCCTCCCTTATGACCACTCATCATAAAAAATCCAAAAACCACCATAATGCCAACAATTTCCTCCATTGGCATTGATGGCAAAAACTCTGTAAAAATATTCTATTTACCATACTTATCAATATTATTCATTACATAACTCCTCCTAAGCTCATGCTTCCCATTAGAATTATTTTCACTATACCCATACTCACACTCATACTCCCCTTTTTTTCATACAATGAAAAAGGTTCACAAATATTGCTTACTCCCCCTTACATTCTATCAAATACATCCTTGTATTTTGTCTTTGTTGTCTCCAATGAAATATCCCTAAACCTTTTCTAATGGTTCAGAGCTATGATCTACCCATGTAGATCAAAAGCTAACTCCTCAATGCCATCTAGAGTGCTCAAATCTAGTAACTCAATTAAAAATTCTGCATTCTTCAAATTTTGTTGCATCACCTCAACTGTCGGTACTAGGTATGTTTGCGTATAGTTGGAAAATGGAATAAATGTCATTGTAGACTGGTTTATCCTTCCGAGTAAGTGGTTTTGGGTCATTTTATGTGCCTTAAATGGGTCTCTGACTTGGATCTGTCTTTTTCCCCTATTCTGTCCCATTTCCCACTTTTCTCTAGCCTGTTTCTGATACCCTAAACTGCAAACTAAGATTTTTGACCTCAGGGTCAAAATTGACCTTTATGGGTCAAGGTCAACCTCAACCTTGACCTAGGTTGGAATCAACCTTTTTTTGAATCAGGGTCTAAATTTCAAGTTTTCAAGGTTTCTCGATGTCGGGCTTTGGAAAGAATTAATTCCCGCTTCCAGGTCAGCTATTTCGATCTTTGGAGCAATAATTATTAAATTATATTTAATTAGGTCCTACTCTATGGGTATAGGTCTAATTTTAATTTAATTCTCCTATGTAGGCCTCTCTAGAAGATTTTTCCCTGGACTCATATATAAGGAAGCTTTTTTCTCTCATTTTATCTAATCATGATCATCAACTATCAAAGACTAAAAAAGTGAAATCTAAAGGTGAAGAAGCAAGATTTGAAGAAATCCAAATATCCATTGAAGCATTCATTTATTATCAAGCATTCAACCACTCAATTCATCAAGGAGATCCATTGGTTGTCATTGAAGGATTCAAGCTCCATGGAGCCCCCTTGTTGAAGATTTCTCCATCCACATTCCTCCAAGCCTCCTACTATTTCAAGATCCATTCAAGATTGGTGTTGAAGATATACAAGCAATTTATTTGAGACATTCTACATTCTACATCCATTTGGTGCATACATACTTGTGGATCCATAGATTCAAGTCTGCCACAAGGGTTTCCATACAAGCAAGGTGAATTTCTTTATTTACTTTGTTTTATTTATGCAATTTCAATTATACTTTGAGGTTAATTCAAAAACTAGGGTTTGACCAAGGCAAACCCCTCCCCCCCAACAAAAAAACCATTTTTCTTGCAAGGATAGGTTCGAAACAATGAGTTGGAGCACAAATTTGGATACCCTTTCAGAAAAATATCAGGATCCAAAAACAAATTTTCTGACAGATATTTTAGGTCATAATCCGAGGTCGATTATGCCCTAGGTCAAAATTGGAAATTACGGGTCAAAGGTGACATTGACTTGAGGGGCAAAATCAAAATAGTGCTAGATCAGAAAAATATTTCTGGGTTTTGTCCGTCTTTGTGTTTCTATTCTAGATTCGATTGCATATTTTTCCAAAAACTTAGTGCAGACCCCGAAAACATCATCCTTTAGATCTATAACATTTCAAGGTTAGTACTTTTCTCCTATTCATTTCAATTAAAGTTCTTAATCTTTCTAAATCTATCACACATTCTTTTCTATAAAAAAAAATCCAAGGTCTTCCTCTTTGTTCTCATTTCTAATAGATTGATTCATTTATGCATTGATCCTTCCTTTGGGGTTAATCAATTTGGATCCTTCCTTTGTGTATTTGAGGTTAAAAGAAACATTTTATCTTCCCCACACATTTCAATAAACATTCTAATTTCAAATGTAACACCCATTTCATATCTTACATTTAATGTAACACCCTATTTCTTATGTTACATTTTGGTGAACCCGCGATAAACAACTCTTTATTTTTGGTGTTAGATTTACATTTTTATGTTAGATCTTTCATGCATATTAGATTATCTTTCTTTTATGTTCTTGCATTTACATTTCAAAAATTAAAAATCAAAATCTTGTGTTCCCTAAATTAGTTCATTTGCATTGCATTGGTGTATGAGATTTACCACTTCTAGTTCTACTTATAGTATCCTGGTTTGAATAAGCCATAGATTTATGGGTTCCTTTGATCCCGAGTCTTCCTCTCCTTTCCTTAGGATCCCAGATGACAGTTTTACCACTCATGATTCCAATCCTTCTATGGAGCATAACTCTTCTCACTCATCTCATGATGAGGATGATACTTTAAGAGTTCCTACTGAACCAGTATAAAAACTTTCAATAGAACTTGATAAAATGGGAAATTGGGTTATTCAAGAAAACCATAATCAAGATTCTATCCAAGCTATAGAGGCTCTTAAGAAATTCCTTCATGATAGTGATCAAGGTGTTAATCTATTGTGTGGTATTAATAATCTTGTGCATTTGAATATTAAACCTTTAGCTCAAGAGGCTCAAGATCTAGGATTCCCTCCTCCTATCACTAGTGAGGGACCTTCTTCTATTCCTTTACCTAGAATTCCTACTTACACTCCTCCTTTAAGGACTACATCTCTCCCAATTTCATCTATTCCTGTGAGTGTTCCACTAGTATCTCTACCTACCTCACAACCTTCATATCATATCATGCCTTTTAATTATTCCAATCCCCTTCCAACTATGGTTCCAAGTGTTCCACTAGTTATTTCTTCCATTATTACCACTTCCTACACTTTTCCTAGTGTTCCTAATATTTCTATGCCACCTATTTCTTCTAATGATTCCACAATCATTAGTTTGGCTCAAACTGTGTCATCTTTGTAACAACAACTTGCATCTTTAACCCAATCCAAGTTTAGCATTCCTACATGTGACATGGGTAGTCCTTTATCCTTAGACATTATTCGTGCTACTATCCCTCAGCAAGCAGATATGCCTCGTATTGAGAATTAAAATGGTAAGATCTAGGTGTCTCCATACATATAACATCAATGTTTCGGATCACACTCTGTGATCCATCATCAGGATGAGCAGAGAGCAATAAGGAAAAGTAAAAATAAGATGCTGACTAGGCCTCACTCAAAGGATAAAAGAAGGGATGGGGTGAGAAAGAAGGCATGGAAAACAAGGGGGAAAGGAGAATAAAAGGCTACCTAAGGGTAAAAAAGAGAAAATAAAACAATAATAATATTAATACTAATAATAATAATAATAATAACCAAGAATTAATAATAATAATAATAATAATAATAATAATAATAACCACGAATTAAAAGCACAAAACACACTAAAGAAGGACTAAAAAGAAAAAGAAGAAAGGATAAAAAGACAAAGAAAAAAGAAGAACCAGAAATTAAAAGACATAAATAAATAAATAAATAAATATGTGTGTGTGTGTGTGTGTGTGTGTGTGTGTGTGTGTTTGTGTGTGTGTGTGTGTGTGTGTGTTTGTGTGTGTGTGTGTGTATGTATGTGTGTGTATATATATACATATATATATAATATGTATATGGACATATATATATGTAGAAACATACATGTATGTATGTATATATACATATATGTATATTTATATATACATATCTCTCTCTCTCTCACATACACACACACACACACACACACACACATATAAAAGAAAAGACAAAACACAAAAATAAAAAAATAAAACAAAAAGTGGGTTTGTGTGTGTATGTGTATGCTAAAGAGAAAACGCTCATCCTCCACCAAACATCATATATGTATGGAGAACACCCAGATCTTAGCCAAGGAGGACAACTATTTCAAGAGGAAGCTTAAGGAAGCCATAGAAATCAACTACCACCCCGTTAACCTAAATCAGGATGATGATTGGACCTTAAACCTATCTTGGAAACCTCTTTTGTCCATGTTGGATAACCACCACCATCCTTGACCTTCCCCATCTTCCTTGCTCCTTTCCTCCAATCTGAGCCAACGTCCCTCCCTGCCCCCTCCCATGCTAGTAGGCTCTTGTCCGCCCCTCCCCCCCCTTTTGTGTCAGTGTGGTTTCCTCCTCCTCCTCCCCCTCCACTTCCCCTCTTGTCATCTTCACACGCCCACACACACTACATATAATTATATAATTGTATGTATGTGTGTGTTTGTTGGTCTTTGTGCACACGCGCGCACACGCACACACACACACACAGGTTCATATAATTTTGTTAAATTGTCGTGTGAACGTGCGGTTGTTCTCATTTGTTGTGTTCCTTGTTCTGTTGTTTTCTCTTTAGCACACACATACACACACAAACCCACTTTTGATTTTATTTTTCTATTTTTGTGTTCGGTATTTTCTTATTTATATATATATATATATATACACACACACACACACACATGTATATATACATATATACATATACATATGTATGTATACATACATACCTATGTATATATATACATACATATATATATACATAAATATGTATATATATATGTATATATATACACATGTATGTTTGTACATATATATATGTCTATACACATGTACACACACACACACACACACCCACGCACGCGCGCGCACACACACACACACATATTCATTTATTTATTTATTTATGTCTTTTAATTTTTGGTTCTTCTTTTTCTTTTTAATCTTTCTTTAGTGTGTTTTGTGCTTTTAATTCGTGGTCTTTGTTATTATTATTATTATTATTATTATTATTATTATTGCTTTATTTTCTCTTTTTTACCTTTAGGTAGTCTTTTATTCTCCTTTCCCCCTTGTTTTCCATGCCTTCTTTCTCACCCCAGCCCTTCTTTTATCCTTTGAGTGAGGCCTAGTCTGCATCTTATTTTTACTTTTCCTTTTTTCTCTCTGCTCATACTGATGATGGATCACGGAGTGTGATCTGAAATGTTGATGCTAAAAAATACACACAATCAAAGCCAGAAATTCAGCTCTAAATTCAATGGATTGTGGAAATCTGATCAATTTAAAGGAGATCTTGTTACTCATGTTTAAACATTTCAAATCCTTTGTAGTGATTATGCTCATGACCATAGGATTTTAGCTAAGTTTTTTGGTAGAAATTTTTGTGATAAGGTCTTGCAATGGTATATTGTTCTTTACCTCTTTATTCTATTGACTCTTTTCCTAAACTTGCTAATACCTTCATCCAATAATTTCAAAATAATATTGGTCTGCAAGTTTCATTAATTGATTTAATGCATTGTAAACAAAACATTATAGAAAAATTGACTGATTTTATTGGTAGATTTAAGCATTTGTATGCTCAAATTTCTTATCAAGTTCTTGATATTGATATTCAGCATATGTTTATTTTAAATTTACAAAAGGATATTACAGATAACATTTTGCTTACTGAATTTACCTCTTTTCAACAACTTTGTGCAACACTTCATCATTATCAATTACAAGTGGGTCAATTTGAGAGTAACACTCCAATAGCTCCTGTTCTAGTTGATAAGAGTGACGCTAATCCTAATCCTCATAAGTTTTATAAACCTAACAACTATGTCAAGATCAATAAACAGATGAATGCAGTTGTTGATCAAGTTGTCATTGCATCCACCAATGCCACTTTTGCATCCACTACTTTATGTATGAATCGTACATTTACTCCTCTCTCTGAATATTTACATTCTATTATGAGTAGGTTGTTAAGTGCTAATATGACTACCTTGTCTCTTATTCTACCTCTTCTCCCTACCACGATGGCATCAAAATCCTTTGATTCTAAAGCTTTTTGTCAATACCATTGATAGAATGACCATGATGCTGAAAAATGTTATTCTCTAAAGCATAAGGTTCAAGACTTAATCGATTCTAATGCTTTATCTGTTGATAATTTTGATGGTAATGGGAACAAATCTATCACTCCTCCTAGTCAAAACCTTCAAATCTATATGAATCATTTACCTACACATGATACTAATACCATCGCTCAACCATCTTCTGTGGATATTGTTTACGATTCAAATATGGATGATCTCAATCACATTGTTAATCATGTGGAGTGTGCTATTTCATCTCAACCTACTATTCAAGATCCTTCACCTCCACTTTAACTTCAAGTTCCACCTAAACCTTAGAAACAAACTAAGGATAAATGACCTAGGGAACTTTCTATTACTTTTGATGATTCTGAGACTATTAAGGCTCCCGATGGTCCCCTTAATATTTATGCTAGGATTGCTAAGATACCTACACATTGTTGTCTTGTTGATCCCACATCTTTAATAAATGTCATTACTGAGGAAATTATTTTTATGAAAAACCTACAACGTGATGGTTATGATACATCTAATGCATGGATCTAAACTTGTAATAGTTTTCTCTATCCTTCACTTGGTTCTATTAACTTTCCTGTTGAACTTTGTGGTAAAGTTGAGGATACTACCTTCATTGTCAACATTCCCACTTATGATCAATTTGAAGTCAAATTTGGTTTTCCTTGGATAACTGCTATGCATGCTATCACTTTTCCTATTCATAAGTGTATTAAGTTCATTCATAATGGTGAAGTGAAAATGATTAATCATAGTTTTTATCAACCTTCTAGGCCTAGAGATTGTGCTACTCTTGTGTTCCTTTGGCCTTCATTACCTAATTCACATCCTCCTCACCCTGATAACCTTTTTTTGTTCATATCAAGCATATAAACATCACAAGATTGTCCAGTTAAGCATGTTGGATAGATCTTAACCATGGTCTTTTTCCTAGGCCTTCCATACCTCCTTTATCCATTATAGCTAGCTCTATTACTCAACCTCCTAGTGTCTCTTCTCAGCCTATTGCGAATCCTACTAATCCTCCTATAGAACCTGTGAAGGAACCAGTTTTTATTCTTCCTAGTCCTCAACATGTGTCAAAAAAAGCAAAGTGTAAAACATCTACTAATGAACTTCATAAGAAGAATAGAGCTAATGCTAGGGCCCGTGCTTCTATTCTTCAAAATTCTTTACCTTCTTTTTACCAATCTATGCCTGATGTGTAGGAAAAAGTTAATGTTCATAATGATGTTAAGATGAATGATTACGATGATCGTATTCACATCTTAGATCCTATTTTAATTAATCTTGATGAGGAGGATAATCTTAATGATCCTATTGATCCTAGTGATGAATATGAGACCATTGATCTTGATACTAATTTACCTCATATGTTTTCAACTCAATTGATAATTACACCTAGTATCAAGCAACGTGATTCTAAAGAGGATCCTTATTTGGAAATAGCTAATATTCCTATTGTATTGGATATAGTCCCTCTTTCAAGTTTCCCACCTTCCCTAAATGATATAAATCAAGATGGGGAGAGTAGGCAATGTGCTTGATTATCTTGTCCTTCATGGTAGCCCTTTTTGTGTTTTCCTACTATATTGTGCTTCTCCCATAATGTGTTTGCTAAATGTTTGTTAGACTCTTTTATACAACCCTTGTTACTTTTTTGGTGCAAGGTGATAAAGGAATCAAACTTGTTGTACAAATCCTCTATATGTATCTTTACTTTGCTATATGTTATTTTCATGTTATTTTGTACTTGTGCTATTGTTTGTAAATGATTTCCTTGTGTAGTCCGCTTGGATCTGCAACATGGTAGCATTGATTCTTTTTGGTCTCAATGTCATGGTCCGAAAAGATTCTTCTTTGTAACTCTTGAGTTTTCTTTCCTCCATTGTGATTGTAGTTCTACTTTCTTTGGGGAATGATGTCAATTAATTTGCAATAATATGATATATATATATATACATATATATATATATGTATATATGTATGTATGTATGTATATATATATATATAAATGTATGTATGTATATATATATATATCTATATGTATATATATATATATATGTTATCTTATGATCATACTGACCCCACAATAGGTAGATCCCTTCTGTGTTCTTTGTATGTTTATGTGGTATTTCCCTTGATTTGTCTTCGTTTGAGGACATCTTGTAGTGGAAACGTAATCAGTAGAGTTGTTTATATTCCTGTTAAAGACATTAATCCTATTAAAGTGTTATCAATGACTTTAATGTGGGGGCATACGCTCTACTCACTTTTTTGACACATGTACTTTTTAAAATATTTTCAAAATTGAAACTTTTTCCCTTTATGGATTAAAGACTAATCCTTAAAGCATGGATTTTTTCCTTATAGGATCTCTTGATCCCTCTAGTTTAAATTTATATGGATCTCTTGATCCCTCTATTTTAAATTTATAATGTTTTCATCCCTTAAGGTCGGAAGGTGTCCTTAAGACCAGACCTCCCTGATGGGTTGACTAGTGAATAGCCACATTCACTGGGCGGTTCAACTCCATCTTTCTAGTTGTACTGTTTCCTTGTGTGGTTCACAATGGGACATAAGTTCTCATTGGGTGAGGTAATCATACCCTCTCTCTCTTTCTCCTTAATTAGAGATTTCTCTCTTATTGTGATCTTACGGTTGATAAAGACTTAAGTCCCTGGGTGATTGAGGATTCCTTTGTCCCTTTTTATTTCAATAAGATTATCTATTCTTCATGATCTCCTTTACCAAGAGTTTGCATCGAGTCCATACTCTTGCTAAAGTGGGGGCTAAATGTATAGTCAAAAAATGGAAGCACTTCCATTGTAGACTGGTTTAACCTTCTAGGAAAGTGATTTGGGGTCATGTCAAGCACCTTGAATGGGTCTCTAACTTGGATCTGGTTTTTTCCCCTGTTCTACCCCATTTCCCACTTTTCTCCAGCCTGTTTCTGACACCCTAAATTGCAAACTAAGATTTTTGACCTCAGGGTCAAAATTGACCTTTGTGGGTCAAGGTCAACCTTGACCTTGACCTTGGTTAGAGTTGTCCTTTTTTTGACTTAGGGTCCAGATTTCAAGTTTACTAGGTTTCCAGATGTCGGGCTTCAGAAAGAATTAATTCCCACTTCTGGGTTGGCTGTTTTGGTCTTCGGAGCAACAATTATTAAATTATATTTAATATAGGTTCTCTTCTATGGGTATAGATCTAATTGGAATTCAATTCTCCTATGTAGGCCTCTCTAGAAGATTGTGCCCTAGATTCATATGTAAGGAATCTTTCTTCTCTCATTTTCCATAACCATGATCATCAACTATCAAAGACTTAAGAAGTGAAATCAAAAGGTGAAGAAGAAAGATTTGAAGCAAGCCAAATATCCATTGAAGCATTCATCTATTCTCAATCAGTCAAGCACTTCTCAAGCACTCAATTCATCAAGGAGATCCACTGGTATTCATTGAAGGATTCAAGCTCTATGGAGCCCCCTTGTGGAAGATTTCTCCATCCAAATTCCTCAAAGCTTCCTCCTATTCCAAGATCAATTCAAGATTGTTATTGAATATCTACAAGAAATTGGTTTGAGACAACCTACATTCTACATTCTACATCCATTTGGTGAATACATACTTGTGGATCCATGGATTCGAATCCACCACAAAGGTTTTCATACAAGCAAGGTGAATTTTTTCATTTACTTTGTTTTATGTATGCAATTTCAATTATACTTTGAGGTTAATTCCAAAATTGGGGTTTGACCTATTAGTAATAACTGAGAGGGGGGGGGTGAATTAGTGGCCTAAAAGAATCCTTTAAAATTTAATCCACCAATCAATACACCTCAGATTATTAAGTCCCTACAAGATTTATGCCTTTGAAATACTTGAAATAATTAACTGTCTGTCAGTTTACCTTATCTGTCCTTATTCTCCTTGATTACTGATAAGCAGTAAAACTTATTTACCGAAGCTCAGTAAATATGTAGAGTTAACCAATCAATCCAGAAATGTATATGTTAAATGTAAAATAATAAAGTAATAAACCATACACATATAACACATGGATTTTAACGTGGAAACCCTGTCAAGGGAAAAAACCACTAGGACTGGTACCCCAAATTTTCACTCTTCTGAAGTGAGCCCTATTAGGAGCCAACCCTATTAAAGGTTACAAACACACGGTTAAGTGCAACCTTGTTAGAGGATTTTTATACATAGGTTGTCACTTAGTATCTGGCATCTACGCTACCATCCTTGAATCAATCATTAGACTGTCAATAGGCTTTATGCTAATCTTACTACCATCCTTGAATCAGCCTCCTTCTTAGACTATCAATAGGCTTTAGGTAAGACCGATGCTACTATCATGAATCAACCTTTTGGTAATCTATTAGGATATACCTCAATTATAGAAGATAGTTAAGTCCTAATCTGTTAAGAGACTTAATGCTTCAATGGTTAAAATGAAGCACAATGACTTGTTTCTAATGCAACTTTGAATTGCAGATATTCACATCTATTTATGTACAATATCTCTCTAATCAATGTATCAATTCAATTCCTTTGTACTTCACACTTTCTACTCTGTGATGTTGTGCTTCACTGTTCGTCGGTGTCTACAGAATTCTTTAGCTCTCCCTTAGCTTGATTGATCAGGACTGTATGAAGTTTATCCTTCACCAGTTTCTCTTTAGCATCTTATTTCAATTCACTCCCCCATGTATCTAATTTCTCGTGGCAATTAATTATGCTTTTCTCTTATATAGACATGATATTCCTTTATTTCTGATTCTTGATTCTTGATTTTTTTGGCATGAAAAACAATCCAGCTAATTTGATTTATAGTTTTAACTCCTGATTTATCTCATAGTTGTCTTCTTGCCAACTGTATAAATTAATTTCTTAACTGTGGTTGAACAAAACAAATAAAACAATTAGTTAAGTCTATCCTTAAGCTCTATCAGCTAGATATTTTGTCATTTTCTGATCTCTCTGTTCTGTCAGTCAATTCTGCAGTTTGTCATCGGTGACAATTGCCATTTTCATTAGTGTAACTTCAGTTAGCTTCAGGATCTCTATCCATCGGGCATCATTGGATCTTGCTCGTCAGGCATCACTGTGACTTTTTTTGTGCCTTTACCGATGGTGTGCACTCCATCAGTGTTGTCTATCACTTAGTGAGTACTTGAATTTTATGCATTGCTGAAGGCATAACCTCTGTTCCATTGATTTTTTTAAGTCTTTGGCATTATGTACATGACCGTAGAGATGATATCAAGTTGACATAAATGAGAATACAAACCACTAACTGGTTTAATGTTTTGCATCATCTTCAACTTAACATTATCAAACATTCAATCAGTTACAAGTCATCAATCTCTCTCTTTGGCATTGATGGCAACATACTATATTATCACACTATACTATTTCTAATACAATATGAAATACAATTGTTGAGATTCATCAAATTACCAAATAGTTTGTTTTGATAACTAATAAAAATTTCTGATCGCCGGTAAGCTCTGTGTTAGCTCAGATTTGATTCTTGTAGCTTTCTATGTTTCTTCTTCTGATGTGTTGTGTCCTCTGTTTGTGTCAATTTCTCTCTTTTGACATTTCTACTTCTTGATGTCACTATCTTTTATTTGCAACTTTTATACAAATTCTCTCCCTATGGATATGATCTCTCCCTGTTTGGAGTAATCTGATAATGAATAGTTTCTGATGATAATATGGATACATTCTCT
The DNA here is from genome assembly GCA_018584345.1 of Thuja plicata. Classification (NCBI taxonomy): domain Eukaryota; kingdom Viridiplantae; phylum Streptophyta; class Pinopsida; order Cupressales; family Cupressaceae; genus Thuja; species Thuja plicata. Next base: position 1,726,465 of record MU224577.1, read on the forward strand.
CCCTTTGACAATAATTCCAAATAGATATTTGTCAAATATCTGACATTCTGTCAAATAATTTCTTCTATCCATAATATATTCCTTGAATTTCCCTTATTTATCATCAATATAACAATATGTTCTGGTGCTTGGTTCTAATATATACCTTTCTGTATATAGATGTAGCTTTGAAGTTCATTTTCTACTTGCATCAATCATGAATGATATTTTGATAATATATGGCTGATGCAGCTTTCAGTCCTTTTACTGACTGGTAGACATGGGTTTGACCCCTAGTCTTTTTCTCAGGTACTCAAATGTATCCTTGGGCAGTGGCTTGGTGAAGATATCAGCCAATTCTTCTTTTGATTGCATATATTCAAATATGACCTCTTTTTATTGAACTTGTTCTCTTAAATAATGATACTTGATGGCAATGTGTTTTGTCTTTGCATGCATGACTATATTCTTGGAAATATTTATTGCACTGGTGTTATCACAATAGATAATTATTGGTTCTATGATCGTCATATGCATACCTTCCAGTAATTGTTTGATCCATGCAATATTTGAGCAGTTTGCAACAGCAGCAACATATTCTTCTTCTACATTAGACTGAGAGATGCATCCTTGCTTCTTGCTAATCCATGTGACAAGTCTGTCACCCATAAAGAATGCTCCTCCAATTGTGCTCTTTTGGTCATCAAGATTTCTAGCCCAATCAGCATCGGTAAACACTTTCAGTTCAAATTTTCCTTCTCTTCTATACCATAAGCCAAATTCCTCATTATTCTTCAGATATCTTAGAATTCTTTTCATATAATTTATATATGATTCCCTGGGGTTAGTAGAAAATGTAGCAACAATTCCTACTACATGTGTAATATCTGGTCTAGTTTGTATAACATACATGAGTTTTCCTATCATTGATCTGTGTAGAGTCTGATTTACCTTTGTTGTCTTGTCTTCCTTTGTTAATTTGCATCTAGTAGCCATTGGTGTTCCAACAGGTTTGGAATCTTCCATCTTGAATATTTTCAAGACTTCTTTGATGTATTTGGACTGTGTAATGAAAATACCTTCACTTTGTTGAATGGTCTGTAGACCAAAAAAGAACTTAATCTCTCCAAACATAGACATCTCAAATTCTTTTCTCATCTCATCAGGGGATGATTTGCATAGCATATCACTACCTCCAAATATGATGTCATCAAAAAATATTTCAGCAATCAAAGTGTTAGAATTAGTATCTTCTTTCAAATAAAGATTATTGTTTTCACTAGTCCTCATGAATCCAATACTTATTAGATAGGAATGAAGTCGTTCATACCAGGCTCTGGGAGCTTGTTTCAATCCATATAAGGCTTTGTGAAGTCTACATACCATGTTCCTCTTGTCTGGATCCACAAACCTTTCTGGTTGCTCAATGTATACCTCTTCTTCAAGTATTCCGTTTAGGAATGCTAACTTGACATCCATTTGATATACTTTGAATCCCTTGTATGCAGCATAAGCAAGTAGAATTCTTACTCCTTCTAGCCTAGCAACAGGTGCAAAGGTTTCTCCATAGGCTATACCTTCCTCTTGTGCATACCCCTTGCATACTAGTCTTGATTTGTTCCTTGTGACTTCTCCATTCTTGTTTAGTTTGTTCCTAAATATCTATTTTGTACCGATGACATTCTAGTCATATGGTCTTGGCACAAGTGAACTGAAAGTGTTTACCGACGCTGATTGGGCTGGAAATATTGATGACCAAAAGAGCACAACTAGAGGAGCATTCTTTATGGGTGACAAACTTGTCACATGGATTAGCAAGAAGCAAGGAAGCATTTCTCAGTCTACTACAGAAGAAGAATATATTGATGCTACTGCAAACTACTCAAATATTGCATGGATTAAATAGTTGCTAGAAGGAATGCATATGAAGATCATAGAACTAGTAATTATCTATTGCAATATCACCAGTGCAATAAATATTTCCAAGAATCCAGTCATGCATGCAAAGACTAAACACATTGTCATCAAGTATCATTATTTAAGAGAACAAGTTCAAGAAAAAGAGGTCATACTTGAATATGTGCAATCAAAAGAACAATTGGCTGATATCTTCACCAATTTCTCTTCATCATCTTCTTTCAATTCACTCCCCCATGTATCTGATTGCTTGCGGAAATGAATTATCCTTGTCTCTTATATAGACATGATATTCCTTTATTTCTGATTCTTGATTCTTAATTCTTGATTTTTTTGGCATGAAAAATAATCCAACCAATTTGATTTATGGCTTTAACTCCTGATTTATCTCGTAGTTATCTTCTTGCCAACTTTATAAATCAATTTCTTAAATGTGGTTGAATAAAACAAATAAAATAATCAGTTAAGTCTATCCTTAAGCTCTCCCAACTAGATATTTTTTTGTTTTCTGATCTCTTTGTTCTGTCGATCAATTTTGCAGTTCGTCATCGGTGACAACTACCAGTTCCATCAGTGTAACTTTAGTTAGCTTTGGGATCTCCATCTGTCGGGCATCATTGGATCTTGCTCGTCGAGCAACACTATTTTTAGCTTGTCGATCATCCTGTGATTCTGCTTCATCGGGCAACACTGTTTTCAGCTCGTTGGGCATCACTATGACTGTTTCTGTGAGTTTACTAATGGTGTGCACTCTATCGATGTTGTTTGTCACTTAGTGAGTACTTGAATTTTATGCATTACTGAAGGCATAACCTTTGTTCCATTGATTCTCTAAAGTTTTTGGCATTATGTACATGACTGTACAGATGATATCAAGTTGACATCAATGACAATACAAACCACTAACTAGTTTAATGTTTTGCATCATCTTCAACTTAACATTATCAAACATTCAATCAGTTACATGTCATCATGACCAAGGCAGACCCCTCCCCCCAACAAACAAACCATTTTTCTTGCAGGGACATGTTCAGAACAACGAGTTGGAGTGTAGATTCGGATACACTTTTTGGCAAACTATCAGGATCCAAAAATAGATTTTCGATCAAAGATTTTAGGTCAAAATTGGAGGCCAATTCTACCCTAGGTTAGAATTAGAATTTCTGGGTCAAAGGTGACATTGACTTGAGGGTCAAAATCAAAACTATGCCAGATCAGAAAATGATTTCTGGGGTTTGTGCATCTCTACATTTTTGTTCCATATTTGGTTGCAGATTTATGAGAAACTCAGTGCAGGCCCCCGAAAACATCATTCTTCAGATTTGTAAAATTTTGAGGTTAGTACTTTTCTCCTATTCATTTCAATTAAAGTTCTTAATCTTTCTAAGTCTATCACACATTCTTTTTTATAAAACAGAATCCAAGGTCTTCCTCTTTGCTCTCATTTCCAGTAGATTGATTCATTTATGCATTGATCCTTCCTTTAGGGTTAATCAATTTGGCTCCTTCCTTTGTGTAGTTGAGGTTAAAAGGAACATCTTATCTTCCCCACACATTTCAATAAACATTCTTATTTCAAATGTAACATCCATTTCATATCTTAGATTTAATGTAAAACCCTATTTCTTTTGTAGTGTGATGACCCTCTTATCATGTGCTACTTGAAAATGCCTCACATTATGTGTGATAATATTTACCTTGGAATTATATTTTGATGTAGATCTTTTCATAGGATCAAAATTTTCAACTAAGTTGTCAATATCCTTATGTGCGTCTTTTATGTTCTTGTCCAAATCCTTGGTAAAATTTGAAAATTTTGACACTTTGGTCAATAATTGACTGACCTCTTTTAGTGTGTTCTTTGTCTGATCCACAAGTTTAGAAAGTGTCTCCTTATATTTAGAAATATTCTCTACCTACTTCACTATCCTTTTCTTCTCATACTGATACTTAGCCAACTTCATTTTTGCATTCTCCAAGCTAGGTACTTGATAAAAAATGGCTTTGATGAATATATCTATCTGATCAATAGGACTATGATGTTTTTCATATTCGACATCATGAACTAATTTATTGATTATGTTCTTGGCATCCTTCATTACTCTAACCTTATTCTTCTTTCCCTTTAGTTTGTCCCTTACTACTTTCACATTAAGATTCTCAGACACTACCATCAGATCCTTAGGACTCATCCTAGTTATATCAATAGGTTCTTGAATAGCTTCATATTTTGGCTCACCTTCATCCTCTTCCTTAGAACTAGTTGAATAATTTGTTCTACTCTTATTCTTTGTGCTAGATTCACCAGTTAGATCTAGCTTCATGTTTACTAAAAGTAACTCTTCATCACCTTTTTGATCTTCACCTTTCTATTATGTCACTTTCTTTGTAGTCTATTCTCTTGGTGCATCACATTTAGTTTCTGTATCAATAATATGTATCTTCTCAAGAATATCAAAGATAAAATTATCTATGACATCTCTTATCTCTTTAGCTATGGACTCTTTACCTTGTCCTTTCTCTTCTACTAATTTTTTTTTAGTTTCTTTCTCAGGTTTCACTAACTTTTTCCATGTATCTATTGTCTCATCTCTTACCGATTAAATTTGTCCAATGAGAATCCTTGATACTTTGTTCCTTATCTTGAACTATGAACTCATTCCTTCAACCATTATCTTCACACCCTCAGTAGTTAATTCAGGTTGTAATAGTGCAAGTTATTGTTCCATCACCACTCTCTCAATCTTTAGAGCTTCTCTCCATCTCTTATCTACTTCCTTGTATAGTTCCTTAGGTATAGCCTCTTATAATTAACTTGGTGCTTTGAAAAATGTATGTAGGCTCTCTACAACTGCATCCTCTATCTTCTTTTTATATTCACTATGAAATTTTTCAAATTAGTTCATCACATCAATCATTCTTCCATATTCCTTAACATCTTCAATTATACTATTAATAGTAATAGTTTTATCAATCTTGACAGCTTTCGCAGCAGGCTTTCCTACTATAGTGGACTTCTTCCCACTAGCTCTTAGATCTTTTTGTTCCTTCTCAGAATCATTTTCAGCTTCGTCTACTTCAGCCTTATCCTTTCTCTCTTTCTTTCCTTTTGACTCTTTATAGAAATATTTCTTCTCTTTCTTCCAGCTATAAGTTTGTTGAACAGTCACATGCGACTTATTTAGTGGCTTAGTCATAATAGGAGTAGTAGTAGATTGATTTTTTTTAGTGTTGAACTCATAGAAACTCTCAAAGGTGTAATTTATCTTTCTTTACTTTTGTAGAAACATGTGTGCCTTCTTTCTCACTCTCCAATTTCTTCCTAAGTTTTGTCACCATTTCTTGGTTAATGCCACTCATTTTGGCTATGTTATCAACTTTTTCCTCTATTTTCCTTTGGATTATCGGTGCATTCAATTCACTGTGAATTTTTAGAGATGACTCCTCATATGTTCCAAACATAGGTGTTGAAGTATCAATTGGTTTTGACAATATTACATCAACATGAATAGTGACTAAGTCACCATCTACCTCATATCCCATAGCTGGTACCCAAAATGTCCTAGGTTGAACTACTTGCAACATACAGTTATTTGTATCTACTAGAAAACAAATATTATCTTTATATTTTCAACAATACCAGTCAGGGTTCTCTCTCTCATGTGCATTTTTCCTTAAAAAATTTGAAAAATACCCACATAATAGTATTAAAACTATTTCCTAACATCCTAATACATTGCTTATTTTCCATTTTTATCGGTTGATCTTTTGACCATGTAATTGGACCTATTCCAGGAAATTAATTCTGCAAGTAAAAGAATATACATACCAGGAGTGATCCATATTTTAATGATTATTTCTTATCCTTCTTAATCCTTTCCACATTTACAAAGAATTATCTCCTCAACATCTCACATAGGTAGTATTTGGCATCTTCCTTCATCATTCTATAAGAAGCATGAATTTATCCACCAGGTACATTGTTCAACCAACTAGACTAGTATACTCTATACCCTACCACCATTGAAGAAAATATCACTTCCTTGTCCTCTATATCTTTGTCAGTCATAGCTCAGTGATCTTCTTTGGATTTCATCAAATGAGTAACCAAATAAATAGCTATAGTTCAAATATTTGATGGCTCACCGGTCGCGGTGAACCCAATAAACCTATTGATTATATCCTTTGTAATATTTTATGGATTTTCCAACCAAATGAATTGATCATAGACCCTATTCAATAAATATCTTATCCAATCTGGATGAAAATCATCAGGTATCTCAGCTGCATATGTAAAACCTTTGAGCAATAGATGGATATGCTTGTTCTTTAAACCTTGATCATTGCATAGTTTAGTGAACTCATTGTACATTTTGTAAGCTCCAAGATCTTCCATTTTTTAGTGGATGATGATTGAATATATTCTGTTAGAAATACACCATCAGGGAGCGAGGATAGAGTACCCATTGGATCTTTTTTTTTTTTTCCTTCAAAGGATGTAACTTGAATATGGGTCTTGACTCATCAAAAAGGTTGACCAACATATGTGTATCTATAATGACAACTATCAACTCTCTACAACAACACTTCTACAAAATATTCACAATGCAAGAAATAACCTTAAATTTCATCGATTAGTTTTCTTCAATAGCAAAAATGATTCACCACTCAAATTCACAATTCACAGACACAAAAGACTCTTAATCGCTTATGAATGTGAATAAGTTCTCTAATAAAACTCATTTGAATTCAAAGTAAAAAATGAGTTTACTTCTTCACCTTTTTATCGTAGACAATGTAGTCATTATACAGAATAGTCAAATAGTGTTTTTCACCGATCACAATGGTTAAAACATAATATCCATTATATGCACACACAAAATCAAATATATCACTTTATCTTAACTAACCATCATTCAAATAAAGAATAGGCATATAATTATCCATGTGAATCTTACTGCTCATTCACTTATTGGGGTTGTTTAGGGTTTTTCCTTTTAGTTTTCCCCCTAAGCCAAAAGTAGGCTAGTTCACCGATGGACTCTCCACATTTCTTGAATTTGTGGAGTTCTCAGTCAACTTAGAAGATTTCAATTCACTTTTCTTCACCCATGTCTTCTTCATCTCACTTTTGACTTCCTCAACATCATCAATTTTATTCCCTTTATCATTTACAACCTTGTTCACTGATTGACCTATGATATTATTTATTTCTCTTCATGTTCTAGCAAGATAACCAAATTTGTCACAAATATAAAAATCCATACCTATGTATTTCCAAGGTTCAACATTGCCTCTAGCTGACCTTAATTTACAATTCCTAGTCATATGCCCATAGTTATAGAAAATATAATAGGTAACATCTGACCAGTTATCCTGATTATTAGGTCCTTGTTTGTTGTAATCATATGACCACTGATTGTTGATTCAGGCCTTGCACTTGTTATCCTTATGTTCAAAATTATTGCAATATTAACAAGCTCCATGAAATGCTTTAGATCTAGCATTGTAGTTATCAGTTCTACCATAGGAATTACCTAATCTATAAGTAGGACCTCTAGATCTAACATTACAACTAATAGGTTTAGACCAATATACATTAGTAGTATGACCTTCCTATATGAGAGTTAAAACATACCATTCTATACCTTCTCTTACTACCAATTTTTTTCTCCTTGGTCATTGGTTTGTCTCCTACATTGATGTCGTTAGTACCAAATGATTCACCAACTTCAAATTTTGAAAAACCTAGACCTTGTTTCTCTCCATTCCTCCTCTGAATAGCAATTTGTTCATCACGTTTAGAAACACTCTTATTTAATTTATCCAATAGATCATTTGCATCTTTAAGATCTTCTTTCATCTTTTCATTCTCTTTCCTCAACCCCTCATTATCTTTTAAGATGTTATTATTCTCTTCATTTGTGTCATGTAAGTGTTCATTCAATACAACAACTTCTTTCTCTGATCTGAATAGTTTCTCCAACTTTTCTATTAGGGTTTCATCTTTGGCCTTTAGGACATCTTCCACAATTTTCTTTGCATCCTCAGAAGATATTCTTCCTTCAAGCTCTTCATACATCTTGACAGACTGTCTTTCAAGCACTCTTTTTCAGGTTTTCCACTTCTTCTTTAAGTCCATTGTTTTTATCCATCAGATCTGTAATTGCTTCCTCAGATTATTCAGACATACTACCTATTGGTTCTCAAAATTGTAACTTGAAAAAGAACCCTAAAATATACATATCCTCATAGTTTCAAGCTAGGGTTTTGGCCAATGAACATGAATGACTAGAAAATTTGAATTCCTTTACTCTTTTGGTCCAGTTATAACCAAGGTGGGTGTACCCAAACATGATAATTAACTCAAAACTCTTGAAGTAACAAAAGATTTCACTATCAAAAAATCAAATGCAAAATCTTGCATGCTCTCAAATTTAATTTCAACTATATTTAAACTGAGGGTGAGTCATGCATGAGTAATCCCTATTTTCACCATATCACATAAAATACCCTTTCAAACATTTATGTACAACTCTGTGAGACAACATGTTAATAAGTCATCACCTGTTTAATTCTATCAATGTTGATTAACCACTTTCATATCATGTTTCTAATTGAATTTAATTCCTGCCTAGGAAAACATTAACACAAGAAAATGTATGACAACACTTCAATACAATTCCCTATTGAACATGAAAATCATATAGAAAATTGACCATCAACACAAGTCTTGAAAATGGTAATTGAAAATACTATCAATTATCACAGAGGACTTATTCTACATATGAATTCATGACACATTGATTGAACATAAATTTGCGTCATATATTATTTTTTATGATGGGATTACACATTTTATAATAAGAGCAAAATGAACTATCAACCCTCTATTTTCCTCCTTTTTACTTCTATTTATAATGTGGTTGTAGTTTCCCCTTTATGGGAAGGGGAAGCGAAAAGCTTCAAACTATTTTATAATTACATCACATCAAAACCATAAATTTATTTAAAAAGATGATTATGAAGAAACACTACAAATTATGAGCTGTTACAAGCTTTCAAAAATAGAAAAAGACAATTTCATAACAATCTTTAAAAATGCGGTAATCCATCGATGTGAATTCTGAAAACCACTCGGTCTATTTCATCGTGGAACTACTCATGGTCAAAACTAGGCTCCTCAAATATAGAATGCATCTCCACATTTTCTTGTTCCACTTATAATTCAAAAATGTCACTCTGATACCCATCATAAAAGGTGGAAAGGTCCCAAGCAGAAAACATTAGACTGTTCAAGATATAAACTTGATCTTCCTCATCAAAATCTAAGTTCGGTTGAAGGATAGGGCGACAATTCTTATTTGATGACCTATCAACTATAGGAAGACCCGTTTGTTATAATAGCTAGGACTGGGTGGGGGGTGAATCAGTGGCCTAAACAATATTTCAATAATTTAATCCAAAAAATTAATACCACAATTATAAGCCTCTAGTTATCTTCAGTTCTTCAAGATGAATGCCTTGAAATTATCTTATCAAATGTTAATGTTTGTAGCTTCAGTCGTATGATCATTTAGAATACATATAACACTTAGATATTGATTATATATATATACATATATGTATATATATATGTATATATATATATATGTATATATATACATATAT
>MU224577.1:1749470-1770300 GCA_018584345.1 Thuja plicata
AGGGCCTTCATTTTACATTTTTACACATCCATGACTAGAGAGCTATGGATCGATATTTGAGGCCTCATTCTTGAGCAACCTTGAATGGAATGATTCATAGAAGTGTGACAACATTTATGAACACAATATGGATCTTAGAAGCTTATTGGTTGTGTCAGATATGGCATAATAAAGCATGAACATGAGAAGGAGAGTGAGTGTAGTAGGGGCCATGGAAAAAAAAAAAAAAAAAACTGTACAAGAACAAACCCTAAAATTCATGCTATAACATTGAATAGTAAATCTTATATGCTTCTATCAATGATATTTGAGATAGTTTATTTTTATGAGATATTAGTAACCTCTTTGACATACCTTCAGGATAAAAGCACAATAAATTACATTCAAGGTAGAATGAACTTGATGGTTGTGACCGAATTGATGATTAAGATCAGACTTAGAGGGATTTTAACATTTCCTTAGATGAAGAGGTCAGAAGTCTGATTTTTGTTTCAGAAGAAGTCACATCATCATTAAGTCAGAGAATAAAGCCATAGTTTACTACATTCACTCATGTTACTATGGAATCAGAAAAGTATAGTTATGTATGAGAAATCACTCTTGCAAATCATGTTGTGATCATTGAACAAATAAATCACGTGCCAGATGATGAGAGTATCTTGGAGAAAGATATCTTCCATGATTGGAGTATGTGAATATGGTATGCTTTCGTGACAAAGGGAGCAACTAGAGAATCTGCATCAGTTGACATCTGAGGAACTTGATTCAGAGGGATTAGACCATGGAGAGGTGGTTTCTCTAGTATTCAAATGAGGTACAATATGATCACTGAAGATTGGATGATCAATATTATCACCAAGCCTCTTGCCAAAGTAAAGTTTGTGGATTTTTTTGAACAAGCTTGGAGTTGTGGAGAACAAAGCCCTTGTTGAGAGGGAGTACCAACATCACCAATTTCTTGATATGTACTGTATTGCATTCTTATTTTTGAGAGAGAATTCTAAAGTGAAAGTCCTTGGTTTCACCCTTTAAGATAAGTCAAGGTGGATGTCATGTGTCTGACTCCATGACTTATGGACCCTCCTGTGAACATTGAAGAAAGGTGATGACTTTTTGACAATGAACACTTGTATTTGATTGATGTTGTGGGGTGAAAACCCTGCAAACATCTCCATTATGATAATTTATATCTTGTAAATCAATATGAACTAGAAGGTATAGTTTAAAATACCTACAAGCTATATTGTATGGATATATCATGTCTATATGGTAAGTATCACATATGTGATACTAGTGCACATATCATACAAGACATCTTGAGTACTTGGTGAATATCATGGCCTTTATATTTGGATACCATTACTCTGAGTACTTGGTGAGTATCATGGATTTGATACTTGGATACCATTACTCGTGATAATCATTTTTTAGCACTTGGTGAATATCTTGCAAGTTGATATTTGGAGACCATTGCTCTGAGTACTTGGTAAGTATCATGGAATTGATACTTGAAGACCAGTACTCATTATTAGTAAAATGATATAAATTTTAAATGATTATTTATACTCATATATTTGGTGAATATCATGGACTTGATATTTGAAGACAATTACTTTGAGTACTTGGTGAGTATCATGGATTTGATACTTGGAGACCATTACTCATGATAATCATTTTTGAGAACTTGGTGAATATCTTGTGAGTTGATATTTGGAGACCATTTCTCTGAGTACTTGGTGAGTATCATGGACTTGATACTTGAAGACCATTACTCATTATATCAATAAAATGATATAAATTTTAAATGATTATTTATACTCACATATTTGGTGAATATCATGGACTTGATATTTGAAGACCATTACTCTGAGTACTTGGTGACCATCATGGATTTGATACTTGAAGACCATTACTCATGATAATCATTTTGAGCACTTGGTGAATTTCTTGTGAGTTGATATTTGGAGACCATTGCTCTGAGTACTTGGTGAGTATCATGGAATTGATACTTGAAGACCATTACTCATTATATCAGTAAAATGATATAAATTCTAAATGATTATTTATACTCACATATTACATTGAAGTAATATATTTATCCTCCCTAGCTAAGATGGAGTGATAATGTTATAGATTCGGTCAGATCAATAATGAACATACTAAGTTGATATAATAATATTATATTGTTAACTCAATTAAGCTCTCTCTCTCTCTCTCTCTCTCTCTATATATATATATATATATATATATTGAATAAAATGACCGAGACTTAGTATTGAGTATTTGATGACTTTATGTAATAGTCGTGTGAATCGTTGTAACTAATATAACAAAATGGTATGAGTAACACACAATAATATATGTGTTATGATACTTGGTAAGTATCATAACACATATATTATTATGTGTTACGTACTGTAGATTATATATATGTGCCATGATGACTATTATATGAAACATTTCGAGTGAGACATGTCTCATGTAGAGACATGAATCTACTACGTAGAGGCATGTCTATACATGAGCCATGATCTATTATTTATATAAAGTTTAGATCTGCACTTGAAGACATATCATGAGTTATGTGATATGATTTTTGAGTATCCATATGAATCTTATTAGGATCTTTCTGAACTTAGTATTACATATTGGACCATATGAGACATGCCAAACAGTGGCATGTCTCTATGTAAACTTAGTATCCATATGAAAGATATCATGAGACATAATTCCATTGCACATACCATGGATATTTATGAGCTATGATGAATATCACATGATTTGATATTCCTACATATACCATATCTCCTGATATCACAGTGAGGTGATATCTCCTCTCTTTTAAAATTAATGGATTTATTACCTTGATGGATTTTATCATCTCTAGTTAAGAGGGAGTATTGATGTTTTGTGGAATTATGGTGAGGGTCAAGAGAGACCACTATGTACACATTTTGTTTGATCATCCTCCCTAGCTAAGAGGGAGTGTTAATGTTTGTAGCTTTAGTTGTATGATCATTTAGAATACATATAACACTTATATATATATATATATATGTATGTATAGATATTAATATATACATATATATACATACATATACATATATATATATATATATATGTATATATGTATATATGTATATATATGTATGTATATGTATATATATGTATATATATATATATGTATGTATATATATGTATGTATATGTATGTATGTATATATATATATGTGTATATATATATACATATATATATATATATACATACATATATATATATATACATATATATATACATACATATATATGTATATATGTATATGTTATATTATATATATTATTATTAAACATATGTTATTCTAATATATGATTGATTAATGAAACATTATAAAATTATAATGAATAGACATGTCCCATGAAGGGACATGTCTCTCCTAGCTTCTTTCCCAATATAAATGAAAGAGAGATTGTTGCATTTGAAAAATACATACTACATACAACTTAGAGTGCTATTACATTTGCAGATATCCTAAAAGTTAACATCAAATAAATCCTACTCGGAGTTCACTGTTAAACCTTATTCTTTATCTTTACCGATTAGCGGTTTATCATTTACCAAAATACAATAAATTACTTAGTGTATACCGATCAATCATGTTTTAATAATGTTTAAATCAAAACATGAAAGCAATGACTCATAAACAAATTTGACATATGGATTTTTAACATGGAAACCCTATTAAGGGAAAAACCACTTGGGACCGGAAACCCAAAATTTTCACTCTTGTGAAGTGAGCTCGATGAAGAGCGAACCCTGTTAAAGGTTACAAACACACTGTTAAGTGTGACCTTATAGGAGGATTTATCACTAATAGTTAATCACTTGATATCTGGCATTTCACTATGCTATCTTCATGAATTAACCTTTTGATACTCCTTGGCATGTATCTCAATATATAAAGGATTTGTTTAGATCCTGCTTAGTTAAGAGACTTTCTAAAACAATGGTTAAACTGAAACATTATATGATCTGTTCATATAAACATCTTAATATTGCAGATGTTCAGATCTATTGCAAGCTCATAATACCTTTTTGATCAATATTTCTTTCCAATACCTTTTCTCCACTTCTTTCTGCTCGGTGATTTTGTGCTTCTTTGTTGCTCGGTGTCTGCATAAATATTTAGCTCTATTCTTTAGCTTGATTGATTAGGTCTGAATGAAGACTTATTTCTTCATCATTTTCTCTTCACCACCCTCTTCTCTATTCATCCCTAATTAAAAATGAACTATCTTGTCTCTTTATAGACAGGATTTCACCGTTTCTAAGTCCTTGAATTTATTATTCTTGGTGTGATCCACAATTCTCGAATTTCTTTCTTTAAAGCTTTACTTTAGTTTTATCCCATAGATTTCTCTTTGACAACTGGAATAAAAGAGATTCAAAACTCTTTCTTATCTCTAGCTTTAAATTGTCAACAAAAATAACGTAAACAACTAGTTAACTCCATATTTAGCTCTTTCTAGCTAAGTCTTTTGTTTTTTATGAACTTCAGTTCCTTTCGGTGTTTAAATCCTTTGTTAGCTTCGGTCTTGAGTTCCATTTTCCTCAGGCATCTCCATCCATCGGGGTTGTCTGTCTGTTGGGTAACAATGTGATTCTGCTCATCGGTAATGCTTGCTTGGGTTTCTTGCCCAAGTATCACTGTGACTTTCCTCTCGAGGTTCTCTATCAGTCAGGGTGCACTGTCCATTGGTGTTTGTTGTCACAAAATACATACTAAACTTTTATGCATCACCGATAGCATACCATTTATCTTTCTAGTTCTTTGAAGTCTTTGAAACTTTGTATATAACCAATTAGATTATATCAAGTTGACATCAATGAAAATAAAATACATTAACTAAATTAATATCTAGCATTAACTTTCTACAGCTTGGTGATCATCAACTTAACATATTCAAACATTCAATTAGTTATAGTTCATAAACCTCTCCCTTTGGCATTGATGGAAACACACTAGATTACTACTAATACAGTATAAAATATATCAGTTGTAGTTCATCAATCTACCAATATTATTGTACTATAACCAATACAAATGTCTGGCTCTTGGTAAGCTCATACAACTTAGATTTTTTTCTTGCAGAGTACTATCTTCAATATTCATTCCCTTCATTGGATAGATGTAGTAGCTTCTAATTCTATATCTCCCTTTGATGTAGAATTTGTTCTTTGATGTTGTCTCTTCCTTTGATTGTTTCTCTCCTTGATCATCTCTTTTTCCTTTGACAGCAATATAGAGTACTATCTAACTTAATTCATCTTTCCCTTATGATACTTCTGTCCCTTTTGATAGTCATGATGGATATTTAATATGTAATCTCTCCCTTTGGATCTTGTCAGGATACTCTCTCCCTTTGACAACAATGCAAAATTATATCCTTGCTCCTTTTTATAATATACTCCTTGAATTTCCCTATCCATTAGCAATAGAATGACTCTGGTATTTGGTGTAGATATGTACCTTTTTGTGTACTGATGTATCTTTGCAGTCTATCTCTTTTCTTGCATCAAAATGAATGATCTTCTAATTTTGTGTAGGCTAATGTAGCCTCTTAGTCATCTTACTGACCAATAGACAAGGGTCAGATCCCTAGTCTCTTTCTCAGGTACTCAAATGTATCTTTAGGCAATGAATTTTTGAATATGTCAGCTAATTGTTCCTTGGATTTAACATATTCCAGTATCACCTCTTTCTCTTGGAATTTATCTCTTAAGTAATGATACTTGATTGCAATATGTTTTATATTAGCATGCATAATAGGATTCTTAGAAATGTTTATTGTACTTGTATTATCACAATAGATAATCACTAGTTCAAGAATTTTCATATTCATACCTTCCAGTAACTATTTGATCCATGCAATGTTAGATCAATTTGCAGTAGCAGCCACATATTTTTCTTTTGTAGTAGATTTTGAGATGCATCCTTTCTTCTTACTTATCCATGTGACAAGTCTATCACCTATGAAGAATTCTCATCTAGTTGTGCTCTTTCTGTCATCTAAGTTTCCAGCCCAATCAGCATCTACATAGACTTGAAGCTTAAATTTTCCTTCTCTTTTATACCATAATCCATAGTCCTCAGTATTCTTTAGATATCTCAAAATTTTTTTGACAACAATCATGTATGATTCTTTGTGATTAGCAGAGAATCTTGCAACTATTCTGACTGTATGTGCTATATCTAGTCTAGTATGAACAACATACATTAGGTTTCCAATCATTGATCTATATAGGGTCTGATTTACCTTGTTTGAATTATCTTCTTGTGTCATCTTGCATCCAGTTGCCATAGGTGTTCCAACTGGTTTGGAATCTTCCATCTTGAATATCTTCAACACCTCCTTGATGTATTTGGATTGTGTCATATATATGCCTGCATCTTGTTGAAGAATTTGTAGACCAAGAAAGAATTTGATCTCTCCAAACATTGACATCTCAAACTCTTTGCTAATTTCATTAGCAAAGGATTTACATAACATATCATTACCCCCAAATACGATATCATCAACAAATATTTCAGAAATCAGAATATTATCATCAGATTCTTCTTTTAAGTACAGATTGCTATTTTCACTTGTTCTTACAAATCCAATTCTTATCAGATAGGAGTGAAGTCTTTCATACAAGGCTCTAGGTGCTCATTTCAATCCATACAAGTCTTTGTGTAGTCTACAAACCATTTTTCTCTTGTTAGGATCAACAAACCCTTCTGGTTGTTCAATGTATACCTCTTCTTCTAGTATTCCATTTAGGGATGCAAATTTGACATCCATTTGGTATTCCTTGAATACTTTGAATGTAGCATAAGCAAGAAGAATGATTACTCCTTCTAGTCTATCAATGGGTGCAAAGGTTTCACCATAGTCAATACCTTCTTGTGCATGTTGGGATTAATGGGAAGTAGTACTGAGAGGGGAGGGGTGAATCAGTACCTCTTAAAGTTTTAACACTTTTCACCTTTTATCATTAGTAATCAATATTTATTGTATTACTGACCATATCTTATGTTCTTTCTTATGCATTTAGTATTAATTCATACACTTAATTGTATGCAACATTCATAGAAACATTCATGAAAGTAATAGACACATAACACAAGATATGATATCACAGAAAAATCTTGTTAGGAAGTAAAAATTGTGGTGGGGATGACACCCACAAAACTTCACTATATACAAAATGGAAGGGAGATGGTAAAGGCTTACAATTGATCATTTCTAATGATCTACCTTTTTAGGAGTATTAATGTGGAGACCTGTTAGGATCTACTCTGTTAAGAGCTTTAGCAACACTAATGAAGTGTGCACTCGGTTATGAGATTAACAATAGGACTGTTAAGTCCACCTTCCTTGAAAGGATTTCTTAAGTGTACCCCACTTGTTAGAATGTGTACAATATGTTTGACCTGACTGTATGCAATATATAATTACTGATTATAGATCCATTAAAGCTCGTAGTATATGAATATCACCTATAGTGATTGATTAATACCTTTTCCTGCTCGTTGGTAGCTTGTGTTCTGTTCTTGACAACTGATTTGATCTTTGTCTGTGTTGTTGCATGAATTATCTTGTCTAATCCTTAGATGCTCTCAGTGGATACAATCATCATCGAACAACATGTTCATAATTGATTAAGCATCTATTTATACAAGTATTTAACCTATTCTAGAAGCACACATTACAATGTTAACCCTAGATCCAAGGTATACAACTTGGCCTTGATCCTTTAGTTTGCATGTTTTAAAATAGATAAACTGATAAAAATAATAATAAATACATTTCTTTCTCCCCACATAATGGATTTTAAAAAAATCAAGAAGCTAAATATAAAACTTTTGTGATTTATGTGACGTGGAAAGTCAGATCCAATTTTTATGGGATGTAACTGACTGTCAATTCTTGATGGTTAGTGTGAACTGAAATTTTTTCAGTGTTCCTTCATTGAACTGATTGTTAGGTTCCCTTCATCTCTTGGGTTCCACTCTTGAATATTTTATCGAGTTGCACTTTTGGTTACTCATCGGGTTCCCTTGTCCTTTTTGTCATCAGGTAATACTGAATAGTTTTTGTTGGGATGCTTTGTACTTGGTAGTATCGGTAACCTTATTGTTGGGTAGTGTTGTTCCCTTTCTATCAGTATAGCATAAACCGATGGTGTTTATCATGTCTTTCCTTGCATATACTAATGGAAAAATATAATGTCTTCAATCTCCCCCTTTGACATTAGTATCAAAAACTAATATGTGCATAATACTAAAGGGTTTAGTATGTACACCATGTATATATCCTTGTCATTATATGACTCCCCCTAACTGTATGCATCAGTATAGTATAAGTATATGTACATGTATAGTTGTATTTGTACTATACATTCCCCTTTTTGTTCTTTCCTCTTTCAAATGAATGACTATACAAATCATTTCTTCCTTTTATTTCCCCCTTTTTACCGATTAACTGTATCATTTCCCCCTTTTTTGATAACCATGACAAAAATGTACAACTTATAAGTTGTCAAAAATATGACAAAAATGTGTAACTTATAGTGTGTCAAGAATGTGGGAGTGAGTGTTCTTGATATCTTTGATCATTTTCTTATCTTCGATCATTTTCTCCCATTTTTCTTTGAGGATTTCTAATGCCATATGCTCTAGCTCAATCCTGGCATGCATATCATAAATTTTGTCTAGGACAAACATTTTTGGGGTGGCAATAAGTGCTCTTGCCTTTATCATATGGTTTTGCAGTAATGAGAGTGTCGATAAGAGTTGAGATTGAAGCTCATTCACCTCATCTCTAAACTTTGTTTCTGCAATCTATATATCTTGTCTTAGCTTCCAAGCTTGCTTGAGCTATTCATTGTGCAATTTGATTGCATCTTCATTGTTTGTGAGACTTTGTGCACTTTCTTGAAGATCAACATCAATCTATGCTATCTTTTCGGTATACTCCTTGGTGAGTTGATCTAACATGCTTAATTTCTTAATTAAGGCTATTGCTTCTGAAATGATGGGGTCTAATGTGCTTACTAGTTCAGATAGCTTCACCTTTTATAGTGTGACTTATTCTCTTATCTTTTTTTCTAACTTGAATTCATTCTTCTTTTCAAGTCTAGCCTCCATAGCCTTCCGAGCATCTATGTTTTGAGATGTGATTGCATCGGTGAGAACCACTAATTGATCAATCATGGGGGTTGTTTGATCAACATCTGTGTCAGGTACAATTTGCTAAAGTATTCCTCATGAAACTTCAAGTACTTTTTCTTCCTTTGTGGCTTTTCTCAACTTATCTTGCATGGCTTTCCTTTCACAAAGTCTTGCATACTTTTTTAATTCATTAGGATCCAATGTTCTAGGATCACATACTAGAATCTCAATAATTTCATCTAGAGTGACTGGATTCTTGTTCTTTATCTTCTTCTTCCTTGAGATTTGTGTAGAAGCAGATGTATAAAATACTATTGCTAGTTCATTTGTCTTCTCAGAGGTGCTCGGTGAAGGCTTTGTAGATGAAGTTTCTTATATTTTCTGCTCGTGGTTCACCTGTCGGTTTGGTGAAGATGTCTCTTCATCAACCTTGGGTGTTCCTGCAAATTTCTCTTCTATTTTCTTCTCTTGTTCATCTATCTTTGCTTCTTCACTCTTTTCCTTCTGCTTGTCCTCTTCTACTTGTTTATCTTCTTCTTTACTCTGATCAGTAGACTTTTCTTTCTGATCATCAATTGTAGCTTGATCTACAGTTGTATCTTTTGGTTCATCTGTTGTGTCTTTTTTTTCTGCATTACCCTTGTCTTTGGGTATGATTTTATCTATTGCATTTGATTCTTCATTTCCTTCTAGAAGATTGATGGTCATCACCAATACTGGCATATTATTCTGCGTGCTAGCCTATGTTGCATCTAGAATTGTGTCCTTCTTGTCAGTTTTAGCTTGTTGAGAAGTGATATCTTCATCTTTTTGTAGTTGATCTATAGGGTCCAGTCCTGTGATGTCAATAATGGAAGTATCTTTCCATATCCCATCAACAACATCCATGTCCTTATTTCCTTGTGTCTTAAATTCTTGTTGCTTTGTTTGATCCTTAAGAGATATGAAAATGACATCATCTTCCTTATGTGGATATTTATTAGAATCATAATGAGTGATGTCATGAGTGTCAAGATCATCCGTTACTTTGTCTAAGTCAATGGGCTAATTATTATCTACATTATCCAAAGCAATGTGCTTAGGACTTTCTTTATCTTTCTTCTCCTCTACATAAGGTTTGTCGGTGAGAAGTAATTGATTCTCACAACATGTTGACTATGTAGGTAGATCTAGGATTTGTCTCCATTTGGCCTTGGTCATGTTGTCCACCTCTATAAATTTATCTTGTAGCACCTTGTAAGCTCTTATCTTTGCTACAAATTTACTTGAGTGCTTTTTCATTTTTTATTTTATCTCTTCTATCTTAGATTCAGGAGGCATGAGTGTGACAAGTACCCTCTCCCTTGCTTCATTTTCTGTGTGTAAAACATGTGACCATTGTTGTAAAATTTTATCACCTAGTTCTTTGGGTGTTTGGCCTACAAATTCTACTGGTACATATTTGAACTTGATCATTGCCTTGATTATTGCATCTTGTATTTTATGTTGATCCTTTGCCTCAAGTTTTTCCCATGTCTAATTTTCCTATCATTCATTGTACCATTTGTAGAAATTGAATTGACAATTTCATCCATTTTTCTAGGGGCTGAGATTTTCTTCTCTACATCAAGCTCATCCTCTTTTGAATCTTCTATGTTAGCTTTGGTCCTGACCAATATTTTCCTCCTTTTGGTAGGTGTTTGTTTCTCATTTTTCTTCTCTATTTGCTACTTCCTTTTATAGGTCCTCACTTGACCTTTCTTGAGAGGTGTAGTGGCTTTTACAATTTGAATTCTTGTTCTTTGATCTGATGTGGTTCTTGGTTTCTTTATAGGAGGTGGAGGTGTGTCAGATTTTGTAGCCTCAGAATCTAATTCTTTCTCATGTTTCTCTTCACCAATGGTACCCTATTCCTCAGTTTCCTCTATTTGTTCTTTCTCCTCCTCATTGACCGACAACATCTTTTCAAGATTCTTCACCATCTTTTTTTTTTCTTGTTGATAGTCTTCTTAATTACTAGGCCTGATTTTATCTTGGACTTGGCCTCTTCATATGTCCCAAATATTGGTTGTTTACTGTCAAGTGGTTCATTCAACAATGCATCAATTGCATTTGTATCTTGATCTATGTTAATCTCATAGTCAAGATGTGCTAACCAGGCTATCCTTGGTACAACTGATTTAATGTGAGTAAAATTTGAATCCACCATGAAACATATTTCATCCCTATGCTTTTCAATTAACTGGTCAGCGATCCTCACTCTTTCCATCATCTTTTCCTTGAAGTCAAGGAAGTATTGAGTCATCACTGAATCAAAGTTATCACCTAGTGAGTTGATAAGTTCACTAATCTGCAATGTGACTGGCTTCGTAGTGTCCCATTTCACTTTTCCAATTGAAGGAAAGTGTTCTTGAAAATAAAAGAATATACACATGATAAGTGAACCAAACTTACATGTGTCTGTCTTTGCAGACTTGATTGTTGTCACATTCTCATTAAACACTTTTGAACTAAGAGAAGAGAATGAAAAACTAAAGCATGAGCCTAGAATTCAACAACAACATAATGTCATGATTAAGAGAGCTAAAGAGAGTACAAAAAGGATGGATGAATTCTTGAATGCACCAAAGAAGGGAGCTAGTAAAGGCTTACAATTGAACACTTTTGATGATCTACCCTATTAGGAGTATCAATGTGGAGACCTATTAGGATCTACTCCATTAAGAGCTTTAGTAACACTAACAAAGTGTGCACTCGATTAAGAGATTTACAATATGACTGTTAAATCCACCTTCCTTGAAAGGATTTCTTAAGTGTACCCCACTTGTTAGAATGTGTACAATATGTTTGACTTGACTATATGTAATCTATAATTTCTGGTTACAGATCCATTAAATCTCACAGTATATGAATATCACCTATAGTGATTGATTAATACCTTTTCCTGCTCATCGATAGCTTGTGTTCTATTCTTGACAACTAATTTGATTTTTGTCTGTGTTGTTACATGAATTCTCTTGTCTGATCCTTAGATTCTCTCAGTGGCTAAAATCATCATTGAACAACATGTTCATTATTGATTGAGCATCTATTTATACAAGTATTTGACCTATTTTAGAATTAGGCATTACAATGTTAACCCTAGATCCAAGGTATACAAATTGACCTTGATCATTTAGTTTTCATGTTTTAAAATAGTTAAACTAATAAATACATTGCTTTCTCCTCACGTAATGGATTTAAAACAAATCAAGAAGCTAAATATAAAACTTTAGTGATTTATCTGATGTGGAAAGTCAGATCCACTTTTTGCGAGATGTAACTGACTGTCGGTTCTTGATGGTTGGTTTGAAATAAAATTCTATCAGTGTTCCTTCATTGAATTGATTGTCAGGTTCCTTTCATTTGTTGGGTTCCACTCTTGACTATTTCTTCTGGTTGCACTGTTGGTTACTCGTTGGGTTCCCTTGTCCTTTTTTTCATCAGGTAACACTGAATAGTGTTTGTTAGGATGCTTTGTACTTGGCAGTATCAGTAACCTTGGTGTCAGGTAGTGTTGTGCCCTATCTGTCACTGTAGAATAAACCTATGGTGTTTATCATGATTTTACTTGCATATACTAATGGAAAAATATAATGTCTTCAGTGCATACCCCTTGCATACTAACCTTGCTTTGTTCCTTGTGGCTTCTCCATTCTGATTCAGCTTGTTTCTGAACATCCAGTTGGTACCGATGACATTCTTGTCATCAGGTATAGGTACTAATGTCCATGTTCTATTCTTCTCAATCTGTTCTATCTCTTCATTCATAGCATTCATCCATTCTTCATTTTCAAGTGCAGTATTAACAGATTTAGGATCAAAATCACAAATTAAACATTTAGGGTTTAGTGACTTACTTCTTGTTCTCATTCCATCCTTCTTGTCTCCTATGATCTGGTTCTATGGATGATGTCTTCTGACATACTTGTAAAGTATGTTGGAATTAATGGGAAGTAGTACTGGGAGGGGAGGGGTGATTCAGTACCTCTAAAACTTTTAACACCTTTTACAATTAATCATTAGTAATCATTCAATTCTGTATTACCAACCATTACTATTATTCTTTCTTATGCATGTATTGTTTGTTCACAATCTTTAATAGTTTTCAATAGTCATAGAAACATTCATGAAAATTATAAACACCTAACATGAGATATGGTATTGCAGAAAACTCTTGTTAGGAAGTAAAAACTGTTGTGGGGATGGTACCCACAAAACTTCACTATCTGCAGAATGGAAGGGAGCCGGTTAAGGCTTACAATTTGATCACTTCTGTTGATCTACCCTATTAGGAGTATTAAGGTGCAGACCTATTAAGATCTACTCTGTTAAGATCTTTATCAACACTGATTTAAGTGTGCACTCAGTTATGAGATTTACAATTGGATGATTAAGCCCACCTTTCTTGAAAGGATTTCATTAGTGTACTACACTTGTTAGAATGAGTAAAAATGTTGACCTAACTATATGCAATCTACTATTGCTGATTTATAGATCCATTAAAGCTCTTACAATAATAATATCACCTTAAGTGATTGATGAATACATTTTATTTGCTTGTCGATAGCCTCTGTTCTGTTCTTGAAAACTGATTTGATTTTGTTTGTGTCCTTCTGCATGAATTCTCTATCTGGTCTCTAGTTGCTCTCCATGGCTACTATCTTCATTGATCAAAAACTATTCTCAATGGATTGAGCACCTATTTATACAAGTATTTGACCTATCTTGGAATTCACATTTTACAATGTTAACTCTCAGATCCAAGATTTACAACTTGACCTTGATCTTTAGTTTGCATGTTTTAAAAAAGTAAGACTAATTAAAACAAAGTAAATACATTTCTTCCTCCGCATATAATAGATTTAAAAAAAAATCAAGAAGCTATAAATACAACTTCAGTGATTTATCTGACGTGGAAAGTCAGATCCACTTTTTGTGGGATGTAACTGACTCTAGGTTCTTGGTCATCGGTTTGAATTTGAAGTCTGTCGGTGTTCCTTGATTGAACTATTCATTGGGTTCCCTATATCTATCGGGTTCCTCTGTTTTATGTTCCATCCAGTAGTACTTTTTTTATTCTTTGGGTTTCATTTACCTTTTTGTCATCGGATAAAACTTAACAATGTTTGTTAGGTAACCTTGGTGTCGGATAGTACTGTGCCCTATCTGTCGGTGTAGAGTAAGCTGATGGTCCAAATCATGTTTTTCTCTAAGTATACTAATGGAAAAATACAATGCCTTCAATCTCCCCCTTTGACATTAGTATCAAAAACTGATATGTGCATAATACTAAAGTGTTTTAGTATGTATACACCATGTTTATATCCTTTTCACAATATGACTCCCCCTAATTGTGTGCACCGATATAGTATATGTATATGTACATGTATATTATTCATTCTATGTATGTACATTATTTCCCCTATCTTTTAATATAAATATGATTTCCTTCTTTTAACTAAGGTGAATGAACATATCAACTTCCCCCTTTCTTTGATATTGATGAAAAAAATGTACAACTTATAATATGCCAAATTTGTGACAAAAAATGTGCAACTTATAATGTGTCAAATATGTTAGAATGGGTTGTTTTGATATCTTCAAGTAGTTTCTCCCATTGTTCTTTCAGCTGTTCTAGTGCCATGTGTTGCAACTCTAGCCTTGCGTGCATATCATAAATGTTGTCTAGGACAGACATTTCCGGGGTGGCAATCAGGGTGTTTGCATATGTCATATGTTGTTGCAAGAGTGTAAGTGTCAGTAAGAGCTTAACTTGGAGCTCATTGACCTCATCTCTATACTTCATCTCTACAAACTATATGTCCTGTCTCTGTTTCCTAGCCTATATGATTTGTTCATTGTGCAATTTAAGTGCTTCTTCCATTTTGGCTAGACTCTATGCATTGGACTTAAGATCAGCATCTATTTTTTCTATCTTGTTGGTATACCCCTAAGTGATTTGATCTAAAGTGCATAGTTTATTTATTAAGGTTACAGCTTCTGATAGAATTGGATCAATTGTACTTACCAATTCAGATAGCTTGACCTTTTTTAGTGCCACTTCCTGGCTTATTTTGTCGGCTAGCTTGAACTCATACTTTTGTTCAAGTATTTCTTCCATAACCTTCTCAACATCAATATTTTGAGATGTTATTGCAGCTATGATTATGACTAGTTGATCAAGCATCAGAGATTTTTGATCAATATCTATGTCAGGTACAATTTGTTGAAGTATATTTCTTGCTACTTCTAGTACCTTGGCCTCTTTTGTTTCTCTCTTCAGTTTGTCTTGAATAGATTTTCTTTCATAGAGCTTAGCATATTTTTTCAATGCAGTTGGATCCAATGTTCTTGGATCATATACTGGAATCTCAATGATTTCATCCAGAGTTACTGGATTCTTATTCTTTCCTTTCTTCTTCTTTGAGATTTGAGGGGATGCATATGTATGAACTACCATAGCTAGTTCATCTATTCACTTTGAATTAATTGGTGAAGGTTTTGTAGAGGATGCATCTTGTGTCTTCTGCTCAGTGGGCACCTATTGGTTATGTGAAGATGTCTCTTCATTAACTTTGTGTGTTTATGCAGAGTGTGCTTCTGATTTCTTCTCCAGCTCATCCATTTTTCCTTCTTCACCTTTCTCTATTGGTTTGTCTCCTGTTTCATCTTGACTTTCTTCCTTATTCTGATCAGTAGAAGTATCTTTCCGATCATCTATTGTAGCTTGCTCTGCAGTTGTATCAGTGGTTTCTTTGGCTTCTCCACCACCCTTGTCCTCAGGTGTGCTTGTTTCATTTTCATTAGATCCATCATTTCCCTCTAGTTTGTTTATTTCCTTCATCAGGACAAGCATGTTACTTTGAGTTGTAGCTTGGGATTTGTCAATAGTGGTGTCCTTCTCATTAGTTTGATCCTTCTCAGTAGTGACATCCTCATATTTTTATGTATCTTCTGTAGGGTCTTGTACTTTTGAGTTCAAGACTAAAGTGTCGTGTACTATCTCATTAGCAACATTAGTTATTGTACAATCTGATGTCTTCAAGATTTTTTGTTGTTCATGATCCTTAAGTGTGATAAATATTACATCATATTTCTTCTTTGGATCATTGTCAAAATCATAGTTAGTGATATCTTGGATATTTTCATCCATGATTGTGTCTACGGTAATAGGCTCATTATCACTCACAGTATTGTCCAGAGCAATATGCTGAGGACCTACATTTTCTGACTCCTCCTCTTTATGAGGTGTGTTTGTGAGAAGTAATTATTTCTCACCACTTGTTGACTCTGTTGGTAGATCTAGGAGTTGTCTCCATTTAGTTTCTCTCATTGAATCTAGTTCTATAAACTTGTTCTCTAGTACTTTGTATGCCCTTATTTTGGCTACAAACTTACTTGATTGTTTCTTTAGTACTTGTTTTATTTCTTCAAATTTGGATTCAAGAGGCATCAGTCTCACAAGTACCCTTTCTCTTTCTTCTCTCTCTATTTGTAGGGCATATGACCATTGTTGGTATACCCTTTTACCTATCTTATTAGGTATTTGATTTACAAATTCAGCAAGTGCATACTTGTTCTTAATCATTGATTTTATGTCCGCCTCTTGTATTTTATTCTGATCCTCTGGGTTTAGTGTATCCCATTGTCTGATCTTTTTATCAGTCATTGTACCATGTGTAGCAATGGATTTGGCAGCTTCATCAACTATTTGATTTTTGAAGTTCTTCTTCACTACATCAGGCTCATCATCTTTAGTGTCATCCAAGTCAGCCTTTTTCCTAACCATCCTTTTCCTCTTCTTTGGTGGTGTAGTTTCAACAGTTTATTTTCTAGTCCTTTTAGCTAGTTGCTTCCTCATATAGGTCCTTACTTGACCTTTCTTAAGTGGTGTGGTATTGGTTGCAATAGTTTGAATCCTTTTCCTTTGCTTCTTTGCATGAGGTGGAGATGGAGGTGTGTTAGATTTAGTAGCTTTTGTATCTGATTTCTTTTCTTCTTGTTCTTTACCGATGGTGCCCTATTCATCTATTTCCTCTTGTTGATCCTTCTCTTCCTCTGTAATCGATAGAATCTTCTTGAGATTCTTAACCATTTTATCCTTTTTGTTTATAGTCTTCTTGACTTCTAGGCCTTGTTTTATCTTAGATTTGGCCTCTTCATATGTTCCAAACCTTGGTTGTTTCTTATCAATGGGCTCATTAATTAATGCCTCAATTGCACTTGTAGCTTGAATAATATTGATCTCATAGTCTAATGGTGCTAACCAAGCTATTCTTGGTACAACTAGTTTGATATGGGTGTAATCTGTGTCTTCCATAAAACATATCTCATCTTTATGTTTTTCAACTAGCTATTCAGGAATCCTAGTTCTTTCCATCATCTTTTCCTTGAACTCAAGGAAGTAAGCATGCATAACTAACTCAAAATTGTCTCCTAGTGACTTAATTAGTTCACTAATCTATTGGGTTACCGGTTGGTAGTGTCCCATACAAATTTTCCTACTGAAGGAAAGTATTCTTGAAAATAGAAAAAGATACACATGATAAGTGATCCAAACTTACATGTGTTGGTCTTTGCAGACTTGATTTTGATCATGTTCTCATTAATTTGTTTTAATAGGATCTCACATAGATCCATCTAAATTCCTTTTGATACCATCTTGTAAGTTGTACTTAATACTTTTGTAGAAATGCTGTTGAGTCTGCTACCCTGAAATATTTTATACCCAATAACACATGCACCAAATTTTAGCTCTTCGTCAGTGATTGTGTTCACTTTGAGAGCTATGTTGTCTCCTTCTGCATTGGTGAGTTTTAAACTTCTTTCATGGATGGATTATTGTGTGCCCTAGGCTTGTCAGTTATCAGATAACCAGTGATAGCATGAAGAACATCCTTGGTTATTTTCTTGGGTTGGTCTAGCCATAGATTTCTATCATGCATTCTACTCAAGACTAACCTTATCCATTCTATTTTGAATTCCCTAAGGAAATGTAGGGCATTAGTTAACCCTTTGACCTCCAAGTGCTTATTCTCTTCCTTTAGTTTTCCTTTGGCATCACACAGCTTCTTAAAAGCTTCATCCATTTTAAGATCACCTATCTCTGTGATCTTGTAATGAATATAAGACCTAACATCTTCTATGAGCAATTAAGTTGTCCCATCGACTATTTATAGAATTGTTTCCCTAAGTATTTGCATTAAAGGCTCAACAACTCATGAGACATGAAGATGGGTTTCATCAGGAGGACATTTCAAATCATCATCAGTGAAGACATGATGCATTTGGGCAGTTGTTAACCATTTCTCTTTTACCAATGGATATTGGTATTCTATCACGATAACTTCTTAACTTTTCTTTCTTACTGACGTGCATCAAGTTACATTGGCAATTTATCATTTTTAATAGTTGACCAACAATTTATGGTAAGTGTAAAACAACTTATTGTTATGTTCACCAATGATTTTTGGTAAGTGTTTACCGACGGTGTTGCATTCTTAGATTTGTAACAAGGAAAGTAATATGCATCTTTGATTCATGCAGATTTTGACTATCTATCAATTTGTATAATGGAGCTGATGTAAAATATAACTTGGTATAGTGCAGTTCCATACTTAATTGTTCAGTTCAAGTGGGGTTGGTGGTGCCACCAAATCCATTGGATGGGGTGTCACCATTTGCATTTCTTGGTCTAGCTTCATCATTGCTTGAAGCTTTTCTCCACATTGTGTCTCTTTCTCTCTGGATATCTTCAATGGTGTTTCCATTGGGATATGTGCTTGTTTCTATTAGCCGGTCCTTGCAATCTTTCTTGAGATGACCAACTTTATGATAGTGTAAGCATGCCTGGGGTTTGACCAGCCTCTAGACCTTTTGGTCCATGCTCTCATGCAATTTGAAGTAATGTGACCATATCTACCACATGTACAGTTTGTCGAAGTGTTATAATCCCATACATATTAATTAGTGATTCTCTTTGGTTGATAAGGAACTTCTTTACCTTTTGGCTTCCATGCTTTCTTTTTCTTTTTCCAACATTCTTCAAATGTGTGCCTATTCATCTTGCATGTAGGACAATATTTGTCCATGTAGGTTTCCTTCTTTGGCTGTTCTATCTTGCTCTTGCATTCATGATCCTTATGTCCTTTCTTGTTACATTTATAACAAAATCCTATCAATGTAGATCTAGGTGTAGATTTAGGAGTACCTTTCATTTTACCTCTACATACATTTGATGTGTGCCCTTGCTTTCCATAGTGCTTGCCTGTCATCTTTCTTGGTCTTGGATTTTCATAGACATTCTTTGGATTTTATGATTCTCCATTTTTGATAAAGCCTATACCATTGTTGTTGCTGACTCTCCATTGTCCTTCAAGGAAGTCATCCATTCTTTTATTTCTTTCTTTAGCCTTTCTGATAATCTCATTATGTTGTTGCTGAATTTTAACCTCATGTTTTAGCTTTTCATTTTCTTCTCTTAGTTCACCGATAATCCTTATTCTCTCAATGAGTTCCACATTTATTTTGTTTGCTTCTTGAATCATAAGGATAATATGATTTGTGAGATCATGGTGATGCTCAACATGTCTTTGAATTTCCATTTCCTTTTCTTGTAATTTCTCTGTAATCTTCCCTCTGTCATCAATAGCAAGTGTCCTTTCTATTTCAACTTGTCTGGCAGAACTCATCACATCAATCATTCTTGCCACCTGGGTCTCTTGACTGATTTGCAACATCTTTATTTTCTCTGTCATATGTTGATTGATCTCCTTTAGATTTTTGATGTTGTTTTCTCATGTATCTGATGTATTACTTGCATTTGATCCTGAAGATTCAAATAAATCTAGAATCTCTTCTTCTTGATAGTCTTTTTCATTTTTCTGGGTAGCCATACCTTTTCTCTCATCCAGCAGCTCTCTCATCTTGATTCTAGCTTCTTTATACTATTCATAGAAAATATGTATTTTAAGATTTTTGTTCTCAATATTCTTATCAAGTTTGTACTTCTCCATTGTATGATCTTTTCTCTTAATCCTTTAAGCTTTCCAAGAAGAGACTTATCTCTAATATCAATTGTTGGAATTAATGGGAAGTAGTACTAAGAGGGGAGGGGTGAATTAGTATCTCTAATACTTTTAACACCTTTTACAATTCATCATTAGTAATCATTCAATTCTGTATTACCAACCATTATTGTTATTATTTCTTATGCATGCATTGTTTGTTCACAATCTTTAATAGTTTTCAACAGTCATAAAAACATTCATGAAAATGATAAACACCTAACACAAGATATGGTATCACAAAAAAATATTGTTAGGAAGTAAAAACTATGGTGGGGATGGTACCCACAAAAATTCACTATCTAGAGAATGGAAGGGAGCCAGTTAAGGCTTACAATTTGATCACTTCTGATGATCTACCCTATTAGGAGTATTAAGGTGGAGACCTGTTTGTGTGTGTGGTATTTGGTACCTGTTAGATGGACACAAACACTTCAATAGATCATTGTTTTAGCAATATGGGGTTAGTAAAAGCACGAAAAACATATAAAACCCACTAAAGGTGACCTATTGCCTTCTAATCTAGGAA
>MU224577.1:1771077-1786135 GCA_018584345.1 Thuja plicata
TTTAGATTTGATCTGATTGGTCGATATTGAATTGAATTGTATGGCTATAGTAGATAATATAAATCAGTGATAAAAATCACCTAGGACATTAAATTAATTAAAAGAATTATGCCAAGCAGTAACAGGGTCGTTTGGACATAACTCGAGGGCATGATCACACTTAGGGCAAATAGGGTCCGTAGTTGCGACAGACCGAAATTAGGTGGTTACACTGTTAAGATCTACTCTATTAAGAGATTTAGCAACACTGATTTAAGTGTGCACTTAGTTATGAGATTCATAATAGGATGGTTAAGCCCACGTTTCTTGAAAGGATTTCATTAGTGCACTACACTTGTTAGAATGAGTACAAATGTTGACCTGACTGTATGCAATCTACTATTGCTGATTTATAGATCCATAAAATCTCTTACAATAATAATATCACCCTAAGTGATTGATGAATACTTTTTCTCTGCTTGTTGGTAGCCTCTATTCTATTCTTGAAAACTGATTTGATTCTGTTTGTGTCCTTCTGCATGAATTCTTTGTCTGGTCTCTAGTTTCTCTTCATGGCTACTATCTTCATTGATCAAAACTATTCTCAATGGATTGAGCACCTATTTATACAAGTATTTGACTATCTTAGAATTTGTGTTTTACAATGTTAACTCTCAGATCCAAGGTTTACAACTTGACCTTGATCTTTAGTTTGCATGTTTTAAAGTACTAAAACTAATTAAAACAATAATAAATACAATTCTTCCTCCACACATAATGGATTTAAAAATAAATCAAGAACCCATAAATACAACTTCAATGATTTATCTGACGTGGAAAGTCAGATCCACTTTTTGTGGAATGTAACTGACTGTCGGTTCTTGGTCATCAGTTTGAACTTGAAGTCTGTCAGTGTTCCTTGACTGAACTATTCGTCAGCTTCCCTATATCTATTGGGTTTCTCTCTTTGTTGTTCCTTTGGGTAGCACTGTTGTTATTCGTCAGGTTTCTTTTACTTTTTTTTCATCGGATAACACTTAATAGTGTTTGTTGGGTAACCTTGGCATTAGATAGTGTTGTACCCTGTCTGTCAGTGTAGAGTAAACTAATGGTGTAGATCATGTTTTTCTCTAAATATACTAATGGAAAAATATAATGCCTTCAAAGTATTGGGTCAACTCTTTGTTCATCATTCTGATCATCATCTTAACCTTCATTCTGATCTCCATCACTCGGAACATCATTTAGAAAATTTTCTTAATTTTTGGTATTTGTTGCTTGATGCTCGAGTGCATTGTTATGTTTCTTAGGAGTGATACACTGTTTCTCGGGAGAGTGTCAGGCTCTTCAGTGTAAACAAACCTGTTGTAGTCTTCTAGTTCTTTTTTCTTTCCTCATCATTTTTCTCTTCATATTCATCTATTTTGACATTTGTACTTTCAATGATCTTGTTAGAGGACTTGTTAAGACATTTATAAGCCTTGCTCTTAGTGGAATACCCTAGAAAGATACCATCTTCACTTTTGGAGTCAAGCTTTCCATTTCTATCTTCTATCAAAATATAACATTGACTTCCAAATATTGTGAAGTAACTTACATTGGGTGTGTATCCATACCATAGCTCATAGGGTGTCTTTTTGGTGTCTTTCTTCAATTTTACTATGTTTAATGTGTAAACAACAATACTGACAGCTTCCCTCTAGAATGTTTGAGTTATGCTTTTCTCTATCATCAGTGTTCTTGCACAATCAACAATGGATTTGTTTTTCCTTTCAACAATCCCATTTTGGTTTGGTGTTCTTGGTGCAAAAACCTATCTTTTAATTCCATTCTCATTGAAAAATTGACTGAATTCATCATAAAAAAATTCTCCTCCACTATATGATCTTAAGTATTTTAGTTCTTTACCACTTTGTTTTTCTACAATAGCTTTATACCATTTAAACATCTTGAATGCTTCTGATTTTTCTTTTAAGAACATAACTGTCATCATTCTAGAGTAATCATCAACAAAGAGAATGAAATATCTATCACCAAAGTAACTTTTTTTTCTCATGGGTCCACATGGATTAGTATGGACTAATTCTAGTATAGCATTAGATGTATGGGATTTTCTCTTGCAACTAGACTTTGTCATTTTACCTTTTTGACAATTCTTACATATGATATGCTCAAACTTTGACATGCTTGGTAAGCCTCTTACTTTCCTTTTATTTCTTATCTTAACCATGTTGTCAAAATTCACATGACATAATCTCTTATGCCACAACCATAAGTGTTTGTTTCTAGTCATTAAACAAGTGGTGTTTATATCATCAAGATAGAATAGGTTACCTTTTGTCTGTTCACTAGTTTTGAATAACCTTCCTAATTCATTAAAGATCTTTGCCTTTTTGTTCTCAAATGATACTCAGTGACCTATTTTATTCAGCTGTGAAACACTCAATAGATTATAGTTAAGTCCTTTTACCTAGTATGCATTTTCACATTTGATCAGGTTATTCAACATTAAGGTTCCTTTACCTTTAACTGGACAAGGTGAGTCATTACGCATTCTTAGTGATCCACCATTATAATACTCAAAATTTTCAAACTTTTTTTTATCACCGGTCATGTGGTGAGTGAAACCACTATCTATAATCTAGACATCATTCTTACTAACCTCAGATATGAGTGTAGTCTCAACATACCTTTCTTCATCATCTGAATCATCCTTCATGGCTACAAATACCATCTCAATGTCTTCATCAGATTCGGTGTCAGTATCTCCAGCTTTGTTCTCAGCCAAGTAACAATATTTCTTCTCTTTGTGATTGTAGTCTTAGGTATCTCTTCTATTACATTGTCAATTTCTTCGATAATATATTTTATCACTTCTATCAAACTTCTTTTCATATGATCTGTCATTACTTCTGTCATCTTTTCTTTTGTTAGGACATCTAGCAGCAAAGTCTCCAATCTCTTTACAATTAAAACATACAAGTGGTAATTTGCCTTTGTATCTACCTTTGCCTCTCTACAATCATCTATCCATTAGTGTTTCAATATCATCAAGATCTTGATCATCACTATCACTTTCACTATCATTTCTCATAGTGTGTTCATGACTTGGCTTACTTATTTTCAAAGAAGATTTGAATGCAGACTCAATAGATGGTAAGACACTATTATCATAGTTATTCATCTCAAAATAAATCACTCCACCAACCAAACTATCTAGAGGGACATTATTTTTTTCTACTGCTCTCATTTCTTGTATAGCAGATACTCTAATAGAATATACATACAGTAAGGTTCTTAGGCTTTTACTTACCATTGTCTCTTCTTCAAGTCCACCTCCAACTCCTTGAATAACATTGACTACCTCTTTTATTTTGCAGTTGTATTGAGTGATATTTTATCCTTCTCTCATTCTTAGGTCATCAAATTTACCTCTTAGGCTTTCTACCTTATCTCTTAGTGTAATACCCCAAAATTGGCATCTTGCAACCCTAACCAATTTTGTTGCATTTATCAACTTTCTGAATCATCAAAGTCCTATGGTACTAGGTAATCTGAATTTTATTTTGTCTACATCTTCCAAAATCTTATGTAATCTATTCTAAGTTCTCCTCAACCTTCACTTCAACATCTATCTGTGATTTATCACTTTTAACATCATTACAACATGTCATCTTTCCATTTCACTCTTGAGGGGGTAGGATGATTACATCATTGAATCACTTCAAATCTATTTTAATCAATCTAATTTGATTTCAAAAGTCCTTGTTGCTAGGGGCATATTATCACTTCGGGCATGTTTAGTTTTTGTAGTTCACAATAAAAACTGGGTATTCAACAATTTTGAATCAGTAGGGACATCTCTATTCCTTACATCTTGTCATCTCATCTATTAGGTCTCTGAGAAATATAACTCTGATCCCTGAGGATCAAGCTTCATTCTAGAGATGGTTCTTGAAATCTCAACTATTAGGTATCTAAGCAATCTAACTCAGATCCCAGAGGATCAAGATTCATTCTGGTGATGGTTCTAGAAATCTCATCTATTAGGTATATGAGCAATCTAACTTGGATCCCTGAGGATCAAGCTCCATTGTGGAGATGGTTCTTGAAATCTCAACTATTAGGTATCTAAGCAATCTAACTTGGATCCCTAAGGATCAAGCTTCATTCTCGAGATGTTTCTTTAAATCTCAGCTATTAGGTATCTAAGAAATCTAACTCAGATCCCTAAGGATCAAGCTCCATTCAGAAGATGGTTCTCCAAATCTCAGTTATTAGGTATCTAAGAAATCTAACTCGGATCCCTAAGGATCAAGCTTCATTCTGGAGATTGTTCTCAAGGTAATCAGGGTAATCTAACCTAGATTCCTAAGATTCAAGCTTCATTCTGAAGATGACCCTCAAAAACTTGATCTAACCGGCATCTCGGCAATCAAACCTAGACTTTGGAGAGTTAAGCTCCATTTTGGAGATGACTATGAAACCTTCATCAATCGATCTTTACAACATCAATCAATCTCAATTATTATTCTATGCTTCAAACATCAGACTAGTCTTTGAATCAATGCACTACTCAGACATCAATTCAAAGAGGGGAAAAATATAATACCCCAAAATTGGCATCTTTCAACCCTAACCAATTTTGTTACATTTATCAACTTTCTGAATCATCAAAGTCCTATGGTACTAGGCAATCCTAATTTTTGACTGAATCTACTTGACTTAAGTGTCAAATGCAAAAAAATCTAAATATGGATTAATCACATACTATATTTAATTCCTAAATATCAATTAAAATTGGCTAAATAAACCCTATGATTGAATTAATTTAATTACAAAGTCCTAGCACTTTAATTAAATTAAATTAAATTCATCCTTTTAGATAAAATACATAAAAAAGAATTAAATAAAATTTGATTATTAAATAAATATGCTCATTTGAATAATTGAATTTAATTATTCAAATAATTGAGAAAGTTTATTTATGAGGTCATATTCCATTTATTTAATCGAATAATCTCTCCAAAATCCTCACTTCATTTCAGAAATGGAAACATTGAGTTAATTGTAATTCAAAAGTGCAACAAACCAGTTTTATTTAAAACTATTTCATGCACTCTAAAAGCCAAGAGTTGACTATTTCTCTCAAGGAAACTTACCATTCTGAACTGGACTCTCATTCTATAAAAGAACCCTCTTGTCTCTCATTCAGGAGGAGAAGAATGAATTATTGAAGTATCAAATGGTTGCTTGATTTTTAATTCAATATTTTGTGTGCATTCAAGCTTTCATTTTCATCATTATTATTGCAATAGATTATTAGCATTTGATAGATTCATCATGCATAGATTAGCTTCTTTCAAATATTCCTAGTTTAATATCATTTCTAGATTAATCTTGCATAACGCATTTCTAGATTAATTTTGCATACTCATTTATAGACTAATCTTGCATTTACATTTGAATTTAAATCCTCTATCCTTAGATTGGTCTCTGTTGTTGGACTCTCGAACTCTGAGAGCTACTCAAAACCCCATCTAGATAGGAGGCAACAGGTCGACTCATCCAGGCATGTAGGATGAATTACTTCATATTCATTCATGTATGTGACTAATGAATAAGGACTATGTTGAAGTGTATGGCTATGTAAAGAGGCCCACATTTAGCGTATACACTTATTACATTAGCATCTCCTCCATGTACCAGCTTCAATTTGTCCCACATTTTCTTTGCAGAGGTGCAGGTTTTGACATCTTTAAATTCAGCATCAGAGAGTGAGGAAGCAAGTTCTATCATCATAGAAATATGCTTAGTCTTTTCTCTTAATTTCTCAAGTGTGTGAGGTCTTGTAGGAAACACATATTTAGTATCCAAGTATTGAGTAACATCATTTCTAATACCTAATAGGTGGATTCTTATCCTACTTTTCCATGATGCAAATTTGTCCTTGTTCAACTTCGGCACATCTTATTTTCTCATCTTGTGATATTTTTCTTAGGTCTTGAAACCTTCCTTCTAAGAACACAAGCTCTGATACCAATTGTTAGAATAACTAAGAGGGGGGGTGGGTTGAATCAGTGGCCTCCAAAATATTCCAATAATTTAACCCAAAATTTTATTACCACAATTATAAGCCTCTAGTTATCTTCAGTCCTACAAGATGAATGCCTTACAATTATCTTATCAAATAATTGCTGCTTGGAGTTCACTGTTAAACCTTATTCTTTATCTTTACCGATTAGCAATATATCATTTACCGAAATATAGTAAATTACTTAGTGTATACCGATCAATCCTATTTTAGTAATGTGTAAAGAAAAACATGAAAGAAATGACTCATAAACACATTTGACACATGGAGTTTTAATGTAGAAACCTTGTTAAGGGAAAAACCACTTCGAACCGGTAACCCAAAATTTTCACGCTTCTAAAGTGAGCTCGGTGAAGAGACAACCCTGTTAAAGGTTATAAACACACTGTTAAGTGTGACCTTGTTAGAGGATTTATCATGAACAGTTAATCACTTGATATCTAGCATTTCACTATTATATCTTAATGAATTAACCTTTTGATACTCCTTGGGATGTATCTCAATATTTAAAAG
This sequence comes from Thuja plicata, assembly GCA_018584345.1. Lineage (NCBI taxonomy): Eukaryota > Viridiplantae > Streptophyta > Pinopsida > Cupressales > Cupressaceae > Thuja > Thuja plicata. Next base: position 1,777,664 of record MU224577.1, read on the forward strand.
ATTTGTTTAGATCCTTCTCGGTTAAGAGAATTTCTGAATCAATGGTTAAACTAAAATAGTATATGATCTGTTCATATAAAAAAATTAATCTTGCAGATGTTAAGATCTATTGTAATCTCATAATAGCTTTCTGATCAATGTTTCTTTTCAATACATTTTCTGCACTTCTTTCTGCTCGGTGATGTTGTGCCTCTTTGTTGCTCGGTGTCCATAGAAATCTTTAGCTCTATTCTTTAGCTAGATTGATTAGGTCTAAGTGGAGACTTTTTCCTCATAAGTTTCTCTTCAGCATCCTCTTCTCTATTCACCCCTAATTCACAATGAATTAGATTTTCTCTATATAGACATGATTTCACCATTTCTAAGTCCTTGATTTTCTTGTTCTTGGCATGATCCGCAATTCTTGCCTTTCTTGATTTTAAGCTTTACTTCAGTTTTATCCTATAGATTTCTCTTTGACAACTAGAATAAAAAAACTTTAAAACTCTTTCTTATCTTTGGCTTTAACTTGTTGATGAAAAAAATGTAAACAACCAGTTAATTCCATATTTATCTCTTGCTAGCTAAGTCTTTTGTCATTTCTAAATTTTAGTTCTTTTCGATGTTTAACTCCTTTGTTAGCTTCGGTCTTAACTTCAATTGTCCTCAAGCATCTCTATCCATCGGGGTTGTCTATCTATCAGGGTTGTTTTTCCATCGAGTAACACTATGATTCTACTCATCAGCAATGCTTGCTCAGGTTTCTTGCTCGGGTATCACTGTGACTTTCCTCTCGGGTTTCTCTATCTATCAGGGTGCACTGTCTGGTAGTGTTTGTTGTCACAAAGTGCATACTGAAATTTTATGCATTAATGATAGCATATCCTTTATCTTTCTGGTTCTTTGAAGTATTTGACACTTTGTATATAACCAATCAGATTATATCAAGTTGACATCAATGACAATACAATACATTAGCTGATTTAATGTCTTGCATTAACTTTCTATAGCTTGGTGATCATCAACTTAACATCTTCAAAAATTCAACCAGTTATAGTTCATCACCGTTATGCTACTCAAAATATAAATCAGGAATTCTTTTGTGTTACACAACAGCCAAAGCTAAAATCATTTTATAATGAAAGTAGTTACCAACTTGGAAAACCATATTAATTCTTGAAATCATGTTTCACATAAGGTGGTCTACCCTGGACATGCAAGGATAATAAATGTTAATGAATTACAACTCATCTTTTGTAGCATTTTCCCCTCTTGATGTCTTATTAGAAAATATTCACTAGGATTATGCACTGATGAGTTACTTAAAGCTTTCAATAAACCCCATTAATATTTCCTAATTTGATCTTAAATACAACGTTCCTGTGATAACTAGATAACAATTTTCCTATCAAATTATTACTATCACCATATTGTCATCTCTCACAACCTTTGTACTGCATGATGCAAAATAGTGGCATGTGTTTTTGAACATCACAATTCCCTAAAACACCCTTCTACAAAAACATGACGGGTTGTTACATCACAAAGTCTTATGATATGTTACCTGCAAAATAGAGAAATATCACTATTTCACAAACCTTGATTTTTATCTTTCACGGAGTAACGACTGAAACTGATTCTAACTATGTTTTCTTTTCTTGACATATTTGATCCATCTACCATCTTTTTAGAAATTTCTCAAGATTAAAAAAGTCCCAACACTACATTCAGACAATTGGTCAATTTAATCTTGGATTTCCATCAATTTCTAGTAAGTTATCTTCTTTTTGCAACAGATTTTCTCAACTTTTCCTTCCATTCATTGATTAACCGGTTTGCATCCTCAAGCTACTTCTCATACCTATAACTCTCCATGTTGGTTTTTAGGGATCTTTTCCTCAAATGGTTAAGCTTAATATAAGGAGGACCAAGGATTTGATTCCAATTGTTAGTATTTAGAAGCATTGAGAGGGGTGAATCGGTGGAGACAAGTACTTAATAATTTTCACCACCAATCTAACAATGCTAATCAACAAATTAGAAGCAATGAAACATACAACTAATGATATAAAATAGAAGTAAAAAAAATCAATAATCCATATAATAATCACACATAAAAAATATATTTTTCAAGTGGAAGCCCTTTTAAGAGGGAGAAAACACGGTAGGGATGACACCCACAAATTCACTTCACTACAGTATAAAGTGTTTTCCCTGTTAGGAGCTACAATACCCTGCCAAGGGTTCACCCTGTTAAAAGTGATTAGTACCTTGTTAGAAGTACAAAAAAACCTGTTAGAGTCTACCTCACTAGAGGATTTCAATACACCAATTAATAAGTTACCCTATTAAAGGATTTACAATGAAACCTGTTAAAGTTCAACCTATTAAGGGATTTAGCTTTCCAACCTAGAAGGTTGGACTAAAGTAATGAACTCTATCTTTTGATCTATAGAATAACACAATTTTCCTATTAGATCCACTCTTCTCTTTTCTTTATGATGTTGCACTAATATCTATTCCTTTAATCTCTGATTTTGCACTTGAAAATATATTGCAACCCTAAATCAAACAATTTAGATTACCTTATATAGTGTTGTCCTTAAGTCACTTAAGACCTAGAAACTTTCCATCATAGTCGACACAAAGTATTGACCAACCACCTTGAGATTAGCATAAAAATTCCCTAAAATGCCAACATCAAACAAAATATTCATGTTTATGACCAATATACAACCTTAGATCCATCGCCTTTAAAGATTTAATATGAAACTCTAATCGGTGAACCAATAAGTATATTGGTCCCTTTACCAAAAAACACAATTCACTCAAATCATTGAATTAACTGTCGTGATCAGAATCATGGATTCCACTAACAATATATAAACCTCCTCTATGATCACAATTCTTGATCTATACTGAAACTTGATCAATACCAATTTTTGTGACTGAAACTATTCTTCCTGAACAATAATCAGTGCACTCAACTGTTTATTTCTTTACCAATCATGCAAAGATCTTACAAGTACCTCCAATCATGTTAAATGACAATGTTTCCATCAATGATAGACAATTATGCATCCCTTATGAACTCTCATCATAAGAACTCCAAAAAACACCATAATTCCAACAAGGGGGAGACACTTATTCAAAGATGAAGATTCTGTACAAGAACACAAGCAGAGCAGGTTATATGATTGAGAAGATGTTTTGATTGTTGATTTTCCATCAATGCCAAAGGGGTAGAGTTTTGGAATAACTAATGGAGTTATGGAAAGGGATGTGATTGTACAAATTTTGTGTTGAAGTGATCAATTATTGTGTTGTCATTGATGTCAAGTATTGACCTAGTGTTCTTCATGTGTTGCCATGTATGTGAGAAGGATGAACAATGTGTTTCAAGTGGTTTTAGTGGTCACTATCCTTAAGGGAGAATTGGGAATGTATTTATATGATAACTATATGATTACAACTGTTGAATGCATGATTTTTAAGTGATGATTGATTGAAGTATGACAGGGCAACTGCTAGAAAAGTCTGTGACTAGTAATGCGTGATTTGATTAGTTTATAAAATATATAAAGAGTTAGGTGGCGAGATCATATAATTATGTTGTTAATACTATGTTGAGTTCATGGTTATGACTGTGACTAATTTGGTGATCGTTAAGCATGTTTTGTGGTTACAAAAGTTGTTTTAGTGAAAGGTGACAGTGCTCTTGAGCTATCAATGGTAGATCTTCTATTGGTTATCGGTAACTGAGGTACGATGAATCATTTGTATTGCAGATGACATGACTAACATGTCTCACTTAATTTGTGGTGATGATTTGGCATTACATTGATCTAGGTATACCTTTTATCAAGATGAAGACCAAGTTGGTCAATACATGTATGACTATTCTTGATATAATAAATTGTAAGGGTCTATCCTATGGCTGAAATGATTGGTAAATATGTTTGTTATATTGGGATGTGTGTTTTTCCACAATATCTCTAAGCATAAAGAGTGAAAAAGTGATTTCAAATATCTTAAAGCCCGTTTGTTTACTGGAATTGACCTGGAATTGGAAAATTGGAATGGGTGAATTGGTATGACCAATTACAATTTTGGTACAAAATGAGCATTTCTCCAATTCCACCTCTTGACCTGGAATTGGAATTGACTCATGGAATTGGAATTGAGAATTCAATTTTTAGAAGGGAAACTAATTCGTGCTTTCCAATTCCGGGTCAATTCCAGCAAACAAACGGGCCCTTAGGGATTGAGCAGTGATATTTATATCATGAAATCAAAGATTTGTGTGTGTAGATCATCAATGTGAAGGTGTAATCAAGCTAGGGTGTACCAAGGTCTTCTGAGAAGAGAATGTGTGTATTAAAAAGGATCTGATCAAGAAAGGGAGTATCTTTTTCTAGATCAAGTGACCCTAACTATTTTCCTATTATAAATCCCTTAATCTATTAGACCCTAATAGGTCTTATTTGTAAATATATTAATAGAGTGGCTCATTAAATTGAGTTTAAAATCTCCTTAAAGAGTTACTCCTAATGGGATAAATATTCTATCGGGGCTAGAGGTAAATCCCATAACTGGGTGGCACCTAACAGTGTCTTTGTAAACTCCCAACAGGGTTAAGCTCCTAACATGGCATACTTTAGAAGAGTAAATTATTTGTGGGTCATCATTCCCATCATGGTTTTAATCCATTTGGGTTTACACGTGAAAATACTTGTGTTATGTGTTGCATGCTTTATGGTGGTTGTGTTTATTTGGCTAAGTTTCATTTACTTATCAACAGGTAAACTTGTGAATGTTAGTTTTGAGTTAAAGAAGTGGAAATTCACAGATATCTTTGATTATTGATTCACTCCCCCTCTTAGTAATATTGAACCTTAGGAATAACACAAGGATAAAATCACAATTGATCCTGAATGTGTCAAAGCAATCTAGCAGTTGAGTCTTCCCTAAAAAAGAAGCAAGATCAAATTTTCTTCAGACAGGTGGATTTCCTTAGGTGATTCATACCATATTTTTCTAGAATAACAAGGTAACTAGTAGGCTTAATGAGTGAGAAGAAATTTTTTAAATGGGGTGATTCTTGAAAGAAATATTTTACAGATATTAAGGAAGATATCACTGAAACTCTGATATTGGTTAATCCTAGTTATAGGAAAGGATTTATCATATGTTGTTACACCTCAGAATATGACCTATTTGGAATCTTGATGCAAAAAGATGAATCAAGATCTAAAGTCCCTATTGCATTCATGAGCATCTCGTTGAAGAAACATGAGGTCAAATATTCATTAACCAAGAAGAAAGCATTTGCGGTGATGAAAGATGTGAAACACTTTAGGTACTACATCCTTCACTTGCATTCTATAATTTTTGTAGAAAACTCGGCTGTGAAGAGTATATTAACACAATAAGAGATTGGCCTGAATAAGAGAGAAAATTGGATAACAAAAATACATTAGTATGACTTGGATATCCACCCTACTAAGCTGGTTTGTGGGAAAGGCCCATGTAAAGTGATTGCTGAGAGAAAAGAATAGGAGGAAAGTAATGTCCCCGCCATCTTATTTGTAAACCTTCAAGATCCTTGGTTTACTAAAGTTACATACTATTTAATCTATGGGGATCATCCAAAATATTTAACCCCGAAACATTACAGAAATTAAAGATTAAAAAAGTTACAAAATATGTAATTTGGCAAGATGTGTTGTACAAGGAGTTGGATTGAACTTTCTTAAGATGTGTGGACAAAGAGAAATACGAGGAACTTCTAAAAGTTTTTCATAATGAAGCATGTGGAGGGAATTTCTCCTCGATAGTAATGACTTTCAAAATCTTAAGGAATTGTTATTATTGGCCAAGAATGTTCAAGGATGCTTTCCATTGGGAAGCAAATTGCAAGAAATGTCAGATGTTTTCTGGAAAACAATATTTAGCAGCCCTACCTGTAAGGCATGTGGCTATAGAAGAACCATTTAGATGATGGGGCCTTGACTTTATTGGACCAGTCACATTAGTTTCTAGTGCTAACCATAGTTACATTTTGACTATTTTATGAAATGGGTGGAGGCCATACCAGCAAAAAGGACCACTTCTAAAGTAGTGTACAATTTCCTAAAGGAGAATATAATGGTGCACTTTGGGGTCCCAACTTAAATCATGGATGATAATGCTGCCTATTTTTCTTCTTATGAAATTTTGATATTTTTCCATGACCATGCTATATTCGTGTCTCATTCCTTAGACTATTACCCAGAAAGAAATAGACAAGGGAAGTCTACTAATAAAAACCTGGTGTTTATCATGAAGAAGCTAGTCAGTGAAAACTCCAAAGTTTAGCACAAGAAACTCTATGAGGCCGTATGGATGGATAAGACTACACCAAAGAAAGTGATTGCAATGGATCCATATGAATTAGTGTATGGGATGGATGCCCAACTATGTTTCCTCTTGAACTTGCAACTTCAAAATCAAAAATCATGTTAGAAGACTAGTATTTTCAAAGTTCACTTGAGAAACCTATCATGTATCTAACTAAACTAGAATAGGAAATGGGTGAAATTGTTGATAGAATCATAGCTCACCAAGCGAGAGTTAAGAATATTTTTGATAGAAAAGAGAGACCCAAGAAATTCATGGAAGGTGATGAAGTTATCTAATGGGAAAAAGGAAGGGAACCCAAGGGCTCTCACAGAAAATTTGATACATTGTGGAAATGACCATACCTCATCCACTAGGTACTAGGACCTAACTCTTTTAAGCTAGCTGATATAGATGGTTTTGTGCTTGCCTTTTCCTACAATGGACAAGATCTAAAATTAGTCAAGATATTCTAGTTCTTGAAAAATAGGTGCCCTCTATTTGTATATAATTGCTTTCTTTGTAAGTTGTTTCATTGTTATATTTTTTTGTGACCAGTCCCTGTGATTTGTCCCTCTTCCTATTTCATCTTGTAACCATAGATTCTAATTTCTTTGTATTTTGTCCAAAATATAGTTCTCGGTCAGAGCCGATGTTATCTATCCCCCCAAAATTCTTAATTTTGTGTGTCTATTTTGGTCAAAATGAATCTTATAACCTATGCCTTTATGTTGTATTCTTCTGCATGGTTATGAGTGAAAGGTCAAAAGATAAATAAAGTATTGAAGTTGTTGAACCTTTGAACTGATTGAGCTAGTTCAACTAGTTCAAAGCCCTAATACATTGTTGAAAGTCCCTTGTCTTAGTTGTTAAGTTAACCTATGATCAAATATTGAACCTCTTAAACTAGTTCAATGAGTTCAAGTAGTTCAACATGTTCAATCAGTTCAAAATTGATCATGTAAAAAGGTGTTAGTTCAATAAGTGTTTTGTTAATGCACTACACTGACCATTGTATCTTATAGGAAGTTAAGTTTAATTATGAACTGCTCGAACTCCTTAAACCCTTTGATCTTGTTCACACTGTTCAAGAATTTAGACATGACCTACGAATAATTCAAGCAGAGACAAATGTCTTGGAAAGTTGAAATGACCGTCAATGGATTTTCTGATAGGTTTATTAAAATTCATGACGTCTTCACATGTGGGATGTAATAATGAAATGACAAGCCCACACATTGAAGTGAAAAGGTACTTAACATCCTTTTAGGGAAATATTTCATGTTATTAATTGACATAAGTGAGAGATTTAAGTATAATTTTCTCAATATTTCTGCAAAGAGAAAATGACATGCAAATGACACCATAATTTCCAAACTTGAGGTTGTAAAAGGTTTCAATCACAAGGTGAGTTTAATTATCCACCCTTGTCATAACTCACTATGCTAGTATTTTTTGAAATTTTACTATTACTTTAGCTTTTGAATTTCATTATCATGAGGGCTGCCTTTCAAATTTTTGAAAATGGGTTGAGCCTAGTTTTCTCATCTCCTGAACAAGGAGACACCTCTTGGGTATAATATGACCTTGATGATTTTATAGAAAGAGATAAAAACCCTGAAGAAGGCTCTATTATGAGCACTATTGTTAAAAGTGACATCGTGGAGGCTGCAACTTTTCATCCAGATCTAGTATGTCTAGAACTAGTTAAGGATTGTATAAATCTGTATGAGCCAACAAATAGGTGTATAAGGAAATTTAATGGAGAATTCTTACTACCAGTTAATCAGGAAACAATTATAGTTTCCCTGAGAATACTAAGTAAAGAGGTGTATTCTAAGTTTAATATGTCAATATCTTGGTCCACGTTCTCTAAGAAGAATCTCATTTATAATAATGTAATTTACCAGAGTTGGTATTTAAAATTCCAAAGAGGTAGGGCACATCTACCCAGGCCTCTTACAAGGGAACATATGAAACCTCACATTAAGGACCTAGTAGCATTGTTACATAGAATCAAGGGTATAACCACGATTTTCATTTTCAAGACTGGATGTACTTCTTGTTGGAAATATATTGAGGCTAGGTGTCTGAGAAAGGGGGGGGGGGGGGAAT
>MU224577.1:1796409-1832741 GCA_018584345.1 Thuja plicata
ATGGAGAAAACACTTGCTCAGCAAACTCTAGATCAGTGCCTATTCCTTGGGCAAAGAGTCAATGAAAACATATGTCAACAATAAGAAACTAATGCAATACTGAAGAATGCCTTACAAACTTCATACATTCCAGATTGGATGCCTTACAAACAATCTACTCAACTCAATACTTCTTCATCAGATCTTCACAACTATGTCCTGCTCTCTGAAATCATTTACAAAATTTAACTCTCTCCTTGAGAAAAACTCATAAATGATTAGACACACTACCTTGTAGAAGGTATATTTTAGATGCCTTACAAATTAACTATACTAGAGCATAAACCATAGTTAAAAGAGACAAGACAGTAATGAATAGGAACTACACTGTATTCTCATTAATCCAAGTTGTTTCCAGATATCCAGATAGTAAACACAAGAAGTAAACATGAAAAAGAAGTATGCTTTACAAATAAAATCTCCAAACCAATGGTAACTTGTACTAAACTAGGCAAAGATAGGAACAAGAACAAGACCAGGAACCTCCATAGGAACTTGAAATCAGAACCCTCAAAATAGAAAAGAGAAGAGAATAAATAAGACAGAAGAAACCCTAATCTTTTTTAGCAATTGATATATGTCTCTCCTCAAATATTTTTTTTACTCATTCCTTGCTTTTCAAAATATCTGATATATTCTATTAATAACTGATTCCATCTGTCTTAGAAAATATCTGCTTTTATCCCTTACAAATCTCCTTCATTCTTCCACTGAAGTCTCCAATCTGATTCCATCTGTTGAAAATATCTTTGAAATCTGAGAAAATATCTGCACAAAAAACCTCTCAGAAAGCTCTAACAAATCTGATTTCAACTGAAATAAATGTGCATTCTATCTCATCCCTTTGTACAAATCTAATTTTGTTTGCCCCTTCAAAATCTGACCTTTCTTTGCCTGAGAAAATCTGATTTTATCTCTATCTCTAAAAAAATCTGAATATCCCTTGTGTTGAAACATCTCCCGGAATGCAACTCTTAATATTTGAAATAAAATACCTTTGCCAAGTATGCACTTTACTTTTAAAATCTGCATATTATTAAATCTCCTTTGAAAACTGTATTTTCTGCCTATTTTTCCCATAAACCACTAGATTTTGACAAGTGGCACATGCTGGTTTGCCATCATAAACTACTCTTTGACTGTGCCTTTAACCCCAGTTAGCCTTCTTCCTTTGTCTCTAAGTCTCTGAACATTTTCGCTAACCACAGTTAAATCTGGCAACCATGCGACCAACCTTAGTCTCACAGTCGCTGAATAAATTCCCACTTAGCATTTTTAACCAGCGACCATGCGACCAACCGTTAATCTCCTTGTCGCGGGCAAATTTCAACTCAACAGTCAATCCTGGGCGACCTTGCGACTAGAATCCGATGGCTAATTCCCATTTGGTGACCACACAACCAGTGGCTAACTCCTCATCATAGTAGTCATCTTTGGCATCTAGCTACTTCACGACTAACTGCTAGCAGTCAGTTGCCAAGTCTCGGTGGTTAACTCCTAGCATCTCCCGACTACGTGACTAACTGCTAGCGGTCAATTGCCAAGTCTCTGAATCCTGGTGGTGATCTTCCATCCTTTTTTCGACTGAGCGACTAGGTCCTTTTCACAACCATGTGACTAGCGTCAATTGTCCATTTTTGTCAAAATTTACCTTCCTTCATTTTCAAGCATAGAAACCGAGGCGGTCAAATGACTGGGCACACGCGGATAGCCTCCTCACCTTCCCTCAAATTCATATGTTAGCATCTTTGCATATAAACATTTTATATTTCACTTGTGGGAACAATGTGGGATATTTCATTTCCAATTTCACTTGTGGGAACAATGTGGGATATTACATTTCCATGTTTCGAAGGCATTTTTGAAATTTGGGTTAAAATACTGTGTTCAGCCCATGTCTTCATTCCTCCAATCCTCAAGAGCTCACCAAGAGCCTCTGGGCTCTCTTTCTTGCTTATAAAGAATGCAGTTTGGTATATAAAGACCAAAAATGCCCTTTGCAAACTGAATGTGGGATAAAGGAAATGCACAATTTTTAAGTTTTTAAACAACTTCTGTGAATGCTGCTCATTAATAGCATTTCTTCTCTGCTAATGAAGACCATGAACATTTTTTAATGGGTATGGCGGCCCTTGCTATGGATTTACTTTCCAAATTTGAACTTTAAAACTCCCCAAAACCTCAAACCACTCCTCCATATGCCTATCGCAGTTCCTCTGGAAATGTTTTTGCAATGTAATGCTGAGCTTAACATTTTAAAATCTGTATCCTCCCTCCAATGCTACTTGCACAGGAGCTGGAAGTTTCATCCTTGCATAAATTCCAAACCAAATACTTTTAAAAAAGTCTTCCTCCAATACTTGCGCAGACTTTTGCGAATGCTGGATTGCAAAGTAATTTGGTTTTAACATTTTATAATCTGCAAGCTCCCTCCAATCTCTGCTACTTGCGTGGCATTCATCCTTTGTGGATTTTAAAACAAGAAAACCAAAATATCCAAATACTTTACTCTGTGTAGACAGGCTGGGAGCTTGACTTTACACCTGTCCATTGCATTGGCTGAAAGTACCTTGTGGAATGTGGCTTTATGCCTGTGGATTACATTAGCTTGGAAGTTTCGAAAGCTTTTCCAACAAATCACTTGGAAGCACCCTGTCAAACAATTCATGCTTTGTCTGTAGTATTGCGCTGGCTATTGGCAAGGCATTAGATTGATATTGCCCCCCCAAAAATAGCATGTGATCTCCTCCATGGGAAGCATAGATTCCTAGGCATTCATTTGTTTAAACATTGCTTTGTATTCTCACAAAACATGATGCTGAATTCATACTGTCCCCAAAACAGCACTAGCTTATTTATTTCTATGTTGAACCTCTTCCTTTATATGCTGCACAATAGTTTGGAATATTAAAGTTTTAAAATAAAACATTCAAAATAAATTGCTACCACCTTCATAGTCTGATACTTTGAAAATGAATACAACATTTTCAAATAGTTCTCTTTCTTGTAACGAAGTATCCATCAAGTTCCAAAGTTCAATCAAAGATTTCCCAAGATTGTTCAACTGTAAATAAAATTAAATACTTCTGAATTCAAAGCTTCTTTTCATCATTTAGTGATTCAATTGTCTGTGATAATTCTTCTAATGTCTCATTGCTTATGTTCTTTGGTTGTCCAGGAACTGAATCATGCAAATTTGGATGCACTTCACAGACAGTCTTCCAAATGTCCATGCGAAGTACTGAACAAAGCCTATGCACCTCGTTCACATATTCCACATCTTCCACTTCTAATCTCTTAAGATGTATGTAGTGTCAAGGATACCATGCAAATTATCTTAATTGTCATCAAACAAACAACTTTGTAATCACTTTTGCAAATTGAACCTTTAAATAGCAATTGGCTTCCAAAATTGGCCTCAAAAATTCACTGAAACAAGTAAACTAACCTCATCACTTGGAAAGAAGAGTCATTCATGTACAATGACTATGCATGCAAGGGGAGCTTCACCAAATTCATCATCTGGTGCAAGAGGCTAATAATCAAACTTAGCATTTTTAGAAGATTATGCAATGCAAATGTTGGAACACCACAAATCTCTTTTGGATCAGTCATTGCAAATGACTAAATCACACTTTGAAACTTCACCATTAAGTCAGATAGTACATTCATACATAATAATCATGATTCCCTGATTGGTTCCTGAAAACATTTTTCAGACAGAAAGATATTACTCTTGCAAAATTACCATTCTGCAAACTTAATTCTATTTTGCACTGCAAACTGAACAAACTGCCTCTGAAACTAAACTCATAAGGTCACCAAGATAAACCCTCAGAATCTAAACATCTAATCATGGAATCAATGTCAAGTGTAAAATGTAAAGCTTTAGTTGTCTTCCTCTGAAAACAAACTATTCAACTGATACAAATCTGCAAAGTTAGCACCCTAAACACTTTCTGAACCAAAGCACAACAGATATGTAGAAATTGGGTTTGGAATCGGCAAAGAAAAGTGATCTACCGGATTGGTCAAAGTTTGGGAATCTTCAGATGATTTCACTCCTAGGTCTATAATGTAGATCAATTTTCAATTATGCTTGACCTCAAACCAAGTGTAAACAGGGAAACCACAAAGTATGCCATTTAATTCTGAATTCTGAATCTTCAGTGAAACTTCAATAAATCAAGAATGGAAAGGCTCTCGCAAAGTGGATAAATGGATTGGCAAGAATCTGTAAATCCTTAGGTGAGTACACTCCTATGTTTTCAATATGAGGGAAAACTCAATTATCCAAAATTTTCACCCGAGTACACATTTTCAAGAGCTCAAAGTGGAATGGTTCTAAAAAACTTGTCATCTGATTTCATAGGGATCTACAAATTGGCAATGTTGGAGTGTGTGACCACTGGAATACAGTACAAAAGAAATTTTCTCAATTGAATCAATTGGTCAAAATTTATAACGTGTCAAATTGGGCTATTCAAATTTCTAGGTAGAACAAAAATGCAAACAGTTCTTGAACAACCAACTTTGGGAAGTATGAAAACCTATCAAATGGATTGATAATGACCTAAGATTTAAAACATAAGCTCTCTGATATGCGTGTAAGAAATTAACAAAGTGATTAACTATGAAACTCAACAGGGTGCAAGATATTCAGAAACAAACTAGGCCCCGGACAACAAAATGACACTTTAGCAAAATGCAGATTTAGGTGACCCCGTCAAAATGACTACTCCCTTAACATGTCAGAATTGGAATTCAAGAGCTGGGACCCATTGCATATGTCAAATGAAAGGCATTAAATCCTTTTCCCAATTTTTACCTCATGAAAATCATCCGGGCATCCTTTTCAATCATTCTAACTAAGCCTTCTCACACAAAATTTCAAGGGTACTTACTTTGCTTAATTGAAAAATTTAACATGGTCACTCCAAATTTGTTCCAAATTTAGGAGTACCTATAGTGGCTCTGACTGAGGATGGTTAAATGCAAGGTTATACCGAGAACCACAGATCTTTGGAGTAGCAGACCACCCCAAAACTTCAAAATCAGATTTTATCTATTTCTCTTCTCACTTTCCTCTTCTCAAAACTGACACCTCTCAAAACTTTTCTCTCTTCTCAAAAATGGGGAAACCTCTAACTGAAAGAAAACACACAACTAAAAGGGAAAGCGACTATACAATATGTACATTATCTACAAAAAACCTCAAACATCTCCACAACTGAAATCAACACTTGCCTCTGTCATAAACCTTATTTTCATTTGCATTTTCCTGAGGTAAGCTAAAAGTATCATTGATATCAGTTTCACCAATTTCATGTACACCTACAATCTCCTTGTTTGGAAAAAAATAACTCTCTTCATTTTCATAGTGCATATAAAAACTAGACACACTTTCTTCATCTTGTTCACTATGAAAATATACATCAGCATGCTTATGAACACTAATATCAAACTGAAGTTCATCCTCATAAACTAATTTATGCATGCTATCAATCGGAAATATAAAGTGCTCAAACTCTACTTCACCAAATGAGTCATATATGTCATGAATTTTTAACTCACCTTGTGTGTCCAACCGGTAGTCAAATGCGTAATCAGACTTGTATTCACACATGTCATCAACATCAGCCTCAGAAATTACTCCACAATCTTTTAGTGTATCTTCACAATCACACACTGAATTAGCAACAACATGAAAGTAATCATCATAAAACTTGATCATATCACATGCCGACTGATTTTCAATAATTACTTGATCATATCTTTGATCAGCAACCACAACATTTTCATCATAATCATGGTTGCAACTAGAAGAGAAGCAACCCGATTTCTTTTTGCAGTATAACACTGTATCATCATCAAAATCAGAACTAACCAAATCTGAAACTTCATCATGCTTTTCAAAAAATGGATTGATAATTCCATGCAAAGCTCCTTTGTACACATTTTGACAAATGATGGGCTAATCCATATCAACATTATCATCATACAGTGGGTTAGTAAACACCTTGAAACTACTTTTAACATCATGTGTACTTACAACATATGAGGAAAAAAAATCACTTGCAACTTCATGGCATTCCTTTGCACAACTAGGTAACTCATCATTATGTGAAATGCATTCTTCAACTACTTCTTTATCCTCATAAACTGATTTACTTCCTTCAAAACTATCAACTACAAGCTGATTTATACCATGTAGGGATAAAACATCATTTTCAGATTTGGAAGAAAGAACTTTACCTTCATTTTTATGAGAAAACTCACTCCCATCATTGCTCTCTTCTTCCCATGTTGCATCGGACTCATAGGAAGATGGACAAACACTTTCATTGTCCTCACCTTCACTTGGATAACAAGTTTTGGCCTCATCATCATCACTAGACTATGGTACATACTGATCATTTTCATTTCCATTTGATGCCCCTTCATTCCATGACAGATCAACACTGTTGTTCTCATCAGTTGAGACACAACTTTCAGCTTCTTCATTCCTATAAGACTCTTGCATTTGGGAAACATCAAGTGAATCAACTTTATCATCTTCTGCTGTAACATTACAAACACATGTGTTCCTTTCAACAAAAATAGAATCAACTCTTTGTGACAAAGAAACTTCAACAGCACATGTTCTTAAGTCTGAAATTTCAACCACATTATTTATAACAGCAGGGCATACTACATGCTGATATGAATTTGAAACTTCAACATGACATTCTATTCCACTTTCAAATGCATCTTGCTGGCAAGCACCTCTAGAGAAATGGTTCTTTGTCAATCCATACTTCATGTTATTTTCAATCTTGATAGCTGCCATGAATGCTTGATGCAAATTCTTAGGTTCTTTATCCCGCAACAAATAGCTCATTTTCTTATCAAATGCATCAAAGTAGATAACTACACACACTTGATCATTGGGTCTACAATTTTTAGGGATATCATTATAAACCTTTCCAAATCTAATGTTAAAATTAGGAACTAGTTCTTCATTCTGAATCCTAATTTGTAACAACTTAGTAAATGCATCATGTGCACTTACTCTTTCACCGAATTGCAACATGAAGGTTGAATGCAACTCACTCCAAGGGGATAACAAACATGCTAGTAAAAAAGAAAACCACTCACGAGAATCATCTCTTAAATTCTGAACAAATAATTTCATATGAACATCTTCATGTGCAATCTCAAAATCATCCATCAAATCAACAAACAACTGAATATGCTAACTTGTTGAATCATGTCATTTCCCAAAAAATATTGGCAATTTATCTATAATTGTATTTGGAATAACATTGGGAAAACCATGTATGCCATTAAAACAAAATGGCATGTACCTTCTAGTAGAGATAGATCTATTGATACTACTGATGGATTGCCTACTAGGTGAACTAAAATCCTCCATTCTTCACAGACTCAATAATTTATTCACCAAAATGAAAATCAGACTTCTATTTTGTAGCAGATCTATAATCTCTCCACTAACTTTTACAACAGCATACTTTAATACTTCACATCAAACATGATGAAACCTTTTCTTACTGAGGTATGCAACTAAACTCAAAAGTTCTCCTACTTTGTGCTGAAACCACTTAATGGAGAAAAACCATTTGTGTAACTTTCTTTCATGAAAAAATGAAGATTACCTGGACCAGAATTGCAGCGGCTGCTCCTTTCTCTTTTGACTGGAAATAAAAAAATCTAGAGCATCTTTCACAGCTCCATCAAGTTCTTTTCTCATAGAATGGCCACCTCCTTGCAGAGGAAAATGTTTTACTTATTCTTGGATTTCTTTCCAGCCACCACAAAACTTCATCAGGATCTTCCAAGACTATCTATCAGAATTGCAAATTCCTCATATTTTCTTTCTAGGCATGCACTGATCAAACAAAAAACTTAGAGTCACCACTCACACTCAGTGAGAATTTTACAAAAAAATTTTGAATCAAACTCTATACAAACAACCAAACTCTGGGATGACTCAGCAAAGCAAGGAAACAACCATCTTAAACTTTTTGTCCTTTATTCCATTCCCTAGTAGAGTCACCAATTTGTTAGCACTTTTTCTTGCAACACTTACCTAATAATGACAGTATACCTTGTATACTCGGATGCAACCTCTTTTAGGCAAGAGAAAGGCTAATTTCTAAGGATTGGATAATATCCTTCTTCATTTTTGAGCTCCACAGACTCAGGCAAGTTTTACCTTTTAAAGATTACTGATATCTCAGCCTATGTATTTGGTGGATTGTTTCATTCACTAGTTATGCACCTAAAACCTCACTGTAACAACTTATAGAATACTTTAGAGATTGCAATAATTGATCTGAAACAAAGTATTTATAAGCCAGGCTATGGTTTTGATAACATGAACCAATGAGACAAGGATTTGAAACCTTCTTCCTTTTGTCTTTAGGAGGGATAACCTAATGATTCACTCTCCAAGGAATAACCAAAATGAACACTGTCCTGCTGACAAGAGTCCTTAATGAGTTCAGCTTATTTGTTCTAAGAACTAGATGAAATTGATTAATTTGTGTATAACTGAATGGAGAAAACACTTGCTCAACAAACTCTAGATCAGTGCCTATTCCTTGGGAAAAGAGTCAATGAAAACATATGTCAATAATAAGAAACTAATGCAATACTAAAGAATGCATTACAAACTTCATACATCCCAGATTGGATGCCTTACAAACAATCTACTCAACTCAATACTTCTTCATCAAATCTTCACAACTATGTCCTGCTCTCTGAAATCATTTACAAAATTTAACTCTCTCCTTGAGAAAGACTAACAAATGATTAGACACACTACCTTGTAGTGGGTATATTTTAGATGCCTTACAAATGAACTATACTAAAGCATAAACCATAGTTAAAAGAGACAAGACAGTAATGAATAGGAATTACACTGTATTCTCATTAATCCAAGTTGTTTCCAGATATCCAAACAGTAAACTCAAGAAGTAAACATGAAAAAGAAGTATGCTTTACAAATAAAATCTCCAAACCAATGGTAACTTGTACTAAACCAGGAAAAGATAGGAACAAGAACAAGACCAGAAACCTCCACAGGAACCTGAAATCAGAACGCTCAAAATAGAAAAGAAAAGAGAATAAATAAGAGAGAAGAAACCCTAATATTTTTTAGCAATTGATATCTGTCTCTCCTCAAATCTGATTTTTACTCATTCCTTGCTTTTCAAAATATCTGATATATTCTATTAATAACTGAGTCCATCTGTCCTAGAAAATATATGCTTTTATCCCCTACGAATCTCCTTCATTCTTCCACTGAAAAGTCTCCAATCTGATTCCATCTGTTGAAAATATCTTTGAAATCTAAGAAAATATCTGCACAAAAAACCTCCTAGAAAGCTCTAACAAATCTGATTTCAAATGAAATAAAATTGCATTCTGTCTCATCCCTTTGTGCAAATCTAATTTTGTTTGCCCCTTCAAAATTTGACCTTTCTTTGCCTGAGAAAATCTGATTTTATCTCTATCTCTGAAAAAATCTGAATATCCCTTGTGTTGAAACATCTCCCGGAATGCAACTCTTAATATTTGAAATAAAATACCTTTTCCAAGTATGCACTTTACCTTTTAAAATATGCATATTATTAAATTGCCTTTGAAAACCCTATTTTCTACCTATTTTGCCCAGAAACCACTAGATTTTGACAAGTGGCACATGTTGATTCACTATCATAAACTACTCTTTGACTGTGCCTTTAACCTTGGTTAGCCTTCTTCCTTTGTCTCTAAGTCTCTAAGTCGCTAAATAAATTCCCACTTAGCATTTTTAACCAGCGACCATGCGACCAACCTTTAATCTCCTTGACGCGAGAAAATTTCAACTCAACAGTCAACCTTGGGTGACCTCACGACTAGCATCCGGTAGCTAATTCCCATCTGGTGACCACACGACCAGTGGTTAACTCCTCGTCATAGTAGTCATCTTTGGCATCTGGCTACTTCATGACTAACCGCTAGCGGTCAGTCGCCAAGTCTCAGTGGTTAACTCTTGGCATCTCCCGACTGCACGACTAACCACTAGCAGTCAGTCGCCAAGTCTCTGAATCCTGGCGATGATCTTCCATCCTTCTTCCAACTGAGTGAATGGGTCCTTCTCACGACCATGCGACCAGTGTCAGGTGTCCATTTTCATCAAAATTTACCTTCCTTCATTTTTAGGCATGGAAACTAAGGCGTTCAGATGACTGGGAGCGTGCGAATAGCCTCCTCACCTTCCTTCAAATTCATATGTTAGCATCTTTGCATATAAACATTTTATATTTCACTTGTGGGAACAATGTGGGATATTTCATTTCCAATTTCACTTGTGGGAATAATGTGGGATATTTCATTTCCAATTTCACTTGTGGGAACAATGCGGGATATTTCATTTTCATGTTTCAAAGGCATTTTCAAAATTTGGATTAAAATACTATGTACAGCCCATGTCTTCATTCCTCCAGCCCTCAAGAGCTTGCCAAGAGGCTCTGGGCTCTCTTTCTTTCTTATAAACAATGCATTTTGGTATATAAAGACCAAAAATGCCTTTTGCAGACTCAATGTGGGATAAAGTAAATGCACTATTTTCAAGTCTTTAAACAACTTCTTTGAATGCTGCTCATTAATAGCATTGCTTCTTTGCTAATAAAGACCATGAACATTTTTTAATGGGTAGGGCACCCCTTGCTATGGATTTACTTTCCAAATTTGAACTTTAAAACTCCCCAAAACCTCAAACCACTCCTCCATATGCCTATCGCAGTTCCTCTGGCAATGTTTTTACAATGTAATCCTAAGCTTAACATTTTAAAATATATATCCTCCCTCCAATGCTACTTGCACAGGAGCCGGTAGTTTCATCCTTGCATAAATTCCAAACCAAATACTTTTTAAAAAGTCTTCCTCCAATACTTGCACAAACTTTTAGGAATGCTGGATTGAAATTTAATTTGGTTTTAACATTTTATAATCTGCAAGCTCCCTCCAATCTCTGCTACTTGTGTGGCATTCATCCTTTGTGGATTTTAAAACACGACAACCAAAATATCCAAATACATTACTCTATGCAGACAGGCTGGGAGCTTGGCTTTACACCTGTCGATCGCATTGGTTGAAAGTACCTTGTGGAATGTGGCTTTATGCCTGTGGATTGCATTAGCTTGGAAGTTTCGAAAGCTTTTCCAACAAATCACTTGGAAGCACCCTGTCAAACAGTTCATGCTTTGTCTATACTCCTGCGCTGGCTATTGGCAAGGCATTAGATTGATATTGGCCCCCAAAAAATAGCGTGTGATCTCCTCCATGGGCAGCGTAGATTCCTGGGCATTCATTTGTTGAAACATTGCTTTTTCTTCTCACAAAACATGATGTTGAATTCATACTATCCCCAAAACAACACTAGCTTATTCATTTCTACGCTGAACCTCTTCCTTTATATGCTGCGCAATAGTTTGGAATATTAAAGTTTTAAAATAAAACATTCAAAATACATTGCTACCACCTTCATAGTCTGATACTTTGAAAATGAATACAACATTTTCAAATAGTTCTCTTTCTTGTAACGAAGTATCCATCAAGTTCCAAAGTTCAATCAAAGATTTCCCAAGATTGTTAAACTATAAATAAAATTAAATACTTCTAAATTCGAAGCTTCTTTTCGTCATTTACTGATTCAATTGTCTGTGATAATCCTTCTAATGTCTCATTGCTTATGTTCTTTGGTTGTGCAGGAACTGAATCATACAAATTTGGATGCACTTCACAGACAATCTTCCAAAAGTCCATGCCAAGTACTGAACAAAGCCTATGCACCTCATTCACATATTCCACTTTTTCCACTTCTAATCTCTTATGATGTATGTAGTGTGAAGGATACCATGCAAATTATCTTAATTGTCATCAAACAAAAAACTTTGTAATCACTTTTGCAAATTGAACCTTTAAATAGCAATTGGCCTCAAAAATTCACTGAAACAAGTAAACTAACCTCGTCACTTGGAAAGAAGAGTCATTCATGTACAATGACTATGCATGCAAGGGGAGCTTCACCAAATTTTTCATCCGGTGCAAGAGGCGAATAATCAAACTTAGCATTTTCAGAAGATTATGCAAATGCAAATGTTGAAACACCACAAATCTCTTTTGGATCAGTCATTGCAAAATGACTAAATCACACTTTGAAACTTCGCCATTAAGTCAGATAGTACATTCATACATACTAAGCATGATTCCTTGATTGGTTCCTAAAAACATCTTTCAAACAGAAAGATATTACTCTTGCAAAATGGCCATTCTGAAAACCTAATTCTATTTTGCTCTGCAAACTGAACAAACTGCCTCTGAAACTGAACTCATAAGGTCACCAAGATAAACCCTCAAAATCTAAACATCTGATCATGGAATCAATGTCAAGTCTAAAATGCAAAGCTTCAGTTGTCTTCCTCTGAAAACAAACTATTCAACTGATACAAATTTGCAAAGTTAGCACCCTAAACACTTTCTGAACTGAAGCACAATAGATATGTAGAAATTGGGTTTGGAATCGACAAAGAAAAGTGATCTACTGGATTGGTCAAAGTTTGGGAATCTTCAGATGAGTTCACTCCTAGGTCTAAAATGTAGATCAACTTTCAATTATGCTTGACTTTGAACCAGGTGTAAACAGGGAAACCACAAAGTATGCCATTTAATTCTGAATTCTGAATCTTCAGTGAAACTTCAATAAATCAGGAATGGAAAGGCTCTAGCAATGTGGATAAATGGATTGGCAGGAATATGTAAATCCTTAGGTGAGTACACTCCTATGTTTTCAATATGAGGGAAAACTCAATTATCCAAAATGTTCACCTGGGTACACATTTTCAAGAGCTCAAAGTGGACAGCTTAGCAATTCTGCACTTGAAAACACAGGAAATCAGAATTATTCACCACTGGAATGGTTCTAAAAAACTTGTCATCTGATTTCATAGGGATCTGGAAACTGGCAATATTGGAGTGTGTGACCACTAGAATACAGTACAAAAGGAATTTTATCAATTGAATCAATTGGTCAAAAGTTATAACGTGTCAAACTGGGCTATTCAGATTTCTAGGCAGAACAAAAATGCAAACAATTCTTGAACAACCAACTTTGGGAAGTATGAAAACCTATCAAATGGATTGATAATGACCTAATATTTAAAACATAATCTCTTTGATATGTGTGTAATTCATTCCCAAAGTGATGATCTGTGAAACTAAACAGGGTGCAAGATATTCAGAAACAAACTAGGCCCCGAACAACAAAATGACACTTTAGCAAAATGCAGATTTAGGTGACCCCCTCAAAATGACTACTCCCTAAACATGTCAGAATTGGAATTCAGGAGCTAGGACCCACTGCATATGTCAAATGAAAGGCATTGAATCCTTTTCCCAATTTGTACCTCATGAAAATCATCCGAGCATCCTTTTCAATCATTCTAACTTAGCCTTCTCACACAAAATTTTAAGGGTACTTACTTTGCTTAATTGAAAAATTTAACATGGTCACTCCAAATTTGTTCCAAATTTAGGAGTACCAACAGGCATGACTTGCTTCAAGGTTTGCATTCTGATTTCCTTTTCAATCTGAACTGCATTGTGCCAGTGAATGGTGATTTCCTTGAGAAGGTATTTAGTCATATGGATTTTAAATTTAGATGGATCATATTTCCATCTTTCCATTTTGTTTACTAATGCATCCTCAATAATCATATGCTCAACTTTGGTTCTGGTATCATACTTCAATGATTTGAGAGATCCCATACCACTGCCTCCTTTGAAGTCTTCAATCCTCTTCTCAAAGTTAGGTGGTGGCTTCTTGAATATGATTGTATCTTCTTCTTCATCTTCCTTAGGAAATCTCAGTCTTCTTCTGGATCTAGGGTAGAGGCCTTAAGTGTTTTCTTAGGGGCTAGCCTCTTCTTGGAGGCTCTTCTTCTACCTCTTATTCTTCTTTCTTAGATTCATCATCTTCTATTTTTATGTCATCTCCTTTACTTTCAGTGATAGGAGGAGAGTTAGAAGACTTTCCATATTTCTTTCCAATCTTCTCAATTATCTTCCTTCCTCTCTTCAAGATCTTAGGAATGTCAATTTCCAAAGATATTTTTCCCTTTGCTTCTTCATAAGTACCAAAATATGGTTCTTTGGGATCAACATGTTCATTTACAAGAGCCTCAATGATGTCTCTTGTCTCATCAATGTTAGCCTCATATGCAACAGGTGTCACCCATGCACTCCTAGGCTTGACTTCTTGAATGTATACTTTGTCACAGTCAACTAGAAAGAAAATATCATTCTTATAGTCTTCTACCAATTGTTCTGGAATACTATATCTATTCCGCATCTTCTCTCTAAAACTCCCAAAGTATGCATCCATGATGCTCTCAAAATTATCTCCTAATTCTTATAGAAATTCATTTATCTGATAAACTACGGTCTATCCTTTTTCCAAACAATTGTTCCTTTTGAAGGGAAAAAATTCTAAACATAAAATAATATGCATACCAAGAGTGAACCAAACTTACACGGATTGGTCTTGGATGCCTAGATGCTCTCCATGTTTTTTCTCAGTTGGATGAGCTGTAGCTCGACAAGGTCAAATGAAATATTGTTCTTGACCACTTTGTATGCCCAGTCCATAGCCTCACATGGTACACTTTTTGGTTGGCTAGAACTGTATATCTTATGTGCAATCACATGAATACCAAACTTCAATTCCATGTCTGTGACTCCATTAAATGTCATGCCTCTTCCATCCCACTCGACAAGAGTCTTCTTGGCTAGGTCATCGCAGGGTAGGGTTTTGGTAGATTTTGGTTTTTCAAGCATTTGATACCCTATCACATGGTGTACCATTGTCTTAGTGATCTTCACTGGTTTATCGAACCAAAGATGCATGTCATGAACACGACTTATAACAAATCTAATCCATCTTATCTGAAAGTTCTATAGCATATGCAAAATGTGGGTTAAACCCTTGAATATGAGGTGTTTGTATTTTGACTTCATATTTCTATCTACATAGAGTTTCTCATATGCTTGATTCATCTCCAATATTCCTAACTATTGAATGGTGCAATGATAGAAAGCTCAGACGTCATTAATCAAAAGTACCTTCAGAAAAATTTGGGAATGCGATCCCATCAGATCTGTCTCTTCTGCAATCATTGGATGAATTTTGAACATTAGCAGTTTGCAGACATCATTCCTTACTAACATATCAGATCCTTTCTTAACCTTCCTTCTATATGAAGATGCCATAATCGCTCAGAGGATTGATGAAACTTTGTTGTAACAAATTTTCTCTGAGATCACTAAGCTCTTAATCACTCTATAAATTGTAAACAATAACCCTTTTATTTCACCATTTATGAGAAATTCCATCATATATTTTCATTAAATGCTCCGTACATGGTAGTTCTCCTAGACTTTCTCGGAGGCTCGGTGAAAAATAACCTTGTATCTTCAAAACTATACAACCCGACTTAACTCAGTTAAGCCTTAGTAACTCATATTTAACTGAGATGCTGACTCAAAAAGAACCACAATGTGACCTAGTGGATCAATATGTAGCTTTTGACTTGCTACCATATCTATAAATGATGTAGAATGACTTGTATGCAGAGTTCCAGTTATCTCCTTACATATTTATTTGGAGATGGTGGATCCACCCAACTCACTAGCTTGGGTTCCATTCGATCCTTAATTGTTTTGGTCTAAATTCTTAGGAGACTTCCTTACCCACTGCTAACTCATCTAATTTATGATTTCAGAAACATTTTCTTTGCCTTTCTCAAAACTAGTATCCACTTTTTCTCTGTTCATGCAATTATTGCTTAGATGACCAAGCTATTTACACACATAACATCTCTTAGTAGGATTAATTTTTCTGAGATGAGTCTTTTCACAATTTGTACCAATGTTCCCATACTCACCACAATGAAAACATCTACTCCAAGTGTTGTAATCTCAACCAAATATTTCTTTAGCTCATTGTTCAAGAAGTTTCCATTTCTTAGTTCTTCACTCGGAATACTTGTGACCTTGTTTGTTACAATTGAAATTTTTTCCTTCAAACTTAGGTTTCTCAGTGCATTCAATTGCCCTATGTCCATGTTTGTTGCATTTGTATCATTTACCATTAAAATTTGACTTTCCATTGCTCCAACACTTATTTGTTGTGCCCTAAGTTACCACAATGATTAAAAGTAGGTTTGTTGTTCTTTTGAGCTCCTTGTTGTGAGGATTCACCTTGTTTAGTATAACCTAATCTAGTATGTCCATGATGTTTGAATTGAGTTTTATCTTTCAACTGATCCATGCTTACCTGTGAATTCATCATACTCTCATTGGTTTGGCTTTCAATATTGAGATCATTTTGTACTCTTTCATTTTCAGTCCTCAGATTGATGACTACTTGATTTGAACTATTGATTTGATTCATCATATTTGCTTGCTGAAGTGACAAATGATGGATTTAATTTTCTTTTTCCTCTAATCTTGTACTTAGAAATGTTTTATCTTCTTGTGCCATTTATCTGTCATTTTCTGCTTGGTTCTTTTTTTCCATGACTTCACATATTCTGACTGAATGAATTTCTTGTTCCCTCTTCAACTTTCTTCCTTCTTCATGTAGATTGATATTATTACAAGTAGGTCTTCAATGGATTCATCAAATTATTTAGAAGTTTTTTCTTTGTATAAATCTTCAATTCTTTCTTGAATGTAATTTTTACCATTCATTTGCACTACTAAATCTTTTCTTCTTTTTAGGAAATGAGAGAGTTGCTCCTTGAGTTTTATGATTTGATCCATGGCCACTTGTAGATCTAGATTTTCAGTTTCAAAGGATTTCTACAGTCTGTATATTTCCATTGCCTCTGATCTTTTCTCAAGCTATTAAACTTCTGATAAGAGAAAGTTTAGCTCTGATACCAGTTGTTTGAAATATATTGAGGCTAGGTGACTGAGAGGGGGGGGGGGTGAATCAGGAACCAACAAAACTTATTCACTTTTATCCTTTATTAGATTGTCTAATATAATTGCATGCATGAAACAGAAAATAAATAAACATCCACAACACTTGACACAATATTTGGTTACCCAGAAACCTTCCAAATAGAAA
Organism: Thuja plicata; assembly: GCA_018584345.1. NCBI lineage: Eukaryota > Viridiplantae > Streptophyta > Pinopsida > Cupressales > Cupressaceae > Thuja > Thuja plicata. The sequence continues at coordinate 1,813,628 of MU224577.1, forward strand.
GTAAAACTGGGGTGGGGATGGTACCCACAAGATTTAGTATTGTAGTATAATTTTAGCCTATTAAAGCTTACAATTGACCTCTTCTTATGGCCTTCCCTTTTAGGAGAAATAAGGACTATTAGGTACTCTTTGTGAAAGGATTTTTACAATACAATTAAGTATGCAACTCTGTTAGGAGATTTGAAAAGGACTGTCAAGTCCACCCGATTAAAGGATTTTTTTGATACACATGTTAGGATGAACCAGTGAATGATCTTCTATGCAACTCTGATTTTCTGAATGAGATCCTTTGAGATAATACTGATCAACTAAATGTGATAGATGAGTCTCTTTTGTTCCTTTTACTATTGTAGCCTTCTAATCAATCTGTTATTTTAGATTCACATGTATTCTCACTTCTTCTCTAGTACTTCTACATTTGGATAAATAAAGTATCTTACATATATATATTATCCAAATCAATTACCTTCATAAGTCAGCTTCCATGATATAAATTAATATCCAAAACTAAGAACTAAGTTGGCCCAATACTGATACTCAGGTCTAGTAATCCACTTAGGTGATATATTGACACTCGGGCAATATGCTGATACTCAGGCGACATAGTGAACTTACAATCTCTGGTACTTAGGTGACACTAGGTTCTTGGGTCACATTGATCACTCGGAGCTAGTATGAAACTTGGGTAACACTGTTTTCCACTATCTTCTCAGTCAACACTGCAACTACTTAGGCTACACTTCAAGGTGCTGGCTCGGTCACCACTATAATCATATAAGTGACTAAGTGTTTTGGCACTAATTGACAACATGTCTTTCCATAAGGTCTACACTTCTTCATTCAAATAATTTTATAGGGGACCCATTTTTTGGATTAGGGAGAGATCTTAGCCAAAGAATTGCACAATCAGTTAAATAATGGTCATTTTGGGTGCTAGAGATTCTACATGTCTTCATATTTATTCTATTTTTTTGGTTTGTACAAGAGAATAGACTGGACTACACCATGAACCATTTTTTGAAGGGATTAAAATTTATGATTACTATCCTCACCTACAAAAGAGAAGATTCTGTGAAAATTTCAAGAGGGTTAATGATATTTTCTCAGGAAGATTAACTCATGAGCTAGCTAGTATTCCTCATAAATAGATGTCAGAGGAGGAAATACAATTAGTGAGCATCTATGGAAACTTTTATTCTTAGTTCCCATGCTTCACCAAACTGAGAGTAGGAGGATATGATAGACATCTTGCCAATTTTCCCAGGTATGCATTGGATTGTTTTATATTGGCATAATTATATCATCATTTGGCACATGTGAGTAAGATATACTCACCTAGGAATGAAATAGGGGCATCATTTCTAATTGGGCTAGGTTCATGTGAATGTAAATCAGTCTCAGAAACCCTCAATCTTGAGCTTGATTTGTTCAAATTTAATTTTCAATTTTACAAACCTAGGCTCAATTTTGATAATAAGGGATTTTCTAGGGATAACCTTCTACTCATGGCATAATTTGTACCCCTAGCTGATCTTGAAGACTACTGGGAAGATAGTTTAGATGAGAAAGAAGTGATGAAAAGGTTGTGGACTAGGTTCACATTGCAACAAATTGTTAGATTTAGAATGGAAATGGACATCATAGGTGTAGAGGAAGATGGTAACTCTATGGTAGATCCTATGTGCCAACAAGTTAAACCCCTAACCATACCATATTTAAGACATTTCCTATCACCCAGAGAACATAAAATGGTTTAATAAATGAAGTGCCAAAAATACTTAACCTCATTGACTGAGATCAACTAGATTCTCAAAAGGACAAAAACCACATGTTATGTTTTATGAAAAAATCACTCAAATCTATGATGTAGGTAGATCCAAAACTAAAGCCAACAAAACTACTTCAAGGAAGAGGCATACCAATCCTCCATTGGATACCTCTCCTACAACGATGAGTCAATCCAGAACAAAGCACAAAGAAAAGGAATCCCAAATGAAAGAGGAGGTCATTAATTTGGACATAAGAGAGGAAATTAAAAATAAAATGGCCAAAGAAGAATTGGAATTCCTTAAATTGGACATGGGATACCAACAAGATATGACTATTGATCTAGATGATATTGTAGATTTCACCAGTGCATTGAGCATGGTAAATTCCATTCCTAACCAATTCACTTCAGTCACTAACACCTCTGTTGCAAGCCAGAAATGGATGGAGATTGGAGTAAGCAATAAAATAAAATCTACCCCTATTGTTTTACCCTTGGATGATATGGTTAGTAGGTGCTCATGAACTACGCCGAAGTCTAAAAGGATTAAAGCCACTTCAAGGATGTCTATGAATCAACAAACCAGGACATGGGTCACAAAAGTGGCTAGGCCCTTGACAAAGGAATAAATTTAGGAACTAGCTATGGGAGATTTCAATATGGAGAAAATAGACCTTGGGGTAGTTGACAGAGATGTAGATAATCATCATTTCAAGTCCTTTGTAGAGATAATGTCAAGTCATTCCTAGAAATATGAAAATGATAAGAGAGAAACTTAAACAAATGTTAATAGTGATGGAAGAATATATTGATGCAATATGAGGGCCCAAACCTCAGCCCGTGTTTCAGGAACCTCAATCATTCGATCCCAGGTCACCAAATTTCTATATGCTTGGGACACTTACCTTCTTGCATGGTGATAATTAAGGAGATAAAATGGGAAAAGGATGTGTGGAGGCAGAGGATGGCCCATGTCAATGTTTCTAATATCTAGGCGGTCCAAGAGTTTGTCACTTTATACAAATAATGGAAAGCAACACAGACCATGCCAACACATCTAGCCCAATCTGTAGGATTAGGAGAAGTTGTTGGAACATAGTCATTTCCTGAGAAAATTATCTAATTAGATATAACTTTTTGGAGGTATTTTCTAATAGGTGGTTAGGGTAAATTTAGACAATTTCTCTAGTTTAGTTAGTTTTGAAACTATGTTAATTTTGGAGAAAATTTGATGGTTTTATGGGATATGATGTAAAAGACTATATATGTCTGATCATACAATTGACATGGGGTTGATAATTTTTTTTAGAATAGATAGTTTATAGCATGCATGTGATTTGATGGAAAAAAATTACATTTGTGAATGAAAAGCAAATGATATTTTCAGTTGGTTTCTGAATCTATGCGTTTGGAATAATATGGAGTAATGATTAATGTAAAAATATTATTCTGATTAATTGGAATCATCATACTTTAGATTACACTTTATTTTTTTTCTTACATGCTTGCTTTTCAGTGTCCAATTTGTTCAAAATTTATTTGATTTAATTGTAAAGGATCTATGAGTCCTATGAAAGATTCATCTATATATATGCTTACATGTTTTATATTCATTTTTTTTTTATGCAATGGATATCAGTTAACACATTTGTACTTTATGGTAAAAGGTATATGTTAAGATTTTAGTCTAGTTTCATTCATCAAAAATCTATCTAAGGGAGTTGTACCTATAGAAAATTCAGAGGAGAATTCTTCATGATTCATTCAACTCTTGCTAAAGATTTTTTCTTTATATGGGAATAGATTCTAAGAATAATTAAAATTGAAAAGGAAAAATCTATTAGCCAACAAATTGGAATATATTTGCAACCCAAGTGGAATAATGAATGGGGTATATAATTATTTCTTTAAACATCTTGTCAATTTCATTAAAGATTGCATAAGATATTTTAGGGTTGTAACTGCAATGTTTCTGGATAAATGGAATCATATCAAGTTCAAAGTAATATCATGCTTGAACTTCCATCCCATGAAATTTTTCATCTCATCAAAGAACTAGACAAAAAAATCTTGGTATTTGATTAGAAGTTCTATCAATTTTCTATGCTGACATGCAGCATTTTTTGTGCTGACCATTTTGGGATTCTATGGGTCACCTATATTTATGATTTCATATTAAATAGTAGTAATTTCACTCTCATCCCTCTTCTTCTTGATATAGGTGTTGTCTCAGTTGAATAGTTTCTCTTAAGAGACCATCCCTTTCAGGATTGTATTGTCTTTAAGTTGTATTATTCCTTCTGGTAGATCATTCATACTATCTAGAGTGAACTCCTTACAATGATTCTCAGTGCCATCCTAATACTGATCCATGAATTCCTCTTCATTTTCTAAGAAATATCTAAGCTTCTCATCATTATCAAAGAACCAATATTCAACATTATCAAGTACAGATGGCCTATGAACCAGCTCAATTCTATATTGTTTGTCTTCAAAATTAGGATGAGGTAACAACAAAGAAGATGACACCACCAAAGAGTATGCTCAGGTGTTTTATTCCCTTGGCATAGATTCAATGGAGAAATCTTCTAGGGTCTCAATTTCATCCCATACTCTATTTTGGTAATTCCCAAACCAATGGTTTTTGACAGTAAAAGTGCCTTTGAATTTTCACTATCAAATATGCATCTTCTTTTTCCAATAGAAACTTCACTCCCCTTTCTTTGGCTGTGTAAATGCTCAAAATCAATGCTTTGTATTATGATGTGTTATTATTTTTGAATTCTAACTTATAACACAATGGAGTAATCACTCCATCTAGGGAAATCAATACTACTCCTTCCCCAGATCTCGATGAAGAGAAACTTCTATCGAAATCCATGGTCCATAATTAGGATGATACTTATGGTCCATCTTCTTCCTCAATTGATGTGTGATATGTGAACAAAATGTAATTCTCAGACTCTATTTCTTCATACATTATTTGAACCTTGGGATCATATGATTTTAGGACTGTAAACTTGGCCTTACCCTTTGGTTCTAACTTAACCTTCTTATTCCCTACTGGTATAAGGGCATGTGACCAATAAAACTATATCTCTCCAACCAAATCTTTGCTAAAGCTCCTGCTCAATAGAATTTTATAACTATCAGGGATATCCACAACAAGAATTATCGATTGTAACCTCTTCTCTATATGGGAAACCAATGCTACTTGAGCATCTTTGATCTGACCTAAAAGGTGAACTTTCTTGGCATCCATAGAATAACACCTACCAAAATTTTTAGTTAGGGACAAACCTAGGGCTTTAGCTAATGATGTCGACATGATATTGTCAGAAGCACTAAATATAATATTTAGTTTCTCAATTTATGGCCATTGATCAATAAGGATACATAGAAAGGATTTGGATTTTGACTAGGCATAGTGGACATATGGTTTATATAATCAAATGTGAGGCCAGATGTTCATGGCTCATCATCGGTAAACTAACTTTTATAGGAATTGAATTTGGTAGAAATGGGTCTACATGCTCTAGAAGGTGATCTAGTTCAAAGGATTTCATTTTGAGGTATTCCAAAGGGGGAATTTGAATCTTTGCTATATCATAGAATTGAATAATGTCAAAAGAATTATTAATTTTACATGGTGAATCACTACAAAAGAATAGGCAAATAGCTCCTAAATTAGTGTCATATTTTAGTTCAATTTTGGCTCTCAAATGACTTCCATGCTGACAAAAAAATTTAGTGTCCAATTTCCTCCATCACTCAGTATTGTGCTAAGTATCATCATTTGTACCACCATTTGAGTTGACCTTTGTGCTGCAATCTTGAACATGCCATTTGTGGTGTCGGGAAAAGAAGAAAACAATTGCACCCACTTGGAAATGGGTATGGAGCCGTAAATGATGTCAGATTTGGCTTCCAATTTTTTTCTTTTATTTCTTCTAGTTTTGCTTCCAATTGTACTTCCAATTTTTATTCTTTTAATGCTTCCATTTTTCCTTTTTGTGTTTCTTCTAGTGTTTATTATGATTTTGATTCTAGTTTGTCTTCCTATTTTTCTTCTATTATAGCATCCTTTTTTTCTTCTAGTTTTGCTTCAGATTTGGCTTCCTGTTTTGCTTCTAGTTCTACTTCTATTATAACATTCTTTTTGTCTTCTGGTTTGACTTCCCATTTGGCTTCCATTTTCACTTTTTTTTTTGCTTCCCGTTTCACTTCCCATTTGCTTCTTGGTTTGCTTCTAACTTTTCTTCCATTATAATGTCATTTTTTGCTTTTGATTTTTCTTCCTAGTCTGCTTCGCATTTTACTTCCATTTTTACTTCTAGTTTTACTTCTACTATTGCTTCCAATTTTTCTTCCATTCTAACACCCTTTGTTTCTTCTTCTTTTGCTTCTAGTCTTGCTTTTGGTTTTTCTTCTTGTGTTTCTTATGGTTTTTCTTCCATTATCACCATTTGTTTCTTTTGATTTTTCTTTTGCTTTTGTTTCTTGTGTTGCTTCTAGTTTGACGCCTATTATGACACCACTTTTTACTTCCAATGTTGCTTCATATATTTCTTCTTGTGTTTCTTTCAAATTTTATCCTAGTTTTGTTTCCAATTTTAATTTCATTTTCGCTCCCATTTTTGCTTCCATTTCGTTCTCCCTATTTTTTTTGCTTCTACCTATGCTTCTTTTATTTCTTCCCATTTTGCTTCTATATTCTCTTCTAATATGGATTCTATTATTGCATCTTTTTTTTTTTGTTTCTAAAATGGCTTCGACTATTACTCCTTTGTTTTCCACCTGAATTGCTTCTATTTTGCTTCCAAGATTGCTTATTGTTTGGTTTCCATTGTTGCTTCTTTTTTTACTTCTAGAAATGTTTCTTATTTTACTTCCATTTCTTATTAATTTAATATGCTTTATTATAATCATTAGACATTTTGATACTATGAAAATGAACAACTAAGAGATGGGGGAGGGATGAATTCATTATTCCTAAAATCTTCAAGCTTCAAACCCTTCAACCCCAATAACTCATAGAATTGTGAACGGTTAAATATGATCTAATCAAATGAAATAATAATCATGTAAGTACACACAATTAGAATCACATCCACGTAAGTTGACACAAGTTTTTTATCATGGAAACCTTGTTAAGGGAAAAACCATGGTGGAGTTGATTACCCACTATAAGTAAGCACCATGTTCGAAGTAAAACTTATTACAATTATGGTAATTGCACATGTAATAAGGCTCACTTCATAGAGATCACTACTAAAATGAAAAGCCTCAGGCTACAACCCTAAGGAAGGCTCACTTCCTTATAGATTTGATCACTAGAATGATTGAAAAAACTCCAATATGATATAATTTTGTGAATTGCTGAGAATGGCAACCCAAATGTCTAATTACACTTCCTTACAAACATACTTTGCAGATCTCTATCCAATCTCTTGTTGAAAACACTTCTGATTTCACTAAATCAAGATCTCCCTCTACTATTTACCTCTGATATCCACATCCATGATCCATAGCTTTAATTTTACCTAATCATTCATTTTGTACCAAGAACTAGGTTGACAAAACCTAATTCATCATCTCTTCCAGTTTACAGGCCAGATATCTTGATTTGAATTCATCTATGACTACTTAATCTTGACCAAAAACTATAACAACCTCTTCAAGATCATAAATCTCCTAGATAACACATTTTTTACTTGTGCAACATGATTTACAAACTAGGTTGGTTAGGAACAAATGATACACATGAAAATATCATCATTGATTGAAAATTCAACCAATCAAGTCCTTTTGATCCATGTGGATCACCAACTAATAAAGCACATACCTCAAGAACATCCTACAACATCATGAAAAATACTCATCCATTCAAATCAATTACAACCATTGGATTTATCAACTCTTTTTCATCAATCCCGGAGGAACAATGTCATCAAACAGCTAAGACAATAATATTATGCATCATGGACCTCTAAATTTTAAACCCTTTGAGTTGAAAATACCTGAGTATGTCCTAGACACACTCCTAAGTGCGCTCCATGAAATTTTTATACTCTTGAGAACACTAAAAGTTTTTCTAGCTTCCTGTTGACACTGACTGTCACCTTTTCTTCTAGTTTTTTAATCTCTATTAGATATTTTGTTGTCATTAGTTTAGATTAAGTCATAAAGTCAAGAAGAATCAATCGGTAAATGGTGAAAAGGAAAGGATAAGATAGGTCAGTAATGCACACTAAGAAAGTCAGTAAAACATAGAGTTGATAGAGTACCAAGATCCTACTGTTACCGAGTGAAACACTACACTGAGAGCATGTAGTACACCAAGTTTATATTGCACCAAGGGATGAAGAACACTTAACTGAGTATTGTGGAGTTATTTAACCAAGTTATACAATTAATAAAAAATGAGATCGTATCATATTTAAATATTTTCTGAGCTTTAATTACATGTATACAAATATTTAAAATAGTTTGTTACATGATCAATAATTTGAATAAATCAGAGTGAAGATCTAAGGAAGAGATTAAATGGCAAAATGAAAGTTTGTCATTTCCAAGAAAAACAACAAGTACCAAGGTTAAAGTGACATGGTCACCGAGCTAGAAAGAATATCTAACGGACAAGAGAAATTTACAATGTACCTAATGCATAATATTAAGAGGCAAAACTCATCTATATTTTGGATGAATTTTGTATGTAACAGAGATAAGAAGAGACATGATAGATAGAGATGAAAAGTAGAGACTTGTTATTTGTTATTTTTTTCAAAAGAGCTATTAAAGAAAAGAGAAAAGAGTAGAGAGCATCGAGAAGAAATTTAGCTACAAAAGAACAGAATAAAATAGTGTTACAATTTGGGATTTGAGGTAACACATAGCAGAGCACATAGAGTCTGAAAAAAATTTACATTTGATGCATTTTTATAGACATTGTTAAGTTATTGATACTATTTTATTGAGATCTTTAAATCCCAATACTGGGTAGATCTTAACTGATCTTATATTTGTAAATATTTTAACATGGTACATCTCTATGAGTAGAGTTTGTAAAAATCCTATAAATAAGTAGACCTAAAAATTCTTATATATACTCTTAATCAGGTAAGCTATCATAAATAGCTAAACTTTGTAGCTCTAACCGAGCACCCTTTATATTATAGTTAGTGAAGGTTGTAGGTGCCATCCCCACCACAATTTTTATCCTCTAACCAAGGATTTCTACATTACCAAATCATGATGTTATGAGTTCATTTTTTTTAAATTTTTTATGTTGGTTTTATATGCATTGCATTACTTTTATTTTGCAAAGTTTCAAACTTGAAAATCAGCAGGCAGCAGTATATGGTTTAATTATTAATTGTGGTTAAAATTTCTATTAGTACTTATTCATCCCTCCCCTCTTAGTCCCAACTTTACATTAGTTATTCCAACAATTGGTATATCAGAGCTTCTACTCTTGAGTTAAAGGTTTGAACACATGGGAGTTAAAGATCTTAGTCATGGAAGGTTATAGATAGTTTAAGAGAATTGTTGGTCTTGAATCTGAGTTGGAAAGTGCATGAGAGTTAATCATGGATCTGAGAAAGAAACTTGATAAATCTCTGAGGATAAGAAGGAAATTATATGATGAACTAAATGTTACACAAGAAAAATTTAATACAATTAAGACTGCATCTGAAGGAAGTGTGACTGATGAGTCTGAGACTGCTATAAGAGAACTACTAGAAAAGAATGACTCACTTACTAATTTGCTAGATTTGATGAAGAAAGATCTTGATGCTAATAGCTTAAGAATGACCAAATTGATTGAAGGTAAAGGAACAATTGAGGATGAAAATTTAATTGTAGAAGATGAAAAAAGGCAAGTTGAAATTAGGTTAAATGAGAAAGATAATGAAATCTTAAGGATGACCCAAGTTGTCTACAGTATGACCAACCAACTTATGAATGCAAATCACAATTGTACCAAAAAATAATTTGAGAATCAAGCACTGCAAGTTGAAATTGAAAGTATGGACAAAATATTGAAAGCTAGAAAGGATGCAAATGAAATACTGAGAAGAAATGAAGATGTACTGAAATCACTGGATATACAGGTTAAGAATCAGAAGAAACTAAATGACAGATCAGGAATTGGATTCAATGAGAACAATACTGAGAAAGGAGAATCATCTAATGCATAGAAAGATCAAGGTAAAACACCCCCACTGAAACAAAATAAGCCAATCTATAATTATTGTGGGAAGCATGGACACATTTTTAATGTATACAGAAGCAGGAAAGGTAAATCACTAAGTATACCTAAATCAGATAGTTATTGTTTTAGATGTAATAAGTATGGACATCAAGCTTTTGAGTGTAGAAAAAACTTTACTAACAACATAAGGAGACCTAAGTTTGATGAATACTGCAAGAATTGCAACAAGTATGGTCACAAGATTGAAGAGTGTATATTAAAGAAAAGAAATGATAAGTGGATGCCTAACCCAGACAATACAAATACTAACTAAATAGGAACATGTATACCATAGGATTATAATACAAGGATTCCATGCTTATCTTGTGGGAGATATGGAAACATTGCTAAAAAATGCATATTGATGCATGGAAGATTTAATAGAAGGTCATGGAGGAACCCTGGCATGGCATGTTTTCATTGTCATAGGGTAGGAAACCTTGCAAGTAACTGTAGATACTAAGGAGATGCACCGATTGAGGATGAATCTACAAAGAGTGCACTATCTATTGTTGAAGAAATAAGAGAAAAAATCAACAAAACATGGAGGAGAAAGACTCATGAAGATGGAACTTCACTTGGAACTATAAATGAAACCATCTCTACCGAGTCTGGTGCATCGAGATCTACCTAATCGGTGATAGGTATGTAGGAACTGCATGCTTATTATAAATTTTACATCAGTTCCTAAGCAATAGAGTTAAGATCCATATCACCATATTAATATGTATATGGATAAGTTGTGGAAATTTTGATCGGAAGTTACAATGTATGGTTATTTTGTTTAGTCGGTTAAACAAAGTGACTATATTTTCATTATAAATGTAAGAAGGGACTCAACGAGCACATTTAATGCAAATAATTAGAGCTATTGGAAACCCTAATCAAGGAAAAGCTATAAATAGTTCAATATATTATCCATTTTGAACCTAATGTTTTTGAAGAGAATTTGAACACTTTTTAGAGTGATCACTCCATCAAGAATTCAAGTGATTACAAGGTATTTATAAATCTTAACAAGAGCATTCAGTGATATTTCTAAGATATTTGGTTTACCGAGTTATTTTTTTAAAGATGTATTTTATCGAGTGTGTCCTAGTTTGTTATTTCAACACATTGGGATATTAGCAAGGCACTGAGGATGCAAAGACTAGTATTAGTGAAGAATGTTGAACCTATAAACCCTAAATACAAGTTTCCCCCAACTATAGCCATAGAAATTGATATGATAGGAGCACTATGTTCAATACCGCCATGAGTTTTGTTAATTGAAGACATCTGCACATTTAGTCATTGCAAAATTGAAGATATATGTGAAGCTAAGATTGATGCTTCATTCAAAAAGCTATGCATGAATGGTAAATTGAAGGATGAGCACACACATCTCGACATGAAATATTTGACACATGTAATTCATCTACCAAAGGGAATTCAAGCCTGAATGGGTGAGGATGGTACTCAACTGAGTACATGACCAGTTCATGTGGTTGGATGAACTGATCAAGATAACTAAGGATGTTTTGCACATTATCACTGGATTTCCTATTGGAGATTGGCTAAAGGAAATCAATAAAATTGACAAAGGTAAGCTCACCGAGCTAAAAAAAGAACAATGGGATGGCAGATGAATGATAATATCAACTTTAGTGGATCCTAAGTTAAGGTATGCATGCAAAATCATATCTTACCAAGTGTTTCAATCATCCCGAGTGGATAGTGTACCATGTGGAGCAGTAGACCTAGCTTACAAGATAGTAAAGAAAGGACTTCAGATAGATATCTATGAAGTTTTGTTAAAGAAAATTCATGACAACATGAATATAATTAGAAAGGAAAAGACCAACACATTGAAATTTTGTTCACTATTGGTATGTATTTTCTTTTACTACCAAAATTCATTTCCCTCCATTGCAGATGTAGTATGGAAAATTGATAGACTAGTTATTTATCAAATACATGAGTATATATAGAGTCTAGGAGACAACTTTGATACAATCATGTCTGATTACTTTTTGAAATTCCAAGCTAGAATGTATAAAAGATATAGATTTCCACCTCAATTTATTACTAATTATTAGGATAACATTTTTTTTGAAGTTGACACTTACGTTTGTATAATTAAGGCTGTAGAACCGAGAGTTAAATGTATTCAACCGATGGAATATGAGATGGATATAGATATTGGATCAAAACAAATAGAATCTTTAGTAGCCAAACCAATTGATCCTAATGAGAAAAGGTAAGGAACCTATGAGGAAGTCAAAGATAAAATCATGCAAGGTATTTTGGTACCTAGGTCAATAAGGAAAACAAGTAAAATTATTGATACCTTATCAAAGACTCTTGGAGTCAATGATACACTGGATGAGAATACTGAGAATGAGTAAGAAATTTTAGTAGTTGATAAGAAAAATCTATAATTGGCTTCACCAAGAAAGAAAGGCACTGGAAGGAACACTAGATCTTTGATACAACCGAAAGAGAAGAAAGCTACAGAGATAGTTCAACTGAAAGGAGAGAGTTATGAGAGAACCAGAGGAAAGAAAAAACCTGCTAAAATAAGAATATTGCTACTAGGTAATCATAGTGAAACAAAATATGACAAGCCTAATAAATTTTTACCAATTGCATAGCTCTCATAAGTTCCACAAAATATTGATGATTTTTTGGATGGATTGAAGAAATCAGGAGGATTTGGAGGCTTTAGGAAAGTAAAATATCAAAAGAGGAATGAATAATATAAGAAGAAGATTGAAGATGTTGTTATGATAAATTTAATGAGATACAAAGTAACAACTATTGAGCTTGTAGACAAGCTACCAAAGGAACTTTACAACAAGATTGATGCAAGATGGAAGTATGCACTAAATGTAGAAAAGGAAATGAGAGAGATCTCTTGTACACACTAATCCTGACCTTGCACCATCAAGGATTCATGAAGAATGAAATAAATATTAAAATATATTTCTAGCCAAGGGAAGAGCCCTTAGAATAATGAATGGAGACATACAATCAGTAGCGAATGATATATTTCATACAGATGATACCAAGTATCATGAAGCAGAGAAGGAACAAGAAACAACCATTGCAGAACAAATAAAGGGAAGCACAAAGAAAATAGATCCTATTGATCTAACTATTAACAATGCAGAGGTTATCATTGAAGATATACTTGAGGAAGAAGACCCAGAATAAGAACTATAAACATATGAAGATGTCATGGATACACAAATAAAGGATACTACGTGTATGGATATTGATAATGCACCTATGCTGAGAAAAGATTTGATCATGACACAAGTACAAAGCTATACAATTGATGAAATTATTAATACTGAGTTTTCACTAGATACACCGAACATGGAAACCGAGACACCAGTTGATACAAATAAGGGTAAGTATGGATAACCTAAGGCCACCAAGATAGAACAAGGAAAGGAAATTGAGTTTATACGTCCAACCGACACTAATGATCAAAAGAAAGATACTAAAAGTGAAATGTAGCAAGAATTAAATCTTAAGGAAAATAATGAGGAGAAACATAAAGGTGAACAAAAAGATGAAGTAAAAGCATAAGAGAGCATAGCTAGTACCCATACCGAGTAACCTGATGCAACTAAGGCATCACTTTCCAAATGATCTACTGGAGAGAGCATATTGATTGAGAGGAAGAAGAGAAAAAAGAGAAAGAAAATCATTGATTTGATAAATATAATCATAATACCAAAAGGAGACCCTAATGCAATGAAGCCTAGAGAATTATCTATATATGCTTAGATTGTAGCTCAAAAGGCTGAACATGAGAAGTTAATTGCAAAGAAGAAGAAGGTAAACATACTTGAGCATGTTAAGGACATATTCTAGGACATTGTTCCTGAAGCAACTGTTGATGAGTCTGAACCCCTACAAGACCTAGTTGGTGACTTATCCCAATAGATCAAAGCACTAAACAAGGATATGACAGAATATATGATGAAGATTCACAAGGGAATAATGGAGAAGAAATTGATGGAAGACTTACTGTAAAATATATACATAGAGTAGGTAACTCTTTCTGAGTTACATTCTGAAGTTGAAAAGAAACTGGCATCCATCATTTCAATGTTTCAAAAAATTTATATTCTTTCAAACTTTACTATTCAAATCAAGAAGAAGGAAGAAAATATTGAGAAAGAGCTGAATGAGTAGCTTAAGAAACTATATACCGAGCCTGGAGCATTTCAAACCTACTACTAAAACATATAAGAACTCATGGGAGTTCAACTATCATTGAGATAGGAGGAGGACAAACTAAGATTGGAACTACTTGAATTACAAGCACTTTTAATTCTCCACATCCAATCAATGTAGATACACATGAAGAAAGCCAAAGAACTATAATTTTTTCTAGATATAATTTCACTAGACACCATAGTTGGCTTATCAACAGATATTACAGATACATTGTTATACTTAAGAATCTATGAGATACATGGGAAACTATAGTTTCAAGCATACACCAGAGGTATAAACATCTTTTTGGTTAATAATTTTTATTTTTTGGCACTTTTTGTCAAAAAAGGGGGACAGATATCTTAGTCAAATAAAGGGAGATAAAGGAGGATATATATCTTACTTACTCAGAAAACAAAAAAAAGGAGATAGATATACTTTAAAAAAAAAAGTATATATGTGAAAAATAAAAAAAGATATGTAGAGAGAGTAACATCCGAGGGGGAGTTACTAATTTTGATGGCATGGAGTTTTTTGTCAAAAATTACCAACTAATGCCAAAGGGGGAGATTGCTATCTCTATGAGATATTTTGTTGTCATTAGTTTAGACAAAGTCATAAAGTCAAGAAGAATCAATCGGTAATGGTGAAAGGAAAGGATAAGACAAGTTGGTAATGCACATTGATCGAGTCAGTAAAGCACAGAGTTGACAGAGTACCGAGCACCTACACTTATCTAGTGACACATTACATCGAGCATATGTAGTACACCGAGTTGATATTACACCGAGTGATGAAGAATACTTAACCAAGTATTGTGAAGTTATTTAACCGAGTTATATAGTTAATAAAAAATGCGATAAGATCATATTTAATGATTATTAGAGTATTAATTATGTGTCTACAAGTATTTAAAATAGTTTGTTACATGATCAAAAATTCCAATAAATCAAAGTGAAGATCTAAGGAAGAGATTAAACAACAAAATGAAAGTTTATCATTTCCAAAAAAAAACAAGTACCGAGGTAAAAGTGACATGGTCACCAAGCTGGAAAGAAGATCTAACAGATAAGAGAAATTTATAGCATACCTAGAACATAAGATTAAGAGGAAAAAATCATCTATATTTTGGATGAATTTTGTATGTAACAAAGAGAAGAAGAGACACGAGAGACAGAGAAGAAAAGCATAGAGCTATTATTTCTTATTGCAATCAAAATAGTTATTGAAGAATAGAGAGTATAGTAGAGAGCACCAAGAATAAATTCAGCTACAACACAACAAAACATAATAGTGTTATAATTTGGGAATTGAGGTAACACATATCAGAGCACATAGAGTTTGAACAACATTTACATTTGATGTATTTTTACAAAAATATTTAAGTTATTGATGCTATTGTATTGACAGCTTTAAATCCCAATACTGGGTAGATCTTAACCAATCTTATATTTGTAAATAATTTAACAGGGTACATCTCTAAGTGTAGATTTTGTGAAAATCCTTTAACAAGGTAGACCTAACAAGTTTTATTTATACTCTTAACTGGGTAAGCTATCAAAAATAGCTAAACTTTGTAGCTCCAACCGAGCACCCTTTATACTATAGATAGTGAAGGTTGTGGGTGTCATCCCCATCATATTTTTTATCCTCTAACCAAGGATTTCTGTGTTACCAAATCATGGTGTTATGATTTCAATTATTTAAAGTTTTGATGTTATGGTTTTATATGCATTACATTACTTTTATTTTTCAAATTTATGAACTCGGTAATTAGCAGGCAACAATATATAATTTAATCAGTAATTGTGGTTAAACATTTTATTTGTACTAATTCACCCCTCCCCTCTCAGTCCCAAATTTACATTAGTTATTCCAACATAGTCAACTTTTGTAACCTGTTTACCTATCTAGATCTTCATGTAAAACTCTTAAACCTTTGGTGAACATGGTAAAAACATTTATAAATCTTCTTCTACATGAGCGACTCCATATCTATCATATCCACTTCTCACCAGACCATAGAATACTCTTCTCCACTAGCTAATCTACAATAGTTAAGTTAGCAATAACCAGTCTCTTCTTCTGACCACTTCTTTTTATCAATCCCTCTACTATGTTGACATCAATTCCAACACAATCATCTTCCAAATTTTCTATTATGCCAAAATACCCCCCTTTGGAATTGATGGCAACATGTAATGTGAAAAATAAGTAATACAATTAGAAACCAATAGTCTCACTCCAAGAAAGATAGTCAACATTACTTACCAACAATATCCTTAATTTTCTTTTAGAGTCTTTCTAATAGCACTTCTTATGATCCCCCTAGGAACATGCTTGAATTGGCTCTAATTATATTACATACTCTTCTCTCCATTTTCTTCTCCCCCTTATATACAAACCACATCTCTTAACTTACCTCTTTCTGATGTGCAAGAATACATAAACTTTCATCTCTCATCTGATCATCTTCCTTCTTAGATTCTCCTCTAATGTATTCTTTACCTTAGTTGTCTTTTTCACATTTGTTTCTCTCTTCCTTTGACATCAATGACAAAGGCTTGTTAACTATTCTCATGATATTATCCTTGTCAAATCAATGTTAAATTCCTTTTCCTTTTCATCTTCTATAAATTCACCTTGATTTCTTACACATACATATTCTTGTGACATCCATACATTGATCAAGCACTTAGCTTCCTGATTGTGCACTTTCTTGTAACATCCTACAAAAACTCTCTTCCTAATTAGGATGTATTTTTCTTTCCATTCTTACTACTCCCTCTGAGTAGTAGCCTCCATACATTAATCCAATTTTAATGATATTTTTATGTGGCTCATCTAGACTGATGCATTCCTTTTCATCTTAGTTTTAAGTAGGAGAAGAAAGTCCTTTTTAGCTTCCTGATTGTGCACTTTCTTGTAACATCCTACAAAATATCTCTTCCTAATTAGGAAGTATTTTCCTTGCCATGCTTTCTGCTCGCTCTAAGTAGTAGCCTCCATACACTAATCCAATTTTAATAATATTTTAATGTGGCTCATCTGGATTGATGCATTCCTTTTCATCTTAGTTTTGAATAGGAGAAGAAAGTCCTTTTGAATTTCCTTTGGATCTTACTAATGTAGATCCCATTTATGAAATCTCCATGTTCTTCTTTCTTCTAGTCCTCTTCTTGTGCTTCTACTCATTTTCTCCTTTCTCCTTTTATTTTTCTTTCTACTCTTGGCCACTCTTCTACAATCTCATGTTTGGTCCTTTAGTGTCATCTCTATCCTCCTTCTTTCTTCTAAAATTTTTAGTAATAACTTCATATATATTGCATTTGATTTGTAGAACTACTCTTTTTTTGTTCTTACCTTTCCTTTTAGTAGTACATTGTCTTGCTATATGACCATACTTCTTGCATGCAAAAAATCTATCATTTTCCTTTTGACGAGTTCAATTTTGATTTTCATACTACTAAATATTTTTGGATCATGATTATTCATTCTACAATCAAAGCATAGCTCTCTCCTTTTATGATCCTTTTTGTCCTTGAACCCTTGGTCTTAAAATTCCTTTTCCAAGTTCTTCCTCTTGGTATTCTTCCTTTTCTTCTTTGACCTAGGCTTATCTTGACTATACCTAGAGAATTCTCCTTCCTATAATCCACTATCATTCTTTTCCATTGACCTTTGAAGTAGCAACGCCTCAAGATTAGGTGAATTAATCTTGAGCTTTTTTAAAAAAATCATTAGCAATTATAAGCTCTTCTTCCATTTCTCTAATATACTAATCATCTATACAAGGTTTTTCCTCTTCTCTAACCTCAACTTCTGAGACAAGACAAAATATGATCTTCTAGAATTCTCTGACACTATGAGCTGAAATTTCCTTCAACTGATTTTTGTTTCTCATTATCCTTAAGTTGCTTCATATCAGTCTCCTTCTGATTCTGATTATTTGGGTTGTTAAAAATTTTGAATCCCTTATTTTCAACTATTTTTTCTCCATCAATTGTTACTTCCTTTTGGATTTATGACCCTTTTGTATTATTCTCAATCTAATTCTCATCAGAAGTTTGCATTTCAAAAGATATACCAATATTTTGTTTGTCTAGTTTATCTCTGCAAGAATCAAACTGACTTCTATTTTGTAGAACAATTAGATAACTATCTTCAGAATGGATCAATTTTTTATACCTTGATGTTATTTTCTTCATTTTTGATTCTATCATTGTCCCTTCATCTTTTCCTACATTATCTTCATCATTTCTCTTTCTCAAGACACTCAGTATCTCATTCTGATTTTTAGGATGATTTAATCTTATGCACTTGGGCATCATCTATTTTGTTGGAATTATGTTATATTTGTCATCAGTGAAAACACTTATTCAATTCTGAATGCTTACCGAGCTCATCACTCAGTCCACAGCTTATACTGAGCATTCAGTAATCACCTTGGAAAGCTCAGCGGTAAACAGTTCAAACCGAGCAGAACAGTAGTCACCGAGCATATGAACAGTTCTGTAGTGGTTACCGAGAAGAGCAACATGTACCGAGCAGATGGTAGTCACCGAGCTTCACTGTAACTACTGAGCCAACCGAGAAGTCAGTTACTACCGAGTCACCAGTGGTTACCGAGTGACACTATATCTACCGAGTCACCAACAGCTACCGATTTCCAAGCTACACTTCGGGACTAGTATGGACTGAGCTTCTACTCTTACTGAGAGCATGACGATGCCAAGTATTGTAGTGGATGCCAAGTATCAGAAGATCACCGAGCCAGCTTGAGGAACCCGAGCTTCTACCGACTCAGTAATATTTTGTTTACTTATGTAAGGCCGACTCAAGAATAAGTTTATCTTATTTTATTTATTTGTATTTGGCCG
>MU224577.1:1844369-1857488 GCA_018584345.1 Thuja plicata
GGGGTAAAAAAAATTGATAGGAACAATAGACCACACACACATGCCTTTTAAAAAGGGGATATAGCAACAGTCAAAACAAAAACCTATAGATGATATTACTTTTAAAGAATTCTCAGACTTAAAAAAATAAATCTTGATAGGAATATTCCATTAGATCAAAAACATATCACAATGATACATTTCTAACAGTCAACATAAGTGAAAATGAAACATGTACAAATGATATAAATAAAAAAGATAAATTAATATGTAACTATAAATAATACAAGCCAAGGTGATACATATCTAAATTATATAAGTGAAAATGATACTTGTCAAAATGTATCAACTCAATAATATGATACTGTGGGCCATGAAAATGATACATACAATAGTAACCATGAAAAGAAGCATCATAATGATATATAACCAATGATCTATAATGCAATCTATATGATCATGAATGTCACTAGCTACTAGCAACAACTGCCTCATCATCATCACCACCACCACATTCATCATCAACATGGTCATCGTCATTATCATCACTATCATCAGATTTGGTGTCTTGTATGTTTGTTTCATCATCATCCTCCACCATGTGATCTAGACTAGAACCAACATATTTTTGATCTGTATCTTGAGGATCATCTTCATCATCCAGAAGACCAGATTTCTACCCAACAAATATATTTTGAATGAAAAATTATTATTTATTTAATGCAATACAATATTTTTATGTTATATATCTAATGTTGAAACATATTAAATGAAACCATAATCATATTACATGAATTAAAAACTAAACTGGACTGAAATAGATAACAAAAATGTATCTCTTAGAAAAAGAATAGGAAGTTATGTTGTTCTGCCTTGGCTTCAGGAACATTCACAAAACAAAGTTCCAATGGTTGAAGGAAGAATCAAAGAACAGAGTTCTAATGGCTGCACAAACAATCACATAATAAAGTTCCCGTTGAACCAGAAAAATGGAGGTTATTTTTGTTATTATCCTACATCATTTCTTATGTCGACTTGTCTCTCAAGAAAAGACAAAAAAAAATAAAACCAATTACCAATTCAGAGGTCTTGCATTGGGTATCTCCCACGAGCCTGGAAGCAAGTTATTTAGTTCAGAGCTATTTTATTTTATAGGCTTCCTTTGTAGAGTATTGTTTTTCATGTATTTTGTGACTGAATATCCTTTTTATTATCAAAGTCACTCTACATTAGAAACCAGTCTTATCCTTTGTGCATATGCCTTCCAATTTTGGATTCTGTATTTTATCTAGTTCTAACAATAAGGCACAACACTTGCTCAAGGTTTTGAAAATGGGATTGCAATAAAAATGGGCTTAACCTTGGAGAAAACTACGTTGTTAAGCACCCTTGAGCTAGAGTATTACTGAGACTTATTTTTCCCGTGGCTATGGTACTTTATTTATTTCTTAATTTATTGAGTTCCATGGTCTTATTAGTCTCTGGGCTAGTTGTTCTTTAGGTAATTTCAGTTTAGAGAAATTTTGAATTTTCAAAATTGTTATCCATTTACACATGTTCCCACATTGTGTCCATTGACCAACCTATCATATTTTATTTACTCTAGTATATTTGTGGTTATGGTCTTATTTAATATCAAATTATTATGGTTATTGTTTCATGTTTTTGTCTTACGACCATATATTTTCATGTGTCCTAGCCTAATGCCTTTTAAAATTTCCCCTTCTACGGTAACTTACTGCTCATATTTTCCACATGCTTACATTTTTTTTAAGGCATTTGTCGTAGCCCCACAAGTATTATGTTCTTTTGGAAAAAAAAATTTCAAGATTGTGGCTAAGTGTTGGTAGTTTTGTGATCTCCTAGTCGTGCCCTTGCTACTATCATTAAGATTAATGGTTGGTGGTTATGAGACTACATGGAAAACTACAGGCTATAATAAAGCATGTTTTTGTATCCTCGCAACTTGATTAAACAGTGAATATTTTTGGCTTGTGGGGCAGTGATGGTGAGCTATGTGTCAAAAGTGGAAGATGTTAAAAATATAAAAAGTGTTTCATGTCGCATCCTCGACATGATTTTTGAAGGCAATCAGCTGGACCAGCGAGCCCACAAGTTGATTTTTGTGATGATCTTGATGGTTTTTTTCATCCTCATGATGGTTAGTGGGGAAAACTTGTTTTCAGTCACAAGCTTGTCAGAAAGAATAAAATGTTATGGCGAAGCCTTGTCGTGGTCTCACAACTTGTTTTGTGAGACCTAGTTTTGGTTCACAAGGAAGTGAGGATGTTACATGTGGCATACATTTAATGGGTTAACAGAATGGTATGGTCTCATTTCACGGTTTTGCAAGTTTAAACTGTAGGTAAGGTGGATGGGTTGTGAGGATGCGATGAAGAGAATGTAACTCATGATGATTTACTTGTAGCTTCATGGAATTTTTTGAAGACAATATTTTAAGCTCATGGTTGTGCGAGGTGGTGACTCGCATCTTGGGAAATGTTGAATGGAGTGTTGACAATTTGGAAAATTTGAATATAGGTCAAGCTAGTGACTGGCTTCCATGTGAGCTAGGATCACCATCCTATAAAATTCAAGGATTTTTTACCATATTTTGGAGATTACAGAGTTAAGGTAGATGGGTTCTATATTAGAAGTGACATCTAAAGGATGTTGCATTTACTCTTGAAATGTGGTACAGATTAGAGAATCATTATTCCTTTCTGACATTCCTTTTATGATATGTTGTGATAACCAAGAATGTCATCTTGAAAATATTTCATAGCTCTAAACTTTAGTACAAATATTTATTGAATTAGAAAGTTGTGGGAGTCTATTTGAAGCTTGGAGGAATATTTTTAAATGAGGTAAAAATAGGTTTTGAGGGGGACTCGAAACCCTTTACAAGCTAGCAAAGATAAAAGCAGATAAAAGTATCAAAAAATATAGTGACTACCAAAATAAGAAAGGCAGTACCAACGAAGGGCATAAAAGAGAAATTACATTAAGAGCTCCAACCCCCCCAAAAATATGAAAACCATCCCACACACTTTTTCTAGACCCAGGACCTGAGGGCTAGTCATTCATCTTCGCAAAATCATCATAGATCATAATAGCACTTTTTCCAGAAAATTTCCCTCCAACTGAGCATACATCACATTAATATTATTGATCATGAATTTCATACCTTCAATACTAAAGGAGAGGATTTTAATGAGCATATTCTCATTGTTATTGAATCTGCTAAGGATGGGAGACAACTTCTCATCAAAATCCTCAATCATAACATTTTTACTTTTGTTGTCATACATGGCCGCATAATTCCTCATTTTATCCATAGTCTCCTCGAGCACATCATTCCTCACATCAAAGGCTCTATAATTGATACCCAATTCCTAAATTTCATGGATGAAATGTTATTTAGCATAGAGGAATGTTATTTATAGTTGACACTAATAATTTTCATGAGTGACATTATCTGTTACATTAGATTGAGACTAGAGAAGGTCCTATTGTGAGAAGTATATAAGGATCATGGGTTGATTTTGTACTTTGTGGTTGTAGGGATTTATTAATTTCTAGGGGTGGTTGGAGGGATTTATTAATTTCCAGGGGTGGTTGGAGGGATTTCTTAACCTAATAATAATAGGGCAGAGGCTATAGGACCAGCGTAGAGGCTTCTGGGGTAGAATTTAGGGCAATGGGGCACCAATTTTTCCATGGGAAGAAGTCTCAAATTTGTCCCCTAATGAGGAAGCTAGTGAGATTCTTGCATTATAGAATTTTCAGCTTCAATAATGACCCAAGGTCGATATTGGCATGACTTGCTTGCCTAGTTGGTTCATTGAAAGAATTGGCATTATTACCATAACCTCCTTATACATTGACCAAGTGGTTTTACTTCAAGACAAGACTGGTGGTAGAAAACTCTGTTAGGATATTATCTTCTATAATAGATGAACGATGGTAGAATAAAATATTTTTTAGTGGGATGAAACTTGGTGCATTCGTTAAATATAAAAGAAATTCCAAGGCCATTAAAAAGGGGGTTCTGGTTCTTAAAAGTATATTTATCTCTTAACTAGTATATTGTTTAGTTTCAGGTTGTTGTTGGTGAATGTAATTTAAACATAGTGTAATCTTATGAGCAGTGTTAACCAGTTTGTGCAATTATAAATGCTATTGTCATAAAGTTGCCTCCAACTTTGTATACTTTAAATCATATGAATTCAATACATTAAAGATGGTTGACTTTGTCTCTCCAATTTTCTTGTGGGTGTGTAATTATTGAATGGGTCCCTCTCAAAGAGAGATTTAAATTTATTTGTGTAGATAACAATGATTTTTAGTGTATGAAATGGATTGTTGAAGTAGAAATTTATGATAACATGAGTGATATTTTTAATTTAAGCATTAATATATTCAAAACCCACTGGTTAAGTTTCATCTATTCATAGGATCTCTATCATGGATTTACTTTGACTTTGTAGCTCGAGATTGGGCAGTGGACTGTTGAGAGCCCTGGAGGGTTTTCAAATTTAAAATCAAATTAATCAAATTTGTTGTTCCAAACTGTTCTTTTCTTTTTTGTTTAATTTATCTATGTTCTTGTATCTCCACGATCCTTAGAAAAATATGGAGGATGCATTTAAAAGTATTTGTATAAGTACACTCCTACATGATTCTGAGAAGGAGATATATAAGTTATGTGTTCTCAGTGTTTGTTAAAGAAAATAGGATTACTTGTTCAAGTGATGAAATAAAATCCCCATCTACATAAAATCTAAGAATTACCCACATTTTAAGGTTTGTAGGTAGCCATTAGAATGAATATATCATATGTAAAAACTTAGAATAAGGAAAACCCTCCCGAGTCATGTGGATCTCGAAGTAAATAAGATTGTCTAAGCCTTATTAGTTGGTGTTTTTATCTTGTCCTACTAGAATAATCCCCAACACACTACTCATTTACACGTTTTATAACCTTTTTGAATCTAAAAATCTAGTGTTCTCCTCTTATTTTTATATCACTCCTTGGTCATCTTAAATCTTCAATCACAAGCAATTGTTATGATATAATTATTTTTAGATGTATATATTCCACTACCTCTACTACATCACTGCAACCCCCAACCAAAAAGGCATAAGACTATTATCCCATGGATCTTAGCTTTCTAAAAATCCAAATAAACATTAAATTCTAGGAACACTAAACGGTACCCTTCCATTAGCCTCATGGGTTCAGTAAAAAACATAGTGGCCCTAGTTAGCAGGTTGTATGGGTAGAAGGATTCTTCTCATTTTTAAGAATAATAAGTCTCATTTCTACATATGTTTCTCAAAGAAGGGCCAATTTTAAACTAGGTAGTTTTTTTTTCACTCACTTTGTGCAATAAAATAATGAGAGTCAAGTCTCTTCTAGTGGGCATAAATTAAAATTTCTATACCACCTCTTACATGTGTTATAATTTTTGTGTAGATAATAAATTCTTTGGGGTTGAATTTGATAAGGATTATCCCATGTCATTTTGTCCATGTTTATTGCTAGGACTGATAGGAGCACAAATATACATCTAAATATGACCACATTTGTGATAAATTATTTTCTTCCTTCCATGACATATTATTTGAAAAAGTGTTCTAGAGGTCATCTAAAGACATGATCTAAATATTGGAGATCCTAAAATATTTCTCCCTATATGAGTTGTTAACATATAGGAATATCTATGAGTTGTTAAATATTGGATATCCTAGGAAGATTTCCCCCTTTATGAGCTATGGCTTCATGATTATACAGACCATGATGGGAGAGAGTAGAGGAGAGCGGGGAGGAAGTGAGTGGCCAAACTCAAATTTGAATTTGAGCAGGACTGGTGCAAAGGGTGTAGGCACTGTTGAGCACAACAAGATGGAGGATGCTAAGGACAAAGGGAAACAAGGGAAGGATCCTGATGCTGGACTTTCACCTGGGGACCTGGAGGGCCTAGGTCTGGCAAGTAAGGGGAAAAATAGGAGAGAAACAAAAATTGGGCATCCCTCTTTGGAGTCAAATCAACAGGTAAGTCATCCTTACCACCTGTTAAGAATATTTTGAGACCTTCTCAAGGGATTTTTGCAATAGAAATTCCAGACAAAATTATCAATCATACTATTTCTATGATGAAAAAATCTCTAGTTGGGAGATTCTTGGGGGTTAGACCCAACATTGAAGTTTTTAGGGCCTATGTTTTCAGAAATGGGACCTGAAAGGGCAAATGTATGTGGTTTCTATGGAAAAAGGATGCCTATCTTTCTTCTTCTCCTATGAAGAGGATAGAATAAAAATATTATGCAATGGGCCATGGATGATAGGAAAAAACACCTTGGTCCTCCAAAAATGGTGTCCTAATTAGGTCTTTGAGGAGGAAGTGGTAAACTAGGTACTGGTTTGGGTAAAGCTCCATGGCCTTCCTCTAGAGTAATAGATGGAGGATATATTGGCTGGGATAGCAAACTCCTTTGGGGAGTTGTTATCAATAGATAATGTTACTACCTCAAGGATAAGGTTAACGTATACAAGGATATGTGTGGGGATAACACAGGACAGTGATATGCTAGACAAAATTAATATTCACTCAAAACTGGGATTGTGGGAACAAAAGATTGAATACAAAACCATTCATTTTGTGTGCTTTCATTGTAAGAAATCTGGGCATTGGGCTAATAAATGTTCAGCTAAGGTCATTCAGAGAAAGAAAAAGAAATGGATCCCTGTAGGGAAGGCAAAGACAGATGGGGGAGAGACATCAAGGGTAGCCCAAATTAATAAAAAAGTGGAAAATGCTATAATACCGTAGATTGGTGATGAGAGTATGACCAATGACCAAACTAACAATGGGGCTCTAAGAGTAATGAATGCAATGAATGTCCTTAGGATAAAGAGGAGGAACAAGGGGAAGAGGGGGAAATTCAGGAAGAAGGATAGCAAGAAGCTACATAAATAGTGGCAATAGAGGGGGAAGGGAATGAACTATCTAGCAGCTTTGATGATGTCAACCAATCTGAATGGAGTTCAAAGACTATAATCCACAAAGTGGAGGAGGATTCAGCATGGCAGGATGCTCAACAGTGTGCTATATTAGGCCAAGGGTCTTTAGATACTTCACAGAATACACCCCAGGGATAAGGAAAACACTATTTGAAGCTAGAATACCTAAATCGGGGGATGTTGCGGGGTAAAAGAACATTAATCTATCACCCTTTTATAAAGGAAAAGGCTAACAAAATCAAAGTTGTTCAACTTCAATAGTATAAAAGTGACTTTTATGTTTGGAATTTGAAGATAGTGTAAACTAATTAAATGTGTTAAAATGGATGAATTTTATGATTAATATTTTTAATAATTATTTTGAATAATTTTTGATATGTTTTTTTCAATTTTTAAATATGATGTTTCAGTTGCATAAACATACAAAAAATTTGGGGTCTAGTTCCCACAAAAACATTATATGTAAATAATCATTTTTCCCTTAATTTAAAAATATGTTAAAGACGACATATATAGCTAGTGCATAAAGAAATAAAAATTGGTTTGTGACCTATATTTTATCTTTTATAACAATTCAAATTCTAACCTACCTGAAATCAACAGTTTTCATCTCTCGCCATATTTTTCATAACAAATATATCGCAATCAAAAAAATAAATATATATTCTTGAAGAGGACTCTCTCTTCTAGTGCGCCATATGTTTTTCAAATTTATTTAATATGATTTACTATTTTTTTGCGTTCTCTGAATCAACATCTCCTTGACTGTTAAAATACCTACTTGCAATATTTTTTAATCATAATAGACTGTCTAATTAAAACACTGTAAAATCTATAAGAGGATATTCTTGACTCTCATCTCTACAAAAGGGTATTTTTGTATTTTTTTTAAAATATCATTAAAAATACTTAGAGTTATTGAAATGTCACTTTTTTGAAATAATTTTATTTATATGGTAATTGGACTCAAAGTGGTATAAAACATGTATTTTATAGACATTTCCAATTGGAAAAGTTAAAGGACTTATCTAACTTAGCTATAATGAATCTAGCTAGACCATATGTTTGACCAAAATTAATTTTTAGTTAGAAATACTAAAATTTAGTTGTGTTGATAAGTTAGCCTAAAAGGTGACATGTTATTGTGCTTTTACCCTGCGGCCATCAGCCAAGCTCTTTTGGGGTACCAGACTGATCTGGAAGATGGGATAAAGAATCATGAGGAGAAGAAAAAATCAAAGAATGATAAGGGGAATCTAGGAAAACAAGGGAGAATAAAAATAATAAAAAAAAGGAGTAGCAAAAATAGGGATGTGGGAGGAATGTTATCCTCTCTGGGTCAACCTTCAGGCCATAAACTAAGAGTCAAGGAGACTAAGAAGAACATAGAGGATGGAAGCCAACTTACCATCCTGGAGGTGGGATCTTTTGTTAAGGTATGAAGATTATGTCTTGGAATATAAGGGGATTGAATAATCCCCATAAACAAGATCTTGTTAGGAATATGATTATCGATAATAGACCAGATAGTTTTTTAATTCAAGAAACCAAATGCTTAAGGAGAAAGTGGAAAAGCTCAGATTTTTTAAGAATGGCAATATTTGTGGGGGAGATTCTGAGGGTGCTTCTAGGGTATTGCAATAGTTTGGAACTGTGATTTCATAAAAGGTGATGATATTTATCATGGAAACAATGTAGCTGGCATTAGGTTTAGGCATCTTAAGGATAATACTTCTTGGGTGTTGACCAATATTTATGCTCCTAATACTAAAAAGGGTAGAGAGGTTTTTTGGAACAAGTTGTCCTCTCTGAGAAATAGTTTTAGTAATGAGGAATGGATTGCTATGGGAGATTTTAATACTCCCTTAAAAGAAAATGAAAAAAAAGGAGGAAGCCAAACTAATCTGGAAAGTAGAATAGATCTTATGAATTTCATAGATAGCCAAACTCTCCATTATATTGAGCTGTAGGGAATTAATTATACATGGACTAATAGAATATGTGGCCAGGGACTTATCTAGGTTAGACTTGATAGAGCTCTCATTAGAAATGATTGGTTCACTCATTGCTATTTCTCGCTATCTCTTCATATGTGGGTGGGATCAGACCATAACCCTATAACTTTTCTGGCTGATCCCATATCCAAGAAAAGGAACTTTCCTTACAGATATGGGAAAATGTGGACTATGCATCCACAACTAGAACAAAAAATTGAGGAATGGTGGAAGATCAAAATCAAAGGAACTGTAATGTTTATTTTGGCTAAAAAACTTAAACATGTCAAGGAGAATATTAAAGATTGGAATAAAGAAACATTTGGCAACATTTTTTCTACTAAGGAAAATGTTTGTATGGAGCTGAAGGACATCCAGGAGAATAATAAAAAGGAAAGGGTATGCTAAGATATCAAGAGAATAGGAGAATGAGAAAATAGTTTATCTTCATGACACAATTGCCAAAGAAGTGACCTTCTCAAGACAAAGGCCCAGAAAGATATTCCTGAAGGAAGGAGACAGAAAAACCAAATATTTCTTCATGACTACTCTTAAGCATAGAATGCCTAATAGAATATCTAATATTAATATCAATGGCACTCTTTTGGATGATGAAGTGGCTATCAGAATGGAGGCCAAGAATTTTTTCAAAATCTTCTCCAAAAAGACAAAGATCTGAATAGAGAAGAACAAAGGGAGTTTCTGGAGTGCATTCATCATATCCTGAATGACAACCATAATGCGGGTCTCAATACTATACCCTCTAACTCTAAAATTAAAAAGGTTTTCTTCTCTTTTGATGGAGACAAAGCCCTTGGTCTGGATGGCTATCCTATGTTCTTCTTCCAAATTTATTGGAATATTATTGAAAATGATGTAACTAATTTTGTTAAAGAGTATTTTGGATCTAGAAAACTGCTGAAGGAGTTGAATAGCACCTTTATAGCTCTAATACTCAAAAAACAAGGGGCTAATAAAATGGATTAGTTTAGGCCTTTAAGCGTATGTAATACTGCCTATGAGATCATCTCAAAGGTCCTCACCACAAGGATTTTATCTATTCTCCCTTAATTTCCTAGAAGAAAAATAGTTTTGTGTCTGGTAGACAAATCATGGATTCCATTATATGCATACATGAAAATGTGCATTCTTTAGTGATGTCAACAAAGGAAGGCTGAAAGGAAACTAAGTGTGCAAAAAATAGTTCCCTATGCTAAACTCCCTAAAAGAGGATCATGCAAATTCAGATTTAACCCTTAGCAATTACAGAATGATAATACAATAACATGCATACATAGAAAAATGAGAATGACACAATGATTTACCCTGGGGCAAACCTTTCGGTAAAAAACTCCAGCACTCTGAAACCTACATAATGTATTAATCAAAACTAATACTATTTGCAATGCAAGTTCTTTTAGGAGATAATCGACACTTGAAGACAAATTCGGTAGCATAAAAATGTTCCAACAATACACTAACTTCTCTCAGATTCGCAACCCTAAAAAATGCTTATATCATGCACTTCACTTTTTAGGGCAACTTCCAAAGGTATCCATATTAGGGTTTTACCATTCTCCCAAACCCCATGATTGCTAAAGAGTGTACAGTACTCAACTAATTAGTTTCCACATGTCTTGCATGTCTTCACCCATCATCAAAATTGTTAGTAATAACTAAGAGGGGAGGGGGTGAATCAGTGACCTCAAAAATTTATCCTTTTAAACTTTAATCCACCAATAAATGCACCTCATATTATTAAGTCCCTACAAGATGTATGCCTTTGAAATACTTGAAATAAATAACTGTATGTCAGTTTACCTTGTCTATCTTTATTCTCCTTGATTACCGATAAGCTATAAAACTTATTTACCGATACTTAGTAAATATGCAGAGTATACCAATCAATCTAGAAATGCATATGTGAAATGTAAAACAATAAAGTAATAAACCATACACACATAACACAAGGATTTTAATGTGGAAACCCTGTTAAGGGAAAAAGCCACTGGGACCAGTAACCAAAATTTTCACTCTTCTGAAGTGAGCCCTATTGGGAGCCAACCCTGTTAAAGGTTAAAAACACACTGCTAAGTGCAACCTTGTTAGAGGATTTTTATACATAGGTTGTCACTTAGTATCTGGCATCTACGCTACCATCCTTGAATCAGCCTTTAGACTTTCAATAGGCTTTATGCTAATCTTACTATCATCCTTGAATACACCTCCTTCTTAGACTGTCAATAGGCTTTAGGTAAGACCGATGCTACTATCATGAATCAACCTTTTTGGTAATCTATTAGGATATACCTCTATTATAGAAGACGGTTAAGTCATGCTCTGTTAAGAGACTTAATGCTTCAATGGTTAAACTGAAACACAATGACCTATTTCTAATGCAACTTTGAATTGCAGATATTTAGATCTATTTATGTACAATACCTCTCTAATCAATGTATCAATTCAATTCCTTTATTCTTCACACTTTCTACTCTGTGATGTTGTGCTTCATTGTTCGTCAGTGTCTGCAGAATTCTTTAGCTCTCCCTTCGCTTGATTGATCAGGCCTAAATGAAGCTTATCCTTCACCAGTTTCACTTCAGCATCTTCTTTTAGTTCACTTCCCCATGTATTTGATTTCTTACAAAAAATGAATTATGCTTGTCTCTTATATAGACATGATATTCCTTAATTCTTGATTCTTGGCGTGAAAAAAAATCCAACCAAATTAATTTATGGCTTTAACACCTAATTTTTGTCGTAGTTATCTTCTTGCCAACTGTATAAATCAATTGCTTAACTATGGTTGAATAAAACAAATAAAACAACCAGTTAAGTCTATCCTTAAGCTCTGCTAGCTAGATATTTTTTCATTTTCTAATCTCTCTGTTCTGTCAGTCAATTCTACAGCTCATCACTGGTGACAACTGTCAGTTCCATCAGTGCAACTTCAGTTAGCTTTGGGATCTCCGTCCGTCGAGCATCATTGGATCTTGCTCATTGGGCAACACTATTTTCTGCTCATCGGGCATCCTGTGATTATGCTTCATTGGGAAACACTGTCTTCTTCTCATTGAGCATCACTGTGACTTTTTCTCTTTCTTTACCGGTGGTGTGCACTCCATCGGTGTTGTGTGTCATTTAGTGAATACATGAATTTTATGCATTGCTAAAAGCATAACCTCTGTTCCATTGATTTTCTGAAGTCTTTGGCATTATGTACATGACCGTATAGATGATATCAAGTTGACATCAATGACAATACAAACCATTAACTGATTTAATGTCTTGCATCATCTTCAAATTAACATTATCAAACATTCAATCAGTTACATGTCATCAATCTCTCCCTTTGGCATTCATGGCAACATGCTATATTATCACACTATATTATTTCTAATGCAACATGAAATACAATTGTTGAGATTCATCAAATTACCAAACAGTCTATTTTGATAACTGATAAAAATGTCTGACCGCTGGTAAGCTCTATATTAGCTTAGATTTGATTCTTGCAGCTTTTTATGTTTCTTCTTCTGATGTGTTGTGTCCTCTATCAGTGTCAATTTCTCTCTCTTCTTCTTTGATGTCTCTGTCTTTTGTTTGCAACATTGATACAAATTCTCTCCCTATTTGGATAATCTGATAATGAATAGTTTCTGATGATAATATGGATACATTCTCTCCCTTTTACAATAATGCCAAACAAATATTTATCAAATATCTGACATTCTGTCAAACAATATCTTCTATCCATAATATATTCCTTGAATTTCCCTTATCCATCATCAATATGTCAATATGTTCTAGTGCTCAGTTCTAGTATATACCTTTCTGTATATAGATGTAGCTTTGAAGTTCATTTTTTGTTTGCATCAATCATGAATGATAATCTGATAAAAAATGGCTGATGCAGCCTTCAGTCATTTTACTGACTAGTAGACATGGGTTTGACCCCTAGTCTTTTTCTTAGGTACTCAAATGTATCCTTAGGTAGTGGCTTGGTGAAGATATCAGCCAATTGTTCTTTTGATTGCACATATTCAAGTATGACCTCTTTTTCTTGAACTTGTTCTCTTAAATAATGATACTTGATGGAAATGTGTTTAGTCTTTGCAT
>MU224577.1:1864235-1878493 GCA_018584345.1 Thuja plicata
CCATGATAGCATATGGAATACTCTGATGTACCCTTCAAATATCTAAACACTCTCTTAACTACATCCCAATGTACCCATCCAGGTTTAGCCATAAACTGACTCAGGACTCCCACTGCTTGGGCAATGTTTGGTCTAGTACAGACCATAGCATACATAAGGTTGCCAACTGCACTCACATAAGGTACTTTTCTCATGTCCTCCACCTCACTAGGAGATTTTGGAAAATCATCCACAAATAATTTTTTTCTCATAGAAATAGGAACACACAATGGTCTACAATCTGCCATGCTAAACCTGTCCAACAAAAACTTCACATACTTACTTTGACTCAACCAAAGTTTTATGTTAGACCTATCTCTGCTAATTTCCATACCCAGAATATACCTAGCTGCCCCTAGATATTTCATCTCAAACTATGCTAACAACTGAGACTTCAAATCATAAATCATACCCATACCCTTCCCAATCAACAACATATCATCAACATATAATGCAATAATAAGAAGGCGATCATTGTCAACTTTGAAATAAACATAATGATCTGATTTTGATCTCAGAAAACCAATCGACAACACAAAGGCATCAAATTTAAGGTACCATATCCTAAGATATTATTTCAAACCATACAAAGACTTCTTTAATCTGCAAACCAAAGATTCTTTACCTTTCTAAATATAGTTCTCAGGTTGTGACATATAGATCTCTTCCTCCAAATCACCATGAAGGAAAGTTGTCTTCACATCCATCTATTCTACCTCTAAATCATACGATGCTGCTATAGATAACAAAAATCTAATGTATGTAAGCTTTGCAATAGGAGAGAATATTTCACCATAATCAATTCCCTCCACATGTGAATACCCCTTTGCAACCAATCTGGCCTTATACCTCTCAACACTGCCATCTGCATAGAATTTTTTCTTAAACACCCATTTGCTTCCAACAAGTTTCTGTCCTTTAGGTAAAGGTACTAGGTCCCAAGTTTTGTTCTTCTCCAATGAAGCCATCTCATCATCCATGGCCTCAATCTAGGAAGTTGCATCTTCCATACCTATAGCCTCTTTCATAGATCTAGGCTCATCAGTGTTTGTAATCAAAGCATAAGCACAACTGGAATCTAACATAGAAAATCCAAACCTCTCTAGTTGCTTTCTTTCTCTCATGGATCTCCTCAAGGGCTAAGGTTGAGGTTTTTCTACCTCTTCTTCTAAATTTTCAGAGCTTCTAGAGCTCTCTTCATCATTAGATCCAACATGGTCTCTCTGTTTAGTCTTCTCAGGGGTAGGAGGCAATTGAACAACATCTTCTTTGATTTCTTTTTCATCTGGCTGTAGCACAATAGGAGAAGGTGTTAGCTCTCTAAAAATAACATTTCTGCTAAACAACACCTTACCAATCATAGGATCCCAAAGCTTGTATCCTTTCACACCAACACTGTAGCTGATGAAGATACATTTTACAACCTTGTTTTCCAACTTAGATCTTCTCTCCTTAGGCACATGTGCATAAGCTTCACAACCAAAAACATGTAGATGTCTAACTGAAGGCTTCTTACCAGACCACACCTCCATGGGTGTCTTACCAACAAGAGCCGACGTAGGAGATCTATTAACTAGATAGAAAGCAGTGGCCACAGCTTCAGCCCAAAATCTTTGTTCAAGGCCAGCTGCACTAAGCATACTCCTAGCCTTCTCCATCAGTGTCCAGTTCATTATTTTTGCAACTCCATTTTTTTGTGGGGTATAAGGAGTTGTCTTATGCCTCTTGATCCCTTGTTCTTTACAGAATTGTTCAAACTCTGTCAAACAAAACTCACCACCATTGTTAGTTCTCACACACTTAATTCTATTGCCAGTCTGATTCTCTACGAGAGCTTTAAATTCCTTGAACTGACTAAAAAATTGTGTCTTGCTTTTAAGGAAATAAATCCATGCCCTTCTACTTTAATCATCTATAAAAGATACAAAATATACAGATTTGGAGAGTGAAGGAACTTTAATAGGAACAAACACATCTGAATGGATAAGATCCAAAATACTAGAAGACTTGTGAGAATTGGAGTAAAAATGAACACGATTTTGCTTACCATAAACACAGTATTCACAGAAGTCAAACTCGAGACTACAATCATTTAACCCCTCAATGAGGTTTTTATTTTTTAGGGTTCTGAGACCCTTCTTACCAATGTGGCCAAATCTCATATGCCACAACATTGTCTTTTCTGCAGGAAGTTTGCCTTCCAAAGTGTTAGAACCCTTATGTACACTTGCTGCACTACCATCAGAACCCATTATGACAGACTTCTTCACTGCTAGTTCAGATGGTGGAGATGAAGTGACTGTTGCTCTCTTCCTTGAGACTAAAGAACTATTACACTATGAAGTGCAAGCAACCAGCTGAAATAGGGTACCTCTCCTAGTACCTTTCACAAGCACTATAGCTCCTCTAATCATCTTGCATCCATCTTTCAAAAAAAAAACTTGCACACCTTCATCATTCAATATACTTACAAATAACAAGTTTCATGCTAAACCTAGGATGTGCATTACCTCGTTGATCCCCTTTACTTGTCCATCAGGGAATCTGATAGTGACTCTTCCTTGTCCAACTATCTCTAGGTGAGAATTATCACCTAGGTACACCTTTCCACCATAGAACTCCTCGTACTTTAAGAACCAACTTTGATGAGAGCTCATATGAAAAGAAGAACCTAATTCAATCAGCCACACATCATCAGATGCATGATTGGCCAAGGCTACGACAAAAGCATCACCATCTTCTTGAGATTTTTTAGAATCTAAATCTGGGATTTTCTTCTTCTTCTTTGGCTCTTCGTAGTCCTTATGGAAGTGCCTAGTCTTACCATAGTTCCAACATGTTACCTTAGACTTTCTAGGAGTCTTAGATTTCCCACAGGATTTGGATCTTCCCTTTTTAGACTTATTGTCATTTTCCTTTCCTTTGTCTTTAGATCTACTGCAAACAACAAGGGCTTCCTTGGTTGAATCGGAAGTCTTTCTTCACATCTCTTCAGATAATAGTGAAGACACCACATCATCCATTTGGAAAGTGACAATAGTACTCCCTAGGGCCATCACAAGATGGTCCCATGAATTTGGCAAGGAACATAGCAGGGTCATACATCGATCCTCCTCCTCCAACTTGACACCAGTAGATGTCAACTATGCAATCAGCATGTTAAACACATTTAGGTGATCTACAATAGATCCTCCTTCCTCCATTCTCAGAGAATACAACTTCTTTCTCAGGAACAATCTATTCACCAAGGACTTGGCCTGATACACAGACCCAAGCCATGTCCAAAATTTCTTTGCGGTCTTCTCATCGAGAATATTTAGGAGAATAGAATCTGCTAGACAAAGTCTAATGAAACCCTTAGCTTTATGATCCTTGAGATCCCAATCTTCTTGAGGCATGTTTACTAGTTTGATATCATTATCAACTGCCTCCCATACATCACGGTCTACGTTCATGTCTTCCATCTTGAGTTTCCATAACTCAAAGTTTGTGCCATTGAAATTTTCCACCTCCATTCTACTGTATGAAGAAAATACCATCTCTTCCTACAATAAGGTTATGAATACTCTACAACAATATTCCCACTAAACTAGAGATTAGCTCAAAAAACTTGTACCCTAACAAATAGAACCAAAACTGGCCAGGCTCTGATACCAACTGAAAGGAAACTAAGTGTGTGAAAAATAGTTCCCTACGCTAAACTCCCTAAAAGAGGATCATGCAAATTCAGATTTAACCCTTAGAAATTATAGAATGATAATACAATAACATGCATACATAGAAAAATGAGAATGACACAATGATTTACCCTGGGGAAAACCTTTCGGTAAAAAACCCCAGCACTCCAAAACCTGCACAGTGTATTAATCAAAACTAATACTGTTTACAATACACTTGCAATGCAAGTTCTTTTAGGAGATAATTGACACTTGAAGACAAATTTGGAAGCATAAAAATGTTCCAACAATACACAAAATTCCCCAGATTTGCAACCCTAAAAAACACTTATATCATGCACTTCACTTTTTAGGGCAACTTCCAAAGGTAGTCGTATTAGGGTTTTACCAATCTCTGAGAAAATAGGAACCCCATGATTGTTGAGGAGCGTACAGTAGTCAACTGATTAGTTGTAACATGTCTTGCACGTCTTCACCCGTCATCGAAACTTCCACAATTAGCTCTTACAAATATTAATGACCATCATAGAAATCCATCATAACCGTTTCAGTCATGATTACCTTACACATTGTCCAAAGTGCTGACATTTGGAAAATATCAAATGTAAGGAAATATACAAGGTTGAGACACCTTATTCCTAACAAAGGCCTCATTCTTAAAGTAGATTTATCTAAAGCCTATGACATGGTTGATTGGGAGTTTCTTATGAAAGTGCTGAGGGATTTTGGATTTAATAAGAAAAGTATTGAACTTATTTTTCAGCTAATATCTTCTACTACTTTCTTTGTTTTGGTTAATGGATCTCCTACTTTTTTCTTCAAATCGACTAGGGGTTTAAGGAAGGGATCCTCTCTCCCCTATCCTCTTCATCCTTATGGCTGAATGTCTAGGTAGGTACATGAAGAACTTGGTTTGGAAAGGGGAAATAAAAGGCTTAAATCCTTCTTCAGCCAATCAAGTTTTCTCTCATCATCAGTTTGTTGATGATTCAGTTATAATGGGTGAAGCTTCTATTAAAAATTCTATCAACATTAAAAATGCACTAATGAAATATGGGACAACTTCAGGCAAGATTATTAATTGGGGAAAGAGTTTAATGTTTTTCTTTAATGTTCTTGAAAAAGAAAGATAAGAATTATGCAGATTCTGGGATGTGATATGGGGACTCTTCCAGGAACCTACCTTTGTCTCCCTCTCTATTTGGAACCTCCTAAAACCTTCTAGAGTTATTTAGTGGATAGATATCACAGAAACTTGCTGGTTGGAAAGGTATGTTGCTGAGTTAATTTTACAAGATTCAGATTCCTAGATCCACCCTCCAAGGTCTCTCTCTTTATGCTTTGAGTATCTTTAAAATCCCCAAAAAGTTTGAAGAATCAATTGAAAAGATTCAAAAAAAAAATTTGTGGACTGGAATGAAGAAAAAGAAAAGGATAGCTCTCATAGCTTGGATAAGGTCTACCAACCTATTAACTAAGGGGGTCTTGGGTTACACAAAATTATAAATCTTAATGACCACCTTCTTGCCAAACTTATATGGAGATACTACAATTATAGGGGAGAATGGATTCTTATATGGGATAACAAATACAATAAGGAGTGCCCAAACCTTGCTACCTTTCTTGACAGGGAAATGGGAGTTGGGGGATCTTTTATATGGATAAATTCTATGAAAAATAAAGGAACTATAAGAAAAGGTATCAAATGGAAAGTTGGAAATGGTAGAAACAATCTTTTTTGGGAGGATGAGTGGATATTACAAACCCCGCTCAAGGATTTCCCTAGATGGAAGGACTTTGAGAGCCAGTGCAAACTTAGATTTGGGAAGAAAGTGGAGAATTATTAGGATAGGGATCAATGGAAGGATCTAATAGTTATTGAGAATACAATGGGACAACTCAATAAAATTTTGAACTCTACTATTTTGATTGAGGAGGAAGACAAGATTATATGGAAGTATAGTTCTAATGGGAACTTAACTATTTCTTCTCTATATCACCAGGAGTTTGAGGATCTTAATGAGCCTTGTTGGAATAAAGCTTGGATTAAGGACCTCACCCCCAAGATCAATGTCTTTTTATGGATTTTGATGCAAAACAAGGTTTTGACTAATGATAATATTAGAAAAAGAGGTGTGATAATTGTGAATAGATGTTACCTTTGTAATCAGGATGAGGAAAGTGTGAATCACATGTTTATTCATTGTCCCCATGTTAGGTTGATTTGGGAATACTTCCTTCAAATTATTAACATTGAGTGGGTTTTTCCCTGAGGATATGAAGAGTCTTTTTAACACTTGGAGCTATCCCTCAAAGAATGAAACTGTGGTCAAGGTGTGGAAGTTTGTTCTCCCCTATATTTTCTGGGGAGTTTGGAAACAAAGGAATGAGAGAGTATTCAGAAACAAAGTGGCTAGTGAAAAGGAGGTCTTCTATAGAATTAAGAGAGATATCAAAGAAAACTTACTGCTAAAGGACAAAGCCATGGAACCTCTAAATAAGGAGGATATTGTCTTCTTCAATAGCTGGAAAATTAAAGGAAACTTCAGGAAGCAGAATAATGAATTCAAGAGAGAGGAAGAAAGATGGGACCGCCCTCCTAATGAATGGATAAAAGTCAATTTTGATGGTGCCTCAAAGGGTAATCTGGGATGACTAGGTGTGGTATTTTCATAAGATATGAACAAGGAGTTTGTAGGGTATTAAAGCTATCCCTTTTGGCACCCAAGCTAATCATGTTGTAGAGGAAAGTGCTTCCCTTCAAGGGCTTATCCTAGCCAGGGAGAAAGATTGTAGTAAGGTATGGTTAGAGGGAGATTCCCTCAATATTATTAAATGCCTGAATAATGAAACTCCTGCCTCGTGGTCTATTTATAATATAATGCAAAAAGAAAAAGTTATAATCTAATCTTTTGACAATTGTATTGTTTCACATAAATTTTGATAGACCAATGGTGTTGTTGACTCGGCCTCCAACATGACATATAAACTAGAGGTGGTGACACAATGGTATGATGGAGAAGACATGACTTATCAAGCTAAATCATTACTAGATAATGACTGTTTGCAGAGTAGACAGAAAAAGGTCATAAATGGTAATTCTAACAAAGTTTTTTAATGCAAAAGTTATTTATCATAATTAATATCTAAGAAGAAAGTACTTAGTGGTGACTATGAGTTGGATGTGGCACAGATTCTGGTTGTATTTGGATTTTCTAAGAGCAAGTAGTGGTATTCTTAAAGGCATTCTTAAGAATTATCACAGAGATAGTAATTCATACCATAGATATAAGATGGGTGGTAGTAAGAAGTGCGTGGAGCCTGCAAACTATGATGAATGGAGAGAAATGAAAAAATATTGGAAGATTCTGAAGGATGGTGGGATGGTGATGTTTCTAGAGTGGCTTCATGGCAGAAACCCTACTATTTCTAGGCATTTTTCTAAGACTAGGAAAGATGGTAAAGTGATGGTGGGAAACTAGTACATGGAAGTTGAAAAGGAGATAATAGCTAAGGTTACTAGAATGGGCATGGAGGAAATAAAGTTCTACAAAGACAGAGAAATTTATGATAAATCTTGGGAGAAACTTATGGAGTCTAACAAAGAGAAGGCCAGGTTGGTTAAGGTTGATACTTCCTACTATAACCCTAAGAGGATAGCCAAGCCATTGAGGTATGTGCTATATGCAGTCATTAGCTATATTACACTCAATGGTAGGTTTACTCAAGCCTATGGTCATCATTGTATACTTTTGAATCATTTCAGACACAATGTTAAAGTTAGCTTGCCCTTTTATTAGCTTAGTTCACTGGATTTTAAAATTAATAGTCTACAGAAAGACCCAAAGGGCGATCATGCCTCTCACCAGGGTCTTATGTTACTAATCTATGATATTCTAAAAACTAAGAAGGTAGAAAGACCTCTGCTGAAAAACAAAATAGAGGGATGAGGAAGAAATGAAAGGCGATGAGGATGATAGTATGTATGAGGAAGAAATAGAGGAAGATGAAGAAGACCCAAAGGGGTATAAAACCCCTAAAAATGTTACTAAAAAGGGTTCTTCATCTAAGAAAAACCAAAAGAAGACCATATAGGAGGGATCTGATATAGATAAGGAGACTGATGAAGATAATCTAGAGGGGAGTAAAATGAGTAAGAAATTTTTTTTAAAAAGTATTTCTACCAAGACTAACTAGAAGAACACTTTGGCAGAGGATACAAAAACAAAGAAGGAAACATAAGATGAAGAGAATGAGTACAAACAAAAAATAGAGACCAAGAAAAGAAAATAGGGAGAATTGAAGGACATAACTAAGAACAACTGGAAAGGTAAAAACCCTAGTAAGAGGAAAATTGTGCTATCATCAGATGAGGAGGACATGACGGAGAAGGAGCAAAATATTAAGGTTAACCTCAGGGAGGATGGTAGGGAAAAAAATGGGGAGTAAAAAAAAATATGGTAAGGAAGAAGATCAAAATCCCACATGGAAAAAAAATACTAATGAGCAGAAGGATGATGATAAGATGAAGGAGGAACCTATCAAAAAAATTGAAAAAGAGGAAACAGGGTATGAAGGAAAATATTCCCATGATAATGAGGAAATAGGTAAATATTATGTGCCTGATGATATAAAGCAAAGAAAGGATTTTCTTGTGGATTTCACTTGCAAAGTGAGAAATATGATATATGACAATGTTAATATGATAGCTGAGATTAATCTCATAAAAAGTATTAGCATTGGTGAGAAACCTGTTGTAGTATACCTGGATGAAATGAAAGAGGTAGTTGGAAACTTGAAAGCCCAGGTAGAAATTGTGAACAAAGTTTGTAAGATGGAGAAACACCTAAAGGACATCAATGATAGGGCACTGGAAGAAGACAGTGCAAGGAAAATCAACATTCTGAATAGTAAGGTGGAAAAACTTGAGGAAATGGTGCATAAGATAGGAGAGCAATGTCTGGTGAGCCTTAAAGCATATGCAAGGCATGCAAATATCTTGATGGAAAATTTGGAATAGGACAGAGGGGAAAAGGATGACAAAGAGGTGAAGGAGACAACAAGACCTAGTACTCACACAAGGGCTAGTACAAGGAAGCTAAGTCCAAAGGAGGATAAAGAAATAGAAGACCTTAAGAATTTTGTTAATCAAATGCATATCATGGTTATTTAGGCCCAGAACATTGTGGATGGTATGTAGCTGTCCTTTTTAGGGCCTGTCTTTTTTTGTTGTCCCTATTTTTCTATTTATCTGTGGGAATTTTTTTAGTTAGGTTGTTAGTTGGCTAGAATTTTTGTCTTTCCTCTCTTGGTGCTATGGACAAGTTGTTTTTGATCTTTATTGAACATCTATAAGACTTTTTTTTAAGTTTTTGGGTACTTTTAAAACCTATTTTTACTAAATCAAGAACATATAGGAAGATCTATGGCACTGCAAAGGGACCACATACTTTTCCCAAGCATGTACCTGACATGTTGTTGATCAAGAAGTTTCATATCATACTACACTCTTGATACTTAATGAGTCCATGGAAGAAATGATAATGGATGTAGATGATATGATCTAGTGGTTAGGGCTACAACTAGGGTCAACAGAAAACAAGCAAATGAGTGAAATATCCTTAAAATGACGTGAGAAATTGGTGTAGGAACACCTTCTCATTTGGATACCTCATCAATATTTTTTTGTAAATTTCATTGTTTTAGTGTTTTCTCAAGGTCTCATAAGGTCCTAAAGACCATTTAAATTTGGTTCAAATATTTTTGTAAGGCAATTGATGTCATTTAACTCATGTAGATTTATAAGGTCCTGATTGGGTCAAACATGGTCAAACCATTCAAAGTATCTTCAAAATAAGTTTAAATTAATTAATTGCACTCATATTTTCCATTTTCTCATGTATTATGGATAGGCATCAAGTTTTGAGTTAGTTTGTTAAGTAGGGAAAAAAGTTGTAAAAATTTGCATTGACAACTTTTGCAAGTTTCTAGTGCAAAAGTATAGTTTTCAAATCCCAATGGTCACCCATTCAAGAATAACTTAAGGAATATTTTGGATGGGCTAATTGATGTTTATAAGGCCTCTTTTGGTTGAGGAACAAGTTTTTTTAAGATTTGAAGAAATTGAATATAAATTTTCCCATGTTTGCCTACTTTATAATTGTTTTTTCTCACATTTCAAAGAATTGTACGGACTCGTACTATACATTCATGCCATGCAAATAAAATGTATGGAAAGAGAAGGAAATATGGGTTGATATTAAATTTTTTTGAAAAATTTCCATTAAAGTTTGATGGATTTATTGTCATTTTTCTCAAGGTGGGTTTGAAATGCTCACCAACTAGGGTTTGAATGTTAAAATGCTTGTAAGACTCCATTACACCATAGCAAAAATCTAAATTTTGGTGGAATGGTATTTATTAGGGTCCCTTTGAAGATTCACCTAGTTGTAGAGAAAGAGGTGGATTTGGGAGAGAGAAAATGGAATCCCTAGGTTTGGCATTTGCTATGTAACATGTTTGTTTGTGTGACTGTGAATGCAAATTTGGAGTCAAAGACAAATTTGAGGGGTTTAGGTTCCTAAAACCTATGGAATATTTATTTTAAAATTGAGTTACATATTTTGTGTTATAATTCAAGGAATGGTCAAGGTTTTTCAAGTTCTTGCTTCTGAAAAATAGAGCTAATTATGCCTGCAAAGCTGGTTGCAAACATATTTTGCCTTTGGTGTCCCAAAACAAATTATGAGAGTTTTTAGATATGTCATGTAACTATGAAAAGGGTATTACCAATTGTCCTTTTTTTGTGCATAAGGATAGGGGTTGAAGAATTAAATCCTGAAAACCATCCAGATAGGGATAATAGGCCTAGTTGCCATGTATGAAGGAAGTGTGAATAAAACTTGCCAAGTGGCCTTGCAGGGTCTTTGATTGGGTTGATGGGGATACAAGGAATTCCTCAAGACAAAGTTTTTTTTTTAGGAGAAGCATTTCATGCTAGGAACAAGGTTGGCTATAGGAGCCTTTGTCAAGATGTCTAATGAGAACAATGAGAGAAGCCCATTTGAGGAGTCACCTTTGAGACTTTGTTGAGTTTTTTATTGTGTTTGTGTCTTCCAAATAATTCCTCTAAATCATAAATGGAATGACATAAGAAGTAAATTGAGCACTTGAAGCATCAAGTGGAATACTACAACACTACAAGGTATGACATGGGTGATTTCATGGAATACGCATTGAAAATACATGATGACTTGACTTTGGTGAAAAAGGCGTTCTACAAGGATGTGTCAGATCTATATGATGCCTACCAATATGAATCAAAATATTCTTACATGTTAAAAGAATGGAATCATCATGAGGAAAGATGGA
Source organism: Thuja plicata (assembly GCA_018584345.1). Lineage (NCBI taxonomy): Eukaryota > Viridiplantae > Streptophyta > Pinopsida > Cupressales > Cupressaceae > Thuja > Thuja plicata. The sequence continues at coordinate 1,875,323 of MU224577.1, forward strand.
AAAGATTCATTTGGATCACTCCATGAATTCAAGGAAGCATTCCTTGAGATACCAAGGAAGTATTCCTTGAGATAACAAGGAAGCATTCCTTGAGATATCATGTTTGGGAGAAAAGAAGATAAATCAAATTAAAATGGGACTAATTACTCAAATGATAAAAGTCATAGCTCAAATGAGGACATTTAAGATATATTGAAAGACCATGGTCATTAATTAAAATATGTGATGAAAATAAGGCATGAATGTCATGTACCGCCCTTTAAGGTATACAATTTTTTTTTCTTAACATGAAATAATGGAATAATCGAGTGTGATCTAGGGCCAACAGAGAAGCACTTTAGATTTAATCCTACACATCAATAAACAATTCAATAGAAGAAATGCAAATTGACATATTAACACAACAATATCCAGCTAAATTTTTGAAAGTCAATAATTGATATCTCATTCTCCATCTAGATTACAAAATTGGTCCACTTTTTTCTTTGTAGCATTTCCTTTTCAAAATGTGTTGGATGTTGGCCATATTTCTCCTAATGTCAAAACATGGCACATGGACTAGCTAAAATAATTAATAAGCAATCATTTAATTTTTCATAGGAAATAAAAAATTCTAATTTAATATATTAAATATACTTACAAATGTACAAATCAAGGTATGTAAACATTTATAGGAACTGCAATGCATGGCATGAATTTTGGCAAGCCTAGCTTTGGAGGCCTTGACCTGAAACATATACTAATTCAATTTAACTATGAACAAATAATATTGAAGAATCATTTAATAAATTTGGTATAATCATATGAGAAAATTCAAATACCTACATACTCTCCTCACCCGACTTCCTTCGTACCTCAAACTTATCATATAATTTTACAAGATCTTTCCATACTCTCAAACTTACATCAATTAGCCTTTTTTTACCCTTAGCTCGCAAGGCAGTTTTTTTTATCTTCTTTGTTTGGTTGCACAAAAATAACTTGAAATTTTTAGACATTCATAGCTTTATCTTCTTTATAGACCAACCTTTTCCAAATTCATTCTCCATGTCCTCGATAAATTCTTTTTACAGATGTGTGAGTATCTTTGAAAATCGAAAATGTATACCGTCTTTGAACCATTGAATGCATGTTCCTTCAACCTATTCACAATTTTTTTCCAGCATCTCTCATTCGACCCTCCCCCGAAACCATGCGTGTTCTATCTTGGTATTGTAGCTACCAATGCAAATGAAAAGTGTGGCATGCTATGTATGTGTATATGTATATATGTATTTATTATTTTAAATTTAGAAATAAAAAAATAAAAGCTAAAATCCAAAGAAATAATGGAAACATGTACAAATCTATAAATTGACAATGTATTACCTAATTGTGGCCAGAGTCTACTCCCTTCCCTCTATCGATCGACATTTTAAGGTGACCTGGGGGAAATTATTTTGGTCCATTCTGGTGGTACCCTAAATTTTGAGAATTTAGAAGTCCCAATCCATTATCAAGAATCAAGTTTCTCCATACTAAAAAAATCAAAGGAAGGAAGCTTTATGACACAAATAAATAGAACTAACTAATCGAAGCCTTCAGAAAGTGCTAGAATTTCAACCTTCTACAAAGATGATGCTGAAAGAGGTTCCATATTGTCAAATTTTAAAAATCTAAAAATGACCCAGTTCAGAAAATCAAATTTCCTATCTCCAATAGAAATATTAGCTTTTCACAAGGCATTTTGGATTTTTGACCAAAGCCAAATCCAAAAGTTAGGTAGTTATTTTTTAGTTAGTTATTTGTTTTTTCAAAATAATCTGTAATAAGGTTGTATCTTTTAACCTTAAAGATGTGTGAAATCCACTCAAACACATATATATACATAATGTAAAATGTAAAGATAATACAATTTTGATAGATGGATTAGATGGATCAATAACTGCAAATGTGAACTCTATTGTACTACTTTCATAATCAATAAAGATAAGTCATTTTTCTTCATGTATGCAATTGCTTCATTATCATTTTACAATTAGTCCCTCGGATAAACCAATAGAACTTCTTCAAAGTGACAATTTGATGTGCATGCTTCCTGATTTCATTCATAGTCTATATTTTCAATTTGTTTTCTCATTTTGCATGGTTAAATTTTGTTGATTGAGGCCTTATTCAATTGGTCTATCATTTGAGAAGTATTACCCTTTTGATATATCTCTAAATTTGTTTTATGTTGCATGTACATTCCATAACACCTTTGAAGTGATAAGTTTTCTTGTAAAAGTGTCTCTAAGGTTGAACATAGGATTGGAATGATATTGACTCTATTGCCTATAGTTGATTAAGGCACTATTCTTTCTTGTTTATTGGATTATAGTCATAGTTTCATTATTTAAAGTTTTGAGATACTATATCCATCTTCTCTATTCAGTTCATATCTTAAATCCATCAAATATTATTTAAATTCTTGCAACATTACATTTGAACATTTTAATAATACATCACTCTTAGTTTAAAGGATCTCATAGTACTTTTCCATACTCTGGGATAGAGAAGTTTGAATCATAAGGTATCTACTCTAAAAATCCCTTAAAGACTTGGAAGATAAGTTTAGGGTATAGGCCTACCATCCTTGGTTTAGCAGAGCCAAAATTGTAGAAGGTTGATACTTGGAATAAGTTGAAACCTAGTTTTCTGGAAAATCACTTTGGTCTCTCATCATTGGATAAGGAAAAATCCATAGGAAATCCAATCTGTTGATTTGAGCACCAATAGATTGGTGACTCCACTGGGGACTTGTTCAAAAGAACATTTTTGTATTTTACCTAGAAGCTCTGGTTATATATTTAAGAATCTACTGGGAGAAAAGAAATCAGAAGACAGTAAGTATTTTCCTTCTGATAAGAAGGTGGCAACTCTATTGAACAAAGCATTTCAGTTAGTGACTCTACTGAGGGAGAAGACTCAGAAGGAGATGGTGGATTATTTTTTCGAATGTATCCATCATTTCAAAGAAAGCCTTTTATTATAGATGGTATCAGGCCATTAGATCTTAGGATATATCAATGCATCCCAAATAAGTTATCCCCTAAAATTTCACAAATTCTACCAAAGTTCCATGGAGAATGGGATGAATCGACACTACAACACTTGGATGCATTTTATACATTCATAGAAGATTATGAGGTT
>MU224577.1:1879035-1938713 GCA_018584345.1 Thuja plicata
AGATCTTCTCAGTATAGAAGAAATCTCATATTTACTAGACATGGAATATCAAAAACATGTTGAGAAGAGTGGTCAAATTTTTTTCTCAATGCACCCTGATAAGCAAGTTGATGGATTAGTACATACTTAGGGGGTACTAGATGAATAGGATGATAAATTTCAAGAATCAAATAATGGAGATGAAATAGAACAGCATACAACATATGAATACGATGAAGTTTCAGATGGAAGATCTCATGGAGTTATGCCCGAGTTCTCTATATCCTTGATTCCATTATTTGAAGAATATTTTATATGCAATCAAGTCCATCAACATCATGATAAATACAGTGAACCTAGTGATCATTTTGAAGATGATGAAACTCAAAATATGTATGGGGAAGTGTATTCAGAAAGTGAGACATGCATTATTTCATTCTATGAGAAGAATTTGTATCAAACATGTGAAGATGAGATGGAATCAAACAAACATAATGAGGAGAATGTGTTGAAGATTATTTCTAAAAATTATCCGAGTATCCTATATGATCAAATTCTTGATAAGAAGGAAGTTCCTGAATGTGAGTTATCTCCAATCCTTTTTGTGAAAAAAAACATCTTGAGTATAGGGAAGATTGTGTACATAAAGGCATCTAAGCAGAAGAGCTTAATCTAGTTACTTGTAGGGTTGATCAAATGCATGGGGATCTTCTATTTAGTAAGGACTACAGTGCACCTGTTGACTTTTCTAAAGGTAAAAAAAAGTCAAAGTGTGTTAATAAAGAGATTATTGTTGTCCATGAGAGTGGTGGCATCGTATTTAGGAGATCAAAAGTATTACATGATCAAAATTATGTGTTCGATAGAGGAAAGAAGCAGTGTTCATTTTTTGGGGGGCCTGGGGCCACCCAATCGAATGTTCCTATGAAATTTCTTCGTGAGCCTATTGGTATAAAGATAAATCTTAAAGATGATAACCAAATCACTATGCATCATATTAAGTGTGGATACTCAGTCTACTTCTCTAGAGATAGCTGGAATCTCGCTATGTTCACAGAGAGCATACTTGCCCAGAAAGAGCCACTGGTGGTACCCTAAATTTTGAGAATTTAGAAGTCCCAATCCATTATCAAGAATCAAGTTTCTCCATACTAAAAAAATAAAAGTAAGGAAGCTTTATGACACAAATAAATAGAACTAACTAATCGAAGCCTTCAGAAAATGCTAGAATTTCAACTTGCTACAAATATGATGCTGACAGAGGTTGAAGATTGTCAAATTTTAAAAATCTAAAAATGACCTAGTTTGGGAAATCAAATTTCCTATCTCCAAAAAAAATATTAGCTTTTCAAAAGGAGTTTTGGATTTTCAACCAAAGCCAAATCCGAAAGTTAGGTAGTTATTTTTTAGTTAGTTATTTATTTTTTCAAAATAATTTGTAATAAGGGTTGTGTCTTTTCACCTTAAAGATGTGTGAAATCCACTCAAACACATATACATACATAATGTAAAGTGTAAAGATAATACAAAAACAATACAATATTGATAGATGGATTAGATGGATCAATAACTACAAATGTGAACTCTATTGTACTACTTTCATAATCAATAAAGTTAAGTCCTTTTTCTTCATGTATGCAATTGTTTCATTATCATTTTACAATTAGTCCCTCGGATAAACCAATAGAACTTCTTCAAAGTGACAATTTGATGTGCATGCTTCTTGATTTGATTCATAGTCTATATTTTCAATTGGTTTTCTCATTTTTCATGGTTGAATTCTATTGATTGAGGCCTCAGTCAATTGGTTTGTCATTTGAGAAGTATTACCCTTTTGATATATCTCTAAATTTGTTTTATGTTGCATGTACATTCCATAACACCTTTGAAGTGATAAGTTTTCTTGTAAAACTATCTCAGAGGTTGAACATAGGATTGGAATGATATTGACTCTATTGCCCATAGTTGATTAAGGCACTAGTCTCTCTTGTTTATTGGATTATAGTCATAGTTTCATTATTTAAAGTTTTGAGATACTATATCCATCTTCTCTATTCAGTTCATATCTTAAATTCATCAAACATTACATTTGAACATTTTAATAATACATTACTCTTAGTTTAAAGGATCCAATAGTACTTTTCCATACTCTGGGATAGAGAAGTTTGAATCATAAGTTATCTGCTCTAAAACGCCCTTACAGACTTGGAAGATAAGTTTAGGGTATAGGCCTACCAGCCTTGGTTCAGTAGAGGCAAAATTGTGGAAGGCTGATACTTGGAATAAGTTTAAACCTTCTTTGTTGGAAAATCACTTTGGTTTCTCATCATTGGATAAGGAAAAATCTATAGGAAATCCAATCTGTTGATTTGATCACCAACACATTCTATGGAGGAAAACAAATTACACAATATCATGTATGAAATTTTTTATCCAGTTTGTAGTATGAAAGTTTTGTTTTGTGGTATGAAAGAAAATCACCAATCAAAGAAATTAATAGAAATGGGCGATTTAAAAGAAACAGGTGATTAATGGTAAATATTTACCTTGATTGAATCTCTTTTAATATTTAAATGCCTATGAGAAATCTCTGGAGAATTGAAATCCTATGATAGAATGAATAATGCAAAAATAAGACCACCAAATAACCCAAATCAACCAAAGCTCAACCATTGTCTACGAGGTGGCATCCATTTTCTACAAATATATTACTAAAAATTCTATCTAAATATCTTTATATGGATTCAGATTAAACCAAAAGGAAAAACATACATGGTTTTCATGTTTAAAGAGAAATTAGGGGTTTTATTTCTATCCATCTATCCTCTACTCTCTATTTTGCAAAAAAATTAAACCATGTGACCAAACAATGTAAACATTTTCTATCCTATGATCTATATCTAGAAAAAAAAATAAAAGAGGGTGACCAAATTGAAACTAAAAGATCAACAAGAGCAACCTAACAAACAAAAAAACAAAAATTCAAAGCGAGATATGGAGACAACTTTATCGTAGGTGGGAATATTTAATTGTTTTTTAAATTCTTTAGTGGGGGCTATAGTGAATATTTCCCATGAATCTAATGAAGTTATTTGGGATTTGAAAAATATGAAATGTTTAAATCTACAGTAATTTTTCATGTTTAACGATGTAGTGGTTGATGTCAACTTTGATCCAGAAATGTAACCTGTTTGGGATGCTAAAGTCGATGTTACTCGCGCCTATTTCAGTGTCAGTTTAAAACCTTTAATGTAGCCTATTTGGGGTGCCAAAGGTGGTTTAAAGTGCACCTAATTCAGTGCCTAATTTTGATTTGAATTTGTGGTCATCTTGTAATTATAAGTGTTGGAATGATAAAAAGGTGTGTATTGAGAGGGGAGGGGTGAATTAGTACCCTTAAAAACTTTTCAAAAACAAATCCTTGTAAAATAAACTATATTAACCAATTGAGTAGTTTTCTAACACCATACATGAAATACCATTGCAAAAATGTAAATGCATGTAATAAAAAGAATAAAACATTCATGAAACTCAAATACACATAACACATTTATTTTGGTATCGCATAAACCCTTGTTAGAAGGTAAAAACTACGACATTAATAAAGTAGCCTGTTAGAGCTTATAAATATTGATCAGTTCTAGTGGTCTTACCCTATTAGGAGTAACAATAAGATTTGTTAGATCTATCTTGTAAAAGGATTTTTCAACACAATGTATGTGTGCACTCGGTTAGGATATTTAAGCAAAGATGGTTAAGTCTACTCTGTTAGGATATTTTGAGTCTGTTACAATTGTTAGAGAGTAACAAGAAATTATGAATGGAATAATACAATCTCAATATTGCTGATATTAGATCCTTTAAGTGCAATAATTTTATTACCTAGCTGTGATTGATAATACCTTATGTACTGCATGATAGCCTTGTGTTTGTTCTAAATAAACCGAATGCTTTTTTGAAAGCCTTGTTCTAAAACCCTTGTCTCCCCTTCAGATATCCTTAGTGTGATAGCTACTTGATCATACTTTGATCATTACATTTCAAAATAACATCTTGACATTCATATATCAAACTATTTGACCTAATTAGGGTTTTACAATATCTTAGAAAACCTAAGATCAACGGTTTATAAAATTTACTTTGATCATCTATACATATGAAACATAACCAATACGTGATTACATTTATAATTAATGTCCTCCTCAATCTTGGTAATTATTTATTCAGCTCAAAAAAAAGTTGTTACCTAGAATAATGTGCCATTACAAACTTTTATGTATCTACCGGTTTACTTGGTGAATACCGTCTCTTGGTGCTCGGTGTATGTTGCTCGATAATGTTGTTGCTCAGTGATCACTATACTCGATGATCATTACTGACTAAATTTCTTTGATTGTGTTACTGATTGGGCAGTTTGAATACTAATGATAACCTTCAGACTAATATGGAGTAACATTCTCCCCATTTTGCATTAGTATCAAAAACTATATATGTACACCTAGTAACTCATACATAGTGACTCCACCTTTGTACATGCTCTTGGTATGTATATATGTACATACATATGTTTCCCCATTTATATATATTTTCTCCTTGTTTTGAAATTAATGACAAAGGGAAATAAGTTACAAATTGTCAAAAATGTTGGGATGGGTCTTCTGGAGATTTTCCATGAGTTTCTCCCATTCCTCCTTTAAATGCTCAAGGGTTAACTATTCCAAGTTCAGATGAGCATGCATATCATATATGGTCTTGGTGACTGATATCTCAGTGGTGGCCATCAAATATTTTTCCTTTGTCACATGCTTCTACATTAATGTTAAATGTGGTAGTAACACGACCTAAAGCTTGGTTACATGTTCTCTTATCCTGTTCTCATCCTTTCTCAACTCGATTCTCAAACGCTAGATGTGTATAACCTTAGAGTAATGCATTTTAAATGCATGTTGCTTAGTTTTGAGATGAGTGGCACTATCCTTTCGATCATTATCTATTTTTTTTTCTTTCACTAATCTCGGTAGTGAAGTGATCTAATATGCACAATTTATGAAGAATTGTAAGTACTTGAGAAATAATACTTTCTAGTGATGTTACAATCTAAAAAAGTGTTACCTTGTTCACTACCACTTTCCTAGCTGATCTTTTCAGTAAGCCTGTATTAAATCTTTTTCTTGGCTTATTCTTCTGTCATCTACTTGGCATCAATATTGGGACCATTTATTTCATCAAAGTTGATCAATGATTGGGGTGGATTCATCTATGTTCACATCAGGAATAACCTACATCAATATCTCCTTAGATTCTTCTAGAACCTATGTATACTTCTATTCTAACCTCATATTTTCTTGAGCTAATTTTCTGGTGCAAATTTCTCCATATTTCGTAAGGGATTTAGGATCAAGTATCCTTCGGTCACATTCAGGTATGTCAATTATCTCATCAAGTGTGACTGGACCCTTTCTCCCTTTCTTCTTTTTCTTCTTCTTTTCATGTACACAGGAGGTAGGAGATTGTGTTAATAAGAGTTGAGCCTTGTGCTCAGTATTTATCTTTGGTGGCTCAGTTACTAGCCTAGTGTCATAGGTAGAAGTTTCTATCATGGAATCTGTGTTACCTTCAACCTTATCTTCAACATTAGTGGTTTCTTTTGGTGCATCATCCTATGTAGTAGCTCCACTATGTTTGGTCTCCTTTCTAGTTTCATCACCCTTATCTACTTGTGTATCTATGACCTGCTTGGGTGTCTTGTTTTCCTATTGTGCTTCATTTACAATATCAATTGCTTGTATCAGTATAGGAAGATTACCTAGTACCATAGCTTTTGATACCTAAGTTGCTTCTTTCTCTTCAAGGTTCTCGGTAGCACCAGTGATAACTTCAACTTCCTTCGCATCATCATCTAGGTCACCTTCGGTTATATCAGTTATTGTGATGTCTACATGGCCAAGAGTATTTAATAGTTTAGGAATTCTTTCCATGACATTAGAAACATCAGTATTAAGGTCCATTGTTTGTGTATCCTCCTCGGGTTTCTCTGAGTCTTCAAAATTAATAGGCTCGGGACTTGGTCAATCTTCCTCGGTGTCGAAGATGAATGTTATAGCCTCTTGCTTCTCGATAAAACTCAAGAGATTAGTCCATATCAAAGTTCTCTCTTCATCAACTTATTTCAACTTCCCTTGAAGGATATTAAATGATCTAGATTACTTTTGAAAATTCTTTTCATATTTCTTCATTATTTCATCAATCTCAGCAATAGTGTATTCACCCTTAATTATACTGAGGGATTCCTCTCTCATTTGTTTCTCTATTGTTAGTGCATATGTCCATCTTGTTGATAATTTATCATAAATTTATTTAGGTATGTATGTATAAAATTCTATAGGAAGTCCTCTATAAGTGATCATCATACCTAGAATTTATTCTTCCAACTTGTCCTGATCTTCGGTGCTCAGGCTTGCATATTTGTGTAGCTTTGGATGACTCAACCTTCTAATTGACTTTATTGCTTCAGCTACTTCATCAGCAGTTTTTTGGATCTTATTCTTTACAACCTTGAAGTTATCGTTATTTTCATTAGAGTCATCATTATCATCTTTTCCTCTAACATACTTCTTCCTTTGTCTCAGTGTAGGGAGCTCGGTGGTGGCCTTAGAATTCCTTGTCTGATACATGTATTTCGGTGAAGCTCATGTTTTTCTCAAAATTCCTTCCTTTAAAGGTGGTGAATTAGATGTCACCAATCTTGTTCTAGTCTTAATTGGAGTCTCAGCCTTTATTCCTTTACCCTTCTTAGCCTTAGGTGACTCTTCTTGTATCTCATCAAATGTTGTGGCCTCAAAATCTTGATCTTCTCCTTCACCGAATGGAGTCTGCTCCTCAGTATCATCTACTAAATTTTCAAGTTCATCATCATCAGTCTCTATTTCTTTTGACGCTAAATCAATTTCAATTGCATAGTCCATTTGGGGTAGCCATGTTGTTCTTGGCTCTACTGCTTTGATAAGTGTAGTGTTAGTGTCTACCACAAAAAATATATCTTCTTTATATTTCTCTACCAACTAGGTTGGTATGCTTGTTATTTTCTCCTTTCTCTCTTTGAACTTCTTGAAATAGTCATCCATAATAGGTACAAATTTTGCTCCTAGATTTTAATGAATTCGCCGACTTCTACAGTGATTGTTCAGTTGATATCCCAAGTTACATTACCACCAGAGGGAAAAAAAATTTGCAAATAGAAAAATGTACATACCAGTAAAGAACCAAACTTTCATGTGTTTGAACACACTGACCTGATTGTCCTTATATTCTCTTCCAATTGTCTCAAAAATAACTCGGCTAGGTCGAGTTGCACACCCTTCTTCACAATTTTATATGCAATGTCGACTGCACCACATGCAATGTTGTTGGGTCTACTGGATTGAAATATCTTGTATGCAATAAAATAGGCTCCAAACCTTAGGTTAGCATCACTGATAGTAGTGATCCTCAGACCTCTACTATCCCACTCGACTCCTATTAGATTTTCAATCTTGGTTTTGGCTTGGTGCCTTAGGGATTTTTGTTTATCAGTTGTTGGATACCTAGTGACTGCATGTATCACATCCTTTGTGATCTTAATAGGTTCATGTAGCCATAATTTACCATCATGTACTTGGATCAGTACAATGTGAATCCAATCTATTCTAAACTCTTTCAGGAAAATTAGGGAATTGGTTAACCCTTTCACCTCCAAATACTTGTGATTGTCCTTGAGTTTACCATTGTTGTAAAGCTTCTAATATGTCGAGATAAGCTCCTAATAGTAGAACCCTAGGTGGTATCATAGAGAACGCACCTTTGTCATCGGGTTGTGCAGCAACCTCTGGATAAAATTTGTAGTTGGGTTTTGTGCATTTTGAATTCTTAATAAGAATTACCTTTTTTCTTTTCTCACTCTTGCCTCTCACTATTTGAGATGAAGATTCCATTGTGTTTTCAAATTTAGGCCTTCCAATGAATGTTACAGATAGCTCGTAAGTACAAATACTCACTTGATATACTCAACAACTAGAAAAAATGCCCTTGACTATTTGTGAAATGCTCAAAATGATCTATTGTACTTTCTTTCTTGCTCGCCCTACTTTTCTCTTTGATCATTGTGTGAACAAATGAGTTCACTTCTCATAAATTTATAGAAAAATACCTTAATTGGTGCAATAAATGATTTTCACCAACCATTTAGTTGAAAAACAAATCACTCGGTTAACACTAAAGATAATTCATCTTGGTGAGTACTATAAATGCTCAATTGTCTCTCACATGTTCACCGACTAGAATTTGTTGCTCAATACAGATTAATCGACTAAACTAGTTTCAAGTTAACAAAAATATAATACCATAGTGCATCTTAATTCATGATGGTTTGACATTCACTCAATGAATATAAGGAGCTAATGTAAGATATAACTTTGTAAAATGTAGTTCCATACTTACTTGCATTTCTTAGGTGGAGGTGGTGGAATCACATAATTTATTGGATTAGGTGTCATTGACTATTGTGCTTGGTCCAACATTGTCATTGGATTCTTTCCTCCACATTTTATTCCTTATCCTCATGATTTCTTTAATTGTGTTTTAATTTCCAAAAGTACTTGTTTTTGTTACTTAGTCTCTGCAATCTCTACTTTAATGACTGACCTTACGACAGTGCAAACATGCTATTCCATAATTTCTCCAGTTTCTAGATTTTCCTCTCCATTTTCTCATACAATTAGCTGCAATATATCCATACCTACCACATGTTGTGCAATTTACCCAAGTGTTATAATCCCAAGTATATGCATTACCTTGTCTTCTTAGTTCATGTGCATTTTCTTGTCCTTTAGGTTTCTAGATTTGCTTCATATTAGTTTTTCATTTGTGTGATGTGTGACCATGCATGTTGCAAGTGCGGAAATAATTTTCCATGTAGATTTTATTCTGTGGCTTATTTAGCTTAGATATGCATTCATGTGCTTGATGTCTAGGCTTGTTACAATTATAACAATTACCAGTGAATTTAGAAGTGGATTTAGGAATACCTTTTTCTTTCTTTCGCAAACATTTGATGTGTGGCCTGGTTTTCCACAATGATAACATGAGGGCTTGTTTGGTTTTGGATTTGTGTAGACATTCCTCTATTAAGCTTGATTTTATTATTCTCTAAGCTCGGTATACCCTAAACTGGTATTGTTGTTAAGTCTCCTTTGGTTGTTCAGAAATTCATCCATCCTTTTAATGCTATCTTCAGCTCTCTTAATCATCTCATTATGTTGTTTTCGAATCTTCCCTTCATTCCTCACTTTTTCATTTTCTTCTCTTAGCACCAATATCTTCCAATTTTATAGCAAGTTCAATGTTCACTTGGTTGGCCTCGTGACTTATAGTAACCACATTTTGTCATCAACAAGCATATTTATTTCTTGTTCAGCTTTCTTTGCATCATTTATGACTTTAACCATTCTAACCATTTGTGTATCTTGACCGATCTGTAGTGCTTTCACTTGTTTAGTAAGTTGTTGATTGTTTTCAAATATCTTTGATATGGTTCCTTTAGATGCATCAAATATGCTACCAGATTCGGATCCAGATGTATCAAATGGGTCATGTATCTTTTCTTCATGATAATAAGTTTCATTAAAATGAGATTCCATATATTTTCTCTTAACCAGTAACTCCTCCTTATTCTCTTTGGCTTCTTTGTATTGTTCAATGTAGATTTTCAACTACATTTTTTGATTCTCAATAGTTTTATCAAACATATACCTTTCCATCATAATATCTTCTCTTTAGTAATTAAACTTCCTAAACAAGAGAACCAGCTCTGATACCAATTGTTAGAATGATATAAATGTGTGTACTAAGAGTGTAGGGGTGAAACAGTACCCTTAAAAAAGTTTCACAAACAAATCCTTGTAAACATAAACTATATTAACCAACTGAGTAGTTTGCTTTCACCATACATAAAATACCATTGTATAAATGTAAATGAATGTAATAAAAACAATAAAACATTCATGAAACTCAAATACACATAACACATGTATTTTGGTATCATATAAACCCTTGTTAGAAGGTAAAAAGTGCGGTGGGGATGGAACCCACAAAGATTCACTATTGCTGTAATAAAGTAGTTTGTTAGAGCTTACAAAGATTGATCACTTCTGGTGATCTTACCCTATTAGGAGTAACAATAATATTTGTTAGATATACCTTGTAAAAGGATTTTGCAACACAATGTATGTGTGCACTCGGTTAGGATATTTAAGCAAAGACGGTTAAGTCTACTCTGTTAGGAGATTTTGAGTGTGTTACAATTGTTAGAGTAACAAGAAATTGTGACCTCAATAATATAATCTCAATATTTCTGATATCAAGCCTTTAATTGCAATAAGTTTATCACTTAGCTGTGATTGATAATACCTTCTGTACTGCATGGTAGCCTTGTGTCTGTTCTGAATAAACTGAATACTTCTTTGAAATCCTTGTGATAAACCCTTGTCTCCCCTTCAGATGTCCTTAGTGTGATAGATAATTGATCATACTTCAGTCATTACATTTACAAATATCATCTTGATATCCATATATCAAACCGTTTGACCTAATTAGGGTTTTAAAATATCTTAGAAAACATAAGATCAACGGTTTACAAAATTTACCTTGATCATCTATACATATGAAACATAACTGATAAATGATTACATTCGCAATTAATGTCCTCAATTTTTGTAATCAGTTATCTAGCTCGGAAAAATTTTATTACCTAGAATGATGTGCCATTACAAAATTTTATGTAACTGTTGGTTCACTCGGTGAATACCATCTCTCAGTGTATGCTTCTCTATAATGTTGTTGCTCGGTGGTCACTGTACTCAGTGATCATTATCGACTAAACTGCCTTTGACAATGTTACCGACTGGGAAATTTAAATACTAATGAAAACCTTCAAACTAATATGGAGTAACAATAAGATTTGAGCTCTATTTTGTTTTAACATTAACATTAAAATTTACTTTTTATTTGATTTATTTATTTTTTTAAATTTTATGTGGGGTTGGGGTTCTTATTATTATAGAGTTCAATTTGGTTTAATATTAGGGATAGGGTTCCATTTGGTGCAATGTTCAATTATGTTTAGGGTTACAATTCAATTTATTTTATTGTTACGATTAGCATTGAATTTGGTTTAGTGTTAGTTTTTGTTTATAATTTGGTTTACTATCAGGGTTCAATTTATTTTATTGTTAGCTTTATAATATTTTGGTTTAGGATTAGCATTCGATTTGGTTGGATAGTCAATTATTTCTTCAGTTATCATTCTATTTAGTGTTCTTATAGTCAGGATTCAATTTTGTTTAGGATTTGGGTTTAATTTAGCTTAGATTAATGGTTTAATTTAGTTTATGATATAATTAGGTATAGGGTTAAATTTAGTTTAGTGCTAGGTTTCAATTTTCTTTAATGTATGGATTCAATTTAGTGTAGGTTTAGGATGACAATTTATAAGGTTAAATTTGGTTTACACATAGGGTTAGGGTTAGGGTTAGGGTTAGGGTTAGAGATAGAGGTTAAAATAAGGTTTAGTGTCTAATTAGATTTAATTAGGGTTTTATTTTTCTTTATTTTTAGTGTTACACTATTTTGGTTTATGATTTGGGTTCAATTTGGATTAATGTTCAATTAGCTTTAGGTTTTGAGTTTAATTTTGTTTATTGTAAGGGCTAGGGTTCAATATATTTTTACATTAGACTTAGGGTTCAATTTTGCCTAAGATCAGGGTAATGGTTTAATTTGTACCATTGAATTAGGTTTACAATGAGGACTAAAATTTGGGTTTTTGTTTAGAATTAGGATTACAATTCAATTAAATTTAGGGTTAATGTTTTATTTTGTTTAGTTTTAGGTTTAGGAATATGTATAGAATCATAATTAGTGGTAGAATTTAAAGTTGGTTTAAATGTTCACTTAGAGTAAGGGTTAGTGTTGAATTTGGTTTTAGGATTAATGATCAAGATGGTTTAGGGTTAGGGTTCAATATGGTTTGAGTGTTAGGATTAGGGTACAATTTGGTTTAGGTTTATGGTTAATGTTAAATTTTGTTCAGCGTTACAATTAGGTTTAAGGATGTTTAGTGTTTGTTTTAGGATTAATAATTTTTTTAAGCTTAGGATGCAATTTGAGTTTTTGTTTAGTGTTAGGTATAGATTTTAATTATATTTAGGGGTAGGGTTATAGTTAAATTTGGGTTTTTATTTGTCTTTTATTTAGTCCTAAGTTTAGGGTATAATTATAGTTAGGATTAGGCTTATAGTTCAATTTATGTTTTGGTTTATTCTAAGGGTTAGGGTTTCATTAAATTTAGAACTAAATTTGGTAAAATATTTAATTAGGTTCACAATTAGGGATCAATTTAATTTAATCTTAGGGTTACGCTTAATATGGTTGATGATTTGATTATGTGGAAGATTGTGGTTATGGTAAAGTTGTTAGGAATAGTCTCAAAAGATAACTGAGAGGGGAGGTGAATCTGTTATCTACAAGATTCAATTATTTTCAATTAAGTACAGAATAACTTTAAATATAAACTCAACAAGATAAAAAAGAATTGAACAACACAATTTTGGTCATGGGGAAAACCAAAATAGGTAAAAACCCCACTGGGAATTAGCAACCACAAATAACTGTACTAGTTTATAATGATCCTTATTAAAAGATCTTGCAACCATGTTAGGAGGTGTTATTTGCAATGCAATAAGTATAGAGACCTGGTCAAAGGTCAGACTCTGTTAGGAGTCTTTTAAAAATAACTATGTTAGGGGTGAGGACTCACTGTCCAAGATCTCACTGCTCAAATGGTGAAGGCTGCAACCTTCAGGAAAATAGATATACACTATATCTGATAATGAACTGTTAAGTAGACCTGTTGTATTGATCAATTCCAGTGAATTGTAGTCTTCTTCTATTTCTTCACATAGACCTTTAAATGTATAACATTCTGCTCTGCTTTGTCTTTTCTTTTTCACTTCATTTTTGACACATAGTGATTACATTTGAACTGCTATATATATGTTCCAAAGGATAGGGTTGCAACAGATGTAGGAAACACTTCAGAAACATCCTTGTCAGCTTAACTAATCACACAATCAAAGTTAGGACCGTGCAACTCAAACTGAATAGACACGATGCTTCACAAAGTCGGCTTCACCAAATTAACTCCAACAACACTATTTTGTTAAAACACATTTGGAACCTTTGTATAATAATTCTTAACACATAACTAAAAATGAATACAAACACACATATCCCGAAGATAGGCACATCTCAAGAAACACTTTATTTTTGTTGGATCTTAACAGATAATCTCTAGAAACTGTAACTACCATAACTGATTAACATAACTCCACTGAAATTGCATATATGACTCTGCATGAATGCACATAGCAACCAAAACATGTCTACACCATGGAAATAGACACACATAGATCCAAAAAATTTGTACTGATAATTGCATATAGGACACCGATGTATACTATATGTTGTCATCAATGACAAACATACAATCAATTATTTGCACAGAAGCAAATCTCCAACAATCTCCCTCTTTGAAATTGATGGAAACATATGATATCATCAACTCAAGTTGTCTTCCTTCTTTTTACAATATTTTCAATGTCCTCGTCAAAGGTTCCTCTACACTATTGTTGCTCCTCTAACTGTGTTTTTATTTTCATGAATATATACTCCCCCTAAGTATATTCTCCCCCTTACTATATACTCCCCCTTTGACATCAATGGAAAAGGGTGCCAAACATTTTTAAGCACATGTACTACTCTAGAAGTAGAGTAGTTAACCATTCAACAGTCACCAAGGACTGATGTTCATGTTGCAAATTCTAATCAGACTCAGGAAAGGGAATTAATCCTAGCTTCTCCCTAAGATACTCAAAAGTATCTTTTGATAAAGGTTTTGTAAAAAATATCTGCTAATTGTTCTTTAGTGCTTACATAATCCAACTTTATTTATTTTTTTGCAACTTTTTCTCTTAGAAAATGATATTTGATCTCAATGTGTTTTGTCTTTGCATGCATCATAGGTTTATTTGACATATTGATAGTACTATTGTTATCACAGTGAATAAAAATAGGATAATCAATCTGAATACCAAATTCTTTAATCATTTGTTTGATCCAAACCATTGTTGAACAATTCACTGTTGTTGCAACATACTCAACTTTTGTTGTTGACTGAGAAATACAATTTTGTTTCTTGCTTGTCCAATTAACCAACCTATTTCCAAGAATTATTGCTCCTCCTAATGTGCTCTTTCTGTCATCAACACAACCTGCCTAATTAGCAACAGTATACACATGAAGTTGTATATTCTCTGAGTTAGGATACCATAAACCATAGTCTACAATACCCTTTACGTATCTGAATATTATTTTTATTTCCATTAGGTGATTTTGTTTAGGTTCAACTGTAAATCTTCCAACAATGCCAACTACATTAGAAATATCAGGTCTAGATTGATTAAGATATATGAGTTTTCCAATCATAGACTTGTATAGTGTTTTGTCAACTGCTGTGGAATCATCATCTTTAGAAATCTTGCTTCCTGTTATCATAGGGGTTCTTAATAGTTTACAATCTTCCATTTTGAAAGTCTTCAATATCTCCTTTGCATACTTAGACTGATTTATGAGTATGCCTTTGTATTTTTGTTTTACATTATGTCCCAAAAAATATTTGATAGGTCCAAACATGCTCATTTCAATATCAATTTTCATCTCTTTGGCAAATTCTGCACTAAGTTTGTCATTACCTCCAAAGATAATGTCATAAAAAAAATAGCAATGAGTAGTAATCCTTCATCTGTCTCTCTTATGAATAAGTTATAGTCTGTTGCTCCTTTTTTGAATCCTATCTTTGTTAAGTAACCATCAAGTCTCTCATACCAAGCTCTTGGGGTCTGTTTGAGTCCATAAAGTTCCTTCCTTAGTCTGCATACCATGTCTGGTTTGTCTAAAAGTTTAAATCCTTCAGGCTTCTCTATGTAGACTTCTTCCTTCAATTCACCATTCAGAAAGGCTAACTTGACATCCATCTGATATACTTTAAAGTTCTTGAATGTTGCATAGGCCAAAAACAACTTGATAGCTTCCATTCTACTCATAGGGGAAAATGTATCAGTATAGTCTATTCCTTCTCTCTGCACATATCCTTTACATACCAATCTTTCTTTATTTCTTACCATTGTGCCTTCTTAATTCATCTTATTCCTGAATATCCACTTTGTTCCAATCACATTTTTGTCACAAGGTCTAGGGACTAGTTCCCATGTGTCATTCTTGATTATTTGATCCAATTCTTCTTGCATAGCACTTTGGCAATCTGAATCATTGCATGCATCTTCAACACTTAAGGGTTCAATCTGAGAAAGTAAGCATACCTCTTCATCAATGTTTGAACCTTTTTCTCTGGATCTTTTCAAGACTTTAGGGCTCTAATCTCCAATGATTTCTTCCTTAGAGTGGTATCTGGATGTGTATTTTGAGTTTTTAGGAGTGACACTCTCATTTGTAATCTGTGATTCTTCTTGACTTGGTTCAGGATTGTTACATGAAACATCAATACAGTCAAATATTTCTTCAATAACTATGTATTTATTAATAGGTCCAGGTTCATATTCAATCATGGGATCACATTCATAGTATCTCTCTTGAATCATAAAATTCTCATAAATCTTTGCATGAGTACTTTCAATGATCTTTTTCAATCTTAGATTAAAACATCTATAGGCTTTGCTTTTAGTAAAGTAACCAAGAAAAATACCTTCATCACTTCTAGCATCAAAATTGCCAATACTATCATCTCTCTTGATGTAGCACTTGCTTCCAAAGATTCTAAAGTGTTCTACAGTAGGTACATTACCAAACCAAATTTCATAAGGTGTCTTGTTTGCATTTGGCCTTAATTGGATTCTATTGATAGTATAGACTGCTGTGTTGACCTCATCTCTCCAATAGGTGTGGGAAAAATTTCCTTCAATCATGATAGTGCACACTATTTCAAGTATTATCTTGTTCCTTCTTTCTGCAATTTCATTCTGCTGAGGGGTTCTAGGTGCACTTAACTATCTTTTGATTCCATGTTCTTCACAGTAATCATAAAACTGGTCAGAGGTGAATTCTCCTCCTCTATCTAACCTCAGACATTTTATCTTTAATCCAGATTCATTTTCAACCTTATCTTTGAATACTTTGAACTTCTCAAAAGCTTCAGATTTGTCTTTTAAGAACGCAACCCACATCATTCTTGAGAAATCATCAACATAAAAAATAAAATACCTATCTCTGTAGTATGATCTTGTTTGAGTAGGTCCACATAGCTCTATATGTATAAGATCTAATTTGTTCTCTATAGAGATAGAGTTTTGTTTACTCATGAATGAGGTCCTTACATGCTTCCCCATCACACATTCCCTGCACATTGTATCAACTGGTCTTGCAATACTTGGGAGGTCTCTTACTACCTTTGCATTGCTTATCTTAACAATATTGTCAAAATTGATATGCCAAAGTATCTTGTGTCATAGCCAACCGTCATCCACTTTTGCAACAAAACAACTTACTCCAGATTTAAGCTGGAAGACATTACCTTTGGTCTTTGAGCCTGATGCAATCATGTCTCCTTATTTTTGTTGATAATGCAACTGTTGTTCTTGAATTCTAGCTGATATCGTTTATCTAGCAGTTATCCAACACTTAGTAAGTTATGATGCAAACCATCAACATAAAGAACATCATGTGTCTTGTTCTTTCCATCTAAGGTGATAGATCCTTTGCCTATGATAGGTTTCAGAGTGTTATCTCTAAATCTAACCATTCCACCTTTGTATTTATCTAGATGTACAAATCTGTATTTATCACCTATCACGTGATGTGAGCACCCGCTATCTATGATCTAGTCTATTCTGATGTCTTCTTTGGAAAGTAACGCTAACTCTTGTGCTTCTTTTTCATCTTCAATGTCCATTTCCTCAAGCATTTTATCAATATCTTTAATGGCAAAAAATCCAATTTCATCTTCTCCTGAATCATCATTAGTTACACCATCTTCAGCATGATAGCATTCCTTAGTGTATTTGGGCTTGTGATTTGATCTGAACTTCTTTACTCTTGTAGGACACTTGGATGCAAAGTGGCCAACTTTGTTGCATGAAAAACATTTGAATGGTAGTTGTCCTTCATATTTCCCTTTACCTTTTCTTTCCTTCTTAGAAATCATAGCAATGATTTCTTCTAGTTTAGTATCAACTTCTTCCTTCTCATTATTATTAGAGCTGCTTAAAGATTTCTTACCATGGACTGAGGCTTTGGAATTTGTTTCCATTTTAGGTTCTGTCTTCAATCTTGATATCTCAAATGCAGAGATTTTGCTGATCAAAGTCTCTCTCTTGAACTATTTTGAAAATTGCATAGTCTCACCTAGGATATTTATCTTTCTCTCATAGTCTACTATCAATGTGGTCATCAGTTTGTCCATTATATCATCCTCTAAAATTTCTCCACCATTGTTCCTGATACCTGATACTAATTCATTAATTCTCTAATTGTAAGCTCTGATGTTTTCTTTAGGTAGCATCTCTAAATTATTGTATATTTTCTTCCATGTCTTTCTGCGTGCAGTCTTTTCTTGGATGTCTCCTTCAAACATGTCTTCTAAGTATTTCCAAATTGAATATTCTTTATCTGCCTTCTTGATCTCAGAAAATTCACTGTTAGATAGAGCACTGATTAGGGCTTCCTTGGTAATTGCATTTTGAGTGAATACTTATTTTTGTTTAATTGTAGAGCCTTCTTCTGCAAGGTCTTTTAAGGTGGGAACATCAATTGCATGAGTGGAAATCTCATAGATCTCAAATCCAATGCATTGAAGATGTGTTATCATTTTTTTCTTCCAGTCAAGATAGTTCTCTCCATCAAACTTAGGACTCTCTTTCCTGAAGTACGCCATTTGATCTACCTTAAGCTGTTAGGATTTCTCTCCAAGGCACTTGGCTCTGATACCAATTGTTAGCAATAGTCCCAAGAGATAACTGAGAGGGGGGGGGGGTGAATCAGTTATCTACAAGATTCAATTCTTTTCAATTAAGTATATAATAACTTTAAATATAAACTCAACAAGATAACACAGAATTGAACAACACAATTTTGGTCACGGGGAAAACCAAAATAGGTAAAAACACTAGTGGGAATTAGCACCCACAAATAACTTTACTATTTTATAATGATCCTTGTTAGAAGATCTTGCAACCCTATTAGGAGTTTTTATTTATGATGCAATAAGTACAAATACTTGGTCAAAGGTCAGACTCTGTTAGGAGTCTTTTACAAATAACCTTGTTAGGGGTGCAGACTCACTGTCCAAGAGCTCACTGCTCAAATGGTGAAGGTTGCAAACTTCTAGAAAATAGATATACACTATATCTAATAATGAATGGTTAAGTAGACCTATTGTCTTGATTAGTTCTAGTGAATTGTAGTCTTCTTCCATTTCTTCACATAGATCTTTAATTGTATAACATTATGCTTTGCTCTGTCTTTTCTTTTTCACTTCATTTTTGACACATAGCGATTACATTTGAACTTCTATATATATGTTCCCAAGGATAGGATTACAATAGATGTAGGAAACACTTCAACAACATCCTTTTTGGCTTAACTAATCAAGCAATCAAAGTTAGGACCGCGCAACTCAAACTAAATAGACGCGACGCTTCACAAAGTCAGCTTCACCAAATTAACTCCAACAATACAATTCTATTAAAACATGTTTGGTGTCTTTGTATAATCATTATTAACACATAACTAAACATGAATACAAACATGCATATCCAAAAGATAGGCGCATCTCAAGAAACACTGTATTTTTGTCAGCTCTTAACAGATAATCTCCAAAAACTGTAACTGCCATAACTGATTAACATAACTCCACTAAAACTGCATATCTGATTTTGTGTGAATGCACATAGCAACCATAACATGTCTACACCATGTAAATAGACACACATAGCTCCAAAAAATTTGTACTAATAATTGCATATAGGACACCGCTGTATATTATATGTTGTCATCAATGACAAACATACAATCAATTATTTGCACAAAAGAAAATCTCCAACAAAAACTTGGTCTAGGGATATGGTTCATTAATAACATTAGATATAGAAATAGGGTTTTATTGGGGATCATGCTTTTATTGTATGTATTTCAAACAATATGTGAATAAGTGTAATAGGAAAAAATATCTTGGAGGAGGGTTTCAGATATATGACAATAAAAAATAATTTCTAGTTATCTTCTCTCTCCTACCCTCCTACTTATATCTCTCTGGCTCTTCCCAATTAAGTTTATGATTAGGGTTGAACTTTCTTTAAGGTTACAAGCATAATTTAATTTGGTTTACTTTTACGGTTTATTTTTGTTTATTGTTAGGGAACTAAGTTTTGAGGGTTTTAGTTATGGGTAGGGTTTAATTTGGTTAGGTATTTGGATTTAGTTTTATTTACTATTAGGTTTAAGATTCAATTTGGTTTATTTTTAGTTTGAAGATTAATAATTTGTTTAAAGGTTAGAATTACATTAGGTTCAAATTTAAGGTTGGTATTTATTTAATCTTATGGATTAAGGATAGGCTTTAATTAGGTTTAAGGTTATCATGTTTTAAAAGGGTTAGACTTTTATTTGATTCTATCTCATTTTGTATCCTTACATCTCTTTCTTCACCATCTATTATTCTCACTACATTTATCTCTCTTATTTTATACTAATATTTATCCCTTGGCTCCCCCTCTCTCCCCATTCCTCTCTCTCTCTCTCTCTTTCCATATCTCTTTGTTTCTCTATTTTCATTGTTGTGTATTACAAGATCCAGAGGAGTTCATGGAGAGAGGAAGTGGGCAGCATGAACTACTAAATCACAGAGAGGAAAGTCGATGGAAATATAGGTAAGTAGAGGAGATACAGTCCATTTTGTCCATGAGGCCTTTGAGCTCAAACTTATTGGTTGAAAATTCATAGGAATGGTGATTAAATGTGATTCTATATCAAGGGAAAATTTTGAAATTTAGCACGTCCAAAACATGATATCAATATGCCAAATATATGAATAAAGTGACATTTTGTGTTGGATATCATATTTTTCAAAATGATATCATTTACTACGTTGTATATTATAGGATCTAGATGAGGCCATGAAAACAAATCATGTCATATCAAATGAGGACACAACGGATGAAGCGGGATATCAGGTATGTAAATTTTGACTTAAGAATAAATGTTTTGATGGAATTTTGTGATACGTCCATGTTTTTATACTATTCTTGAAATTTATAACATATTATCCAATCTTAACGTAAATTAATGCATGTTGTTGATTATTTTAGATGGAGATTGAAGCAAATGTAGAACCTGAGTGTTCAACTAGCAAAAGACCAAGATATGTACATGGACGTAGACCTAAAACTATTAAATCACGTAAACAAAAGTGGGTGAAAGAGGATATGATAGTGGATTTTGTAGACACAACAATTGATTCCACTGAAGAAGAGGTTGGTAAGGAATATATTACATGAGATGAATAATTTCATAAAGTTTTTGTTTGTGGATGTTGTGTATGTCATGGAAAGAAACAATTCAAATGATAAAATGCACAAAGACATGACATATATGATGAGCTTCCAGTTGGTAGTTTTCCTCCTATAATCGATTCAAATCCAATAGGAATTGTGGTAAGAAATTTTCCAAATTGATATAAATAACATCTATACTTAATTTAAATATTGTTTTATATTATTTAAACAACTAGTTTTTTTCTTAATGGATACTTGAGGAAAAATTTATTGGTTTAAATTATCGTGGATCACCGACTTCCATCCTAGAGGGAAATTATCATTTATCAAATGATACATCTAACCAAAATATATGCATATATACCAGCTCCGAAGATGAGGAATTGATGAAAACAAGTAAGAGAACAAGAGCTAGTTTAAAGATGCATAATTTTCTTAAAGACATGGGGAATGTGGACTACATACCCTATAATAATGAATGTGATGGAGATGATGACTTGCCATAGAGTTTGAGATTAATTTACAAAGAGACATTTGATCATTGACTATATTGTGTTTGACCTAGTGATCAACAACTACCTAGAGTGTAGGAGGTGTTTCAATTTTGGGGATACAACTACATGATATGACCCTCCAATATTCATGGAGAGAATCTAGGCCTCTTTATTGTCCAAAATGTATATGTGGGATATAAACATAGAAATATTTTAGAACAAACCACTAGGAGATTAATTCCATATTATGGTCCATTATATTATAGTGGTGAATGGAGAAGGCTAGTGGAATATAAGCCTAGCATGTCAGCATATGGTCTAAATTTGAATATGTATATGCATCGTCTCCAATTGGAAAGTGGAAAATAAATTAATAGAGTTCACCTTATGTATATATATGGACACACACACACACACACACACACACACACACACACACACAAATACTGCAGGATTTATAAATAGTAGTAAGGGAAGGGACCCTATTGTAAGATCAAATTGTCAATTTGTTGAGGCTATAAATAGTAAATATGGAGATATGGAGAAAGAAGTTTATATATTGATAATTGTTGAGGCTATTATGGACCTTACCATTGGGAGTGAGTTATTTATTGAGAACCCTTCTTAAAACACACTCCTACACAAAAGAAAAGGTAAGAACAAGGTCTCCCTAAGGATGTTCTTAAGGGAAGAAGACCAAAGAATAATAAATGAGTGTGGATTGATGTTTTATAAACTATGTTGTCAAAAAAAAAGTTTATTTAAATTATTGTATAAAAAGGTACTTTATAAAATAATGTTCCACTATTCAATTGATGTATATATATTCATGCAATTTATATTTTGATTTTTTAAAAGGCATATTTGATCATATTTCTTTGAAATTGATACATTTATAATTTATCCAATTGTTTTCAAACATTAAATAATGTGTGTATTTTTTGATAGGTAGAAGATGTTGATGAAACACATACTAATACACAAGATCCAACTGGGTTATTAAGATTTGGATGGGATGATCCAAACCATCCTTTAAATCATACCAAGGTGAGAATAGAGACATTGAAGAGAATGTTACCAACTAATAAATTTGAAGGGGTGAGAAGAGAAGCATTCAAGAAAATGTTACCAGCTAATAAATTTGAAGAGGTGATGAGATACACATACATTGACGACGTGCCACCAAGCCTTAATGATGATGATCATGATAGTGAAAATGTAATGCATGAAGAAGTATTGAATGGAATTCTTACATGTTTCTTTAGGGATGGAAATAATGATGAAAATAATGATCATATAGTTGACATCAATGATGATAGCATGGGTAATAACCTCACATCTAATGTTGATGATAAAAACCTCAAGGACTCCATAAACGAAGCATAAAAGACACCTCTACTCAAATCAGGTGAAAGTAGAATTTCAAAGCTGGCATGCACATTAATATTATTATAAATCAAGTCATGATTTGGTTTGTCAGACAAAGGATTCACTACCCTACTGAAGTGAGTTGAAATGTATTTCTTACTTTGCATTGCCAATTGGTGTACACAATTTGTAAACATTCATCAAATTTGTTTATAATTATTTAAGGGGATTTTTAAACCATATATTATATATAAAGAGTCCTAGTATGTATTCACATATTAATCATGTTCATCATAAGTCAAACATTCAATAGATTTACTCTATGGAAATCTTACTAGGCACTAAAAACTAAAATATTCTCTGAAGAGAATGTGTTTCCATCAATTTGTAGAGAGGCGCGTCTATTGTTGGTTTATTTGGAGATTGAATATAATAAAATTTATTCATGTAAAAATGATTTTATTTTATATAGAGGTGATAATAAAAACAAGGTACAATGCCCTGTATGCAAAGAGAAGAGATATCGTACAGATGTACAAGGTCCTACAGTTCCAAAGAAGATTTTACATCACATGCCTATTATAGCAAGACTTTAATGAATGTTCCATTGCAATTGACTTACACAATTGATGGAGTGGCATGGAAAGAACAAGAGTAAAGATGGATTCATGTGAATTTTGGCCGACTTAAAAGTAGTGAGCTCACATAGAGGAAAAATGGCCAAGAAAATTCAAGGATGAACCCTGTAGTATCAGGTTTGGTCTTGCAATTCAGAGTGTGCCCATTATCTTTCCTAAGGTAAAATTATAGTGTTTGGCCAGTTAGATTTATATTATAAAATATTATCCCATGGATGAATATTAGAAAAGAGAACCTTATGCTGACTCTCATTGTTCCAAGAAAACATCAAGTTAAAAACATGCATGTTTATCTTGAGCCTTTTGTTGACGAGATGAAACTATTATAGAAAGACATAAGAATGTATGGCATATAACATCCTCCATAAAATAGGCCCTACATGTTATATGGTGTGCTATGTGGGACTATACAGGATTTCCCAGGACTTGGTGTTTGTTATGGTGAGATAAAATATTTACATATTTACACACATAATTTATTTTCATGCCAACTTTCATGCTTAGTTTTACACTAATTTTTTTATGTTATTAACATTACTTATTGAATTGCAGGGCTTCAAAAAAAGGGGATATTTGCATGTCCAAGATGTGGAGAACAATTACAAGGGTAGTATTATAAAGATCTACATAAATTTATTTACGCAAACAACAAGATTTTTCTACCACTAGATCATAGGTTCAAAAATCGCATGAAGAATCAATTTGATGCAAAATTTAAAAATATAGGCCCTCCCATGATTATAGGTCGAGGTGGTTGTCTATAGAAGTATGAAGATTTTGAATCAAAATCTTGGGAGATTTTTTTTATCTGCATGATTCAATAGAAGAAGTGGAACAAGTTGTGGTCAATATGCCAAAAGAAATTAAAAGGAAATCCATATTTTATGATCTCCCTTAATGGAAGGATGTATTAATATCTCACCTATTAGATCCTATGCACATCTTCAAAAATGTCCCAGATTCTATATTTTGACATATACAAGGAATAGAGGGCACCTTGTCTTCGAGGAGAGATATTTCTCTTTCACATATCAAAATTGATAGAAAACATTTGTGGCCAAACAGGGAAAATGAAACATATGCATAAGCTCCATGGATTTATTTTTTTTAAAAGATCTAGACCAAAAATATGTCATCCATTCAATAAGGATACCTACTAGCTATGGGTCATCATTGGCTAAATATTTTATAGTTGATGGACATATCATAGGATTTAAAACACGTGATTTTTATTATTTTATGAAGGTATTATATATCATCATTTAACATTTACTGGTAACATTTATTGAGTACTAAATATATTTTTATATTTTCTTTTGTGGGAAAATTTACTAATGACCTTTTCATAAATGTATTTGATAGCATATAATTCCATTGGCAATTAGGGGGGATTCTTGTCTTAAAGTTGACTTAAGGAATGCAATAAGTCGATTGTCAAGATTTACAAGGTATGTGGTTATATAAAATGTTCATGAATGAGAGGCATAGAGCTATTATATTACATTTTAATTCTTCACTCAAGGTTCATACTAATCTACTATTCTTATATTAGGTGGGTTACCTCCAAGAAGATCGACGAATGTGAAGTGCAAAAATTGAAGAAGAAAATTTAAAAAAATATATGTATTTGAGGAGCTCCCTTTAAGTTTCATGGACCTACAATTCTATCTACTTATACACCTACTTGATGACATTGAATTGGCAAGTGTCATATCAATGAGGTGGATGTTTTTTCTTTGAGAGGCATATGAAAATTCTAAAGCATATCCAGAGGGTTGCATGGTTGAAGGGTATGTATTGAGTGAACCATTTTTATTCCTGTCTAAATTCATTGATAAATATTTTGAAGATGTACCATGCTTTAGGAATGAATAACAAGCATCAGATATTATTGACAGAGAAAAACCATAATCTAATGGTGTTCAAGTAGAAACTAGTAAGTAGATTCATGATCGTTGTGGTTGTTTTTCTTGCAAATATTAATTTACTCTGTAATTTTTTTTATAAATTAACAGCATGCCATTTGGAGTTTGAAATTAAAAAGTTAACATGTAATAGGTGTAGACAAAGGTTCTATATGAAAATTCCATTCTATACCACATGGACTTAATGAGAAATTGGATTAATCTGTATGATAAAAAAGAGAAGTGTTAGAAGCCACGAGATAGTTTAAGCTATCGAACCCAAGGAATACACCACTCCCCATCGATCTGATTGGTGAATGGGGAAAATATTGCACACTAGATTTGGTTACTAAACAAATTCAAAATCAAATAGATGATGTGGGTAGAGATTCAAACATAATAGAAGATGAAATCAACATTTATAGAGGATGTGAAAGAAAGGTACTGTTGGAATTTTAAAAAGTGTTGTTTCCTTACACTTTTGACACTATTAACTATTTTAATATTTGTCATTATATTTTTTCACTGAAATAAATGGTCTTCCACAGGTGAGGAAATATCCAGCAATGTGGGCATATGGTTGACATTATCATGTAGATGTAAAGAGACGATCCTTTGATTGTGGAATCATGGTTGACTTCAAGAAATCTAGTCGATCAAGCTCAAAAGATAAGAATATAATTGAAGGAAATCTACAATATGTTGGGAAAATAAAAGAAATTATTGAGTTGGATTACTTATCTTTTAAAACTTGTAATTTTAAGTGTAGATGGTATGAAGCATTTGAGAGGACATGAAGACGCGATACCCATAGTGGATTTTTTCTATAGATTACTCATGGTTCGTATAGGAGGATAAGAAGCCCTATGTTCTACCAATTCATTGTGATAAGGTATTTATTTAGCTCAAACAAGAAGTGATAGTGATCTTTAATTTATTAATTCATAGTTTATTGAAAAAACATAAATGGGTTTATTGATAAATTATATTGCTATCACACATGTCTAATATATTTTTGTCATTCATGTGCATGTACTTTTCTATGAAGATATTTTGGACCTGAAATGGATATTTTTCATACATTATGATCCAAGATTAAGGAATGTATTTGGAAATGCATTAGTGGATACTGAGAAAAACAATGATAGCCAAAAAAATGAGAGAGAGGTATTAGAGAACATCAAATAAATTGGCATCCTGATGATGTTGAAGATGGTTATGTTTAGGCACAAGAAGACAACAATCCAGAGTTAGATGATGTTATGGAAGATAACAATATGGATGGTATAGATGATGATGGTCCAAATACATTTGGTAACAATATATATGGTCTTCAATCAAATTTCAATGATGATAAAAATGATGCAGCTCAAGATGAGGATGATGATAATATTAAATACTTGACAGAACATATGAACATTGACAATGATACATTGTTGTAGTAGGCGATACTGTTAATGACCAAGACTTGTAAATTTTTAGAATTATTTGCAATACATGTTTAAAAATGATGATTCTTATGGCCTAAAATTTGAAATGCTTCAGTTATATTATTTGTGTCGATACAAATTACCTATTGAAATATCCTTAAATTGTTTAATCTTTGATATGAATTGTTGGCAAAAAAAAATAGGATTACTTGGATGATTCTTCCATTCATTTTATATCAACATATTTTGGTGAAGACATAAAATTTAATACAATATTAATGCACATAACTCATAATTATTTAAATAATCCACATTTTTAACTTTGTTAAATAAGCATTGTGATTACATACTAATGTAGCTAAAACTGTTCTTTAATAAAATAAAAACTGGAAATTACAATATTTGAATTTCTAACCCCCTGAGAAAGGGTATATGATTTTTATTATATCAAGTAAAATCCTAACTAACAACAAGTCCACTCCCAAGAAAATAGGAGGACGCAATTTATCACAACATGAGAAAAGGAAGGGGAGTTATGCTCTGAATAAGAAACAATCAAATTGTTTCTACTATAGAGGAAATCTAGCATAATTGATCTCCCTAGATCTACTATACTCCAAGAATGAATAATAAAGTCACATTATTCCACTTCATGAGCTGTAGTTAGTTAGTTGTTGACTCTTTCAAGGTTCATCTTAGCAGCCTTTGTCTCCTACCGGTTAGTTGTTATGAACTTTCTCGTTGCAAGGATTTTGGATGATGCTATTTATTCCTACATTATGACATTAGTTTGTACAAAATAAAGGAATTTACATTTCATTTCATAATAACCATTTATCGAACTACATCCAAGATTTATATGAATAATTCACGTAGCAAAGGTCACACATCATCTTTTGTCATTTAGCCAAAAAGGAAGCATACATTCAAGTTCATAACCACTTAACAAGTTCATGAAGAAAATAGAAAGTCAAACATATCCATTTCACTTTAGAATAATCATTTATCTAACTACATGCAAGATTAATATAAATTATTCACATAGAAAAGGTCAAATATCATCTTTCATCATTTAGCCAAGAAGGAGCTATAATGATAAGTTCATAACCACTTAACAATTTTAGGAAGACAATAGAAAGTCAACATACAAACATCATCAAAAAGGTCTTTGAAACTTATAGCACTATCTCGAAATCCCTGACAAAAATAGTAAAAAAATGAAAGACATGCGCATAATAGAGCCATTAGACAACAAGAGTCACTGATGATGAAAGTGTAGGCCTTTCTACACTACACAAAAAACAAGACAAATTCTATCTCAAGGCATCTATTGTATTTGTTTCAACAATAAATCATTGCATCTTTTGATATGTCCTTCATACCATCGATCAGGAACATTTTGAAGAATATGAAAGCAATCATACTTGCATCATTTAGGAGGAAATAGATTTATTTAGTATGGTTTATATGTTTTTATTTGATTCATTTATCTAACCATGCATGTAATGATCTATTGAGTGTTTGTGGCAAATAGGTACATAAATTTCACACACATTTTTGGCACCCACCATGGGGCTCGAAATCAAATTTTTGCCTCAGATATTAATTTCTTGGATTATGTTCATACATTCTTTGTCAAATTATTGCCTAATTGTTTATAAAGGACCATACGGGCCAAAATCTTTTATCGTATCATCTACTAAGAATTGTCATATGGTTATGTGAGAATTATCGTATGAGTTAAAGCTTAACTATACTTTATCATATTGAAGAACAAGAGTGTTTTAAGGGTTTTTTAATATAATTTTGGTATTTCTAACCCTAACCCTTGCTTTTTATCCATTTTAATCTGATCTTTTGAGCACCCTAACAATTTGTTTATAGAATTTTTTTCCAATAATATACTTATCAAAGACTATATTGCTAAATGAACTACTATGACTACTAAAAAATCTGTTAGGATTAGGATCACTGAGGGGGGGGGGGGGGGGNGGGTTGAATCAGTGATCTATCAATTAATACTTTTTCTTATTATCTAAATCTTTACTTAATTCTTATTTACTAAACTTGAATATTAATGCAAGTAAGATAAATATACACAACACATAACACCATATATGATTATGGGGAAACCCAATGTAGGTGAAATCCCCGGTGGGAATTAGTACCCACAAATATTTTGTACTAGTGTCTTATGATCCTTGTTAGAAGATCCTTAACCCTGTTAGGAGTTGTCTTTACAATACATGAAGTACAATGACCTTGTTAAGGGTCAGACCCTGTTAGGAGTCTTTTACAATAACCCTGTTAGGGGTGGTGGACTCACTGTCCAAATGGTGAAGGCTACAACCTCCTAGATATTTGATACACACTGTATCTGCAAGATGAACTGCTGCTGTGACACTGCTTGTCTGATCAGTTCCTTTTGTGTGCTGATTCTTTAAACTCTTGTAAAGCACTATAAAAATATTATCTTCACTCTAAAATATTCTACTTCAATATCTATATCATCAACATATGATAGATATATCTATGCTGCTTTTACACTCTGCTCTACTTTTCGTATCTCTGGCTTTCGCAACTTTTCCCATCACAAATGACATTCTATAAGTACTTCCTCAAAGGGAATGAACATGTCATCTTTAGGAAACCTTTTAACATCTATATTGATCACTTACATAACCACACAACCCTTCATTAAGTCAGATTAACATAAATTATAACTGCTTTACTCAAACCAAACAAACACATCTTTTCACACAGTCTGCTTCACCAAAATAGCTCTAACTAATTATCCTAGATGAATCAAGTCATGAACTTTTAACCATAGGTTTTTAGGTAACTAAAATTAACTAATCCAAAGGTGCAAGTCCTGAGGATGAGTGCAACACCCACGCTAAAACAATCTCTGTCGGCTCTTTCCATGATCTCTGTCCTGTTCTGACATTCACTGGCTGTACCTCTTCAACTGGCTATAACTTCTTCATACTTGTAGATCTTATCATGCTATCTTAGAATTAGCATGTAAAAATACTCATAATCTTATCTTCAAAGGCACATATCATTTAGATAATAGATGAACACATGCTAATCAAAACTATAACAATCTGTTCCTTGTTTTAACCTATTTTCTGTACTTAGCCAATTTCTAATCTTCTAATAATGTGTGCTGAATCCAAAACTTCATATTACTTTGTTTCCATAATGAAAACACTAAATAAAGTCATATAATTTATTATATTCAACTTTTGAACAATCTCCCCCTTTGTCATTAATGGTAACAAAGGAATATGGTGAAGTTACTATCTGAACTTTTATACAAAAACTCTCTATCTTATATCTCCCTTTTATTATATACCAGACTCCATATTCTTCATACACTACTCCCCCTTTGACATTAATGAAAAAGGTGCTCAAAAAAAACTTCTATGAACTTACTCAGCATACATATCAGGATATGCAATCTACAACTTCTGGATCTCTTTCTCCCAAAATGCAATCAATGAATTAACAATCTGTAGATGGGTGTATAATGCATATTGTAGCTTCTCCATTTTCTCCAAGTTTGTGCTAGGACCTTGATCATATGACATACTCCATATTCTATACATTACTTTATTAAAAACTTATAACCATAGGCACTTAGCCATTACATTACAAAATCATTCATGCTGACCAAAATTGTAGTCAGCTTCCATGTTCTATTTCCTGTACTGCTGGTTCACTGATCAGTCTGTAACTTTTTTCGTACTGATGTTCCATACTATGTGCATCTAGATATAGCATGTATATACACCATAGAGTATATACCTAAGCATGCATGTTGTGGTGTGATCTCTAACATGTGCGCTGAAGTGATGATCTCTGTATGTGTCTGTCTGCCTTTTCTATCTATCTATCCTTGTTACACATTGCTGTATATGTTAATATCTATGGTGGGATCTTCTACTGATTTATTTATCTTCTCTATCATAGCTTCTGCCTCCTGGATCTTGCCTGATTCATAAAGTCAGCAATAATATTTTTGCTGCAAGCTCTTTCAAGGATGTTTGACCAATCATGAGTGAACTAAGATCAAGTGTAAATTTGCTAACCAATTCACTGAGTCTCTTCTTCATATACTTCTCTTCTACAATATCTAATCTATTTTTCATGACTTCTTCAGATTATACACTCCCACTTACTTATTTACTCCCCATGAGTCTAAGTCTATTATGGGTGTCAAACTTTACAACAATGATGATGAATTCTCCATCACTTCAGTCTTCTCTTTTTTCTGCTTCCTTTTCTATCATATCTTAAATCAATATATCTCCTTGCTTGTATAAAGACTCTCAGCTTCTTGAGTACTCACAAATGTTTCTTTAAGATTGTCTAGATTAATATCCATTTCTGCCATTGATACTTCAACATTATCAATCACAAATGTATCCTCCATGTCCTTGGCCATGTGCGCATAATCCTATGGACCTGTCATAATAGTTTTATCTACTTCTTCACATGATATTTCAAATTGTATCTTCAATCAATTCTTCTCTTATATGAATTCTCTTTGTATGATCAGCAATAAATATGTACTTCCAAGGATAACATCAGGTCAGCTCCAAAACAAAATCTCCAATAGCTATACTGATATATGTGCTTCCAAGGATATCATCATGTCGGCTCCAAAAATCTCCAATGGCTATACTGATACTCTCACATAAAACACTGCTCAACAAGATTCCACTTCATGAAATTCACACACTGAAGCATACTGATAAATTGCTTCTGAGATGTTTCAAATATTTTCTTGATATCAATCTCTATTGAAGAATGTAATTGTGACACTTTGCTACTTGACTGCAAGTTCTCCTTTGATTATCCAACCACTTACTCGATTGTTAAGTAATTTTTCAACTAATTTCTGAAATGATGTGTCTGCACTTGGGCTTTGTTTCAAACTCGAATCACTTTGCTTAACAAATGACAATTATCAATCTCCTTTCTTTGCTGATGAGAACAACTGTAATGCATTAATAATACAACTACTAGGGCTTCTATGATCTCCAATCATTTATTCTGACTGCAAGTGAGGACTTGGTGATTGCATAGTAAATTTCCGCCATTAATACTTGCCACGTAGACATAGAAAGCAACTGTAACTTCCATTCTTGTTCCTGACAACAATTTAGACCGTGTTCTCTTGCATACTACATCACAATGTCACCAAACAATTGTAATCCAAGGTGCATACTCAAAGGTGAGTATACCAGCCAGGCAGGGGTTCAAAGCTAGAATATCTCCCCCTAAGACCATGAGGGTCAACTATTCAGAAGTAGAAGGTGCGTCCACTAAGGATGCATCTGCTACCTTGTTCTCTTCCTTGACCTTCTCTACTTTGACCCATATTTTATCTAATTTAGCTTCCAAAAACTTAACTTCTCCTAATTATTCAAACAAAGACTTCTTAGGATTCTCTTGTCCTTTTGTTCTTGATTTGCAAGACCTTGAGATGTGTCCAAACTTTCCACATGAATGACAAATGATAGGAGGTCTGATATTCTTTAGTGTATTGGTGTGAGTTACCAATCTACACTGTCTAGCTTAATGACCATTGTGATTACATATCTAACATATAATGTTCTGAGTACTTCTAACATTTTGCTGAGGATAACTTCTTTGGTTTTACTGATCTTGATTTCTTTGATTATTCTGAGTCTTGTTCTTCTAACTTGTTTTGCAATTCATAGCTCTATGACCAAATTTAATGTGTGAATAACATTAACCATTGAAGGGTCTTACCTCTTTACAATTCCTTGCAATATGTCCATGCTTGTTACAGGCATAATAAGTACAGTCAACTAGCTTGCATTCATCCTTAGGTGGTTCAACATTTTCTTTAGTCTGATTCATAATCTCCTTAGTATCTGTGATGTGCTTTGGTGCTTTCATTCTTTCTTGTATGTCATCAATCTGATTTTGTGCTTTATTGTATCATATACCGCCGATATCTCCTTTAACCTTTTGAGCATACAACTATGATTCTATCAAATCCTTGCTTGTGTGTAACTTTTCAATATGATTCTTTTCTACAATCAATTCAGATTCTATCTTTTCTTTGTTGTTTCTTAGCTCCAATATTTCCATGTTTGCTTGTCTCAATTCTTCATCTAACTGCTTGTTTTCTTTGACCTATTCATCATAGGCTTCTTGATTTTTATATAGCTTTTCATCCAATTCTTCAATTTGACCTATCAAAGATGAATTTTCTTCATTCAAATTTTTGATTACTTCCCCCAAATCATTTGAAGAACAATTCCTTAGTTCTTTTTTCAGTTTCTTGATAAGTATTTGCATGCCTTCAACTTTTAGTTTTAGATCTTCATTTTCTTTTTCATATGTGTCAAGTTCTTCAAGGGCTGCTTCAAGATTATTTTTCAGGTGTTTCATTTCTTCCTTCTCCATGATCTCCTCAAGTGGTTAAACTTCTTTGCTGAGGACCAGATCTTTGATACCAATTGTTAGGATTAGGATCACTGAGAGGGGGGGGTGAATCAGTGATCTATCAATTAATACTTTTTCTTATTATTTGAATCTTTACTTAATGCTTATGTACTGAACTTGAATATCAATGCAAGTAAGATAAATATACACCACATAACACCATATATGATTATGGGGAAACCCAATGTAGGTGAAAACCCCGGTGGGAATTAGTACCCACAAATATTCTATATTAGTGTCTTATGATCCTTGTTAGAAGATCCTTAACCCTGTTAGGAGTTGTCTTTACAATACATGAAGTACACTGACCTTGTTAAGGGTCGGACCCTATTAGGATTCTTTTACAATAACCCTGTTAGGGGTGGTGGACTCACTGTCCAAGGACTCATTGTCCAAATGGTGAAGGCTACAACCTTCTGGATATTTGATACACACTGTATCTGCAAGATGAACTACTACTGTGACACTGCTTGTCTGATCAGTTCCTTTTGTGCGCTAATGCTTTAACCTCTTGTAAATAATTATAAAAATCCTATATTCACTCTGAAAGCTTCTACTTCAATATCTAGATCATCAACATATGATAGATATATCTCTGCTACTTTTACACTCTGCTATGCTTTTCTTATCTCTGGCTTTCACAACTTTTCCCATCACAAATGACCTTCTATAAGTACTTCCTCAAAGGGCATGAACATGTCAGCTTTAGGAAACCTTTTTAAATCTATATTTATCACTTACATAACCACAAAACCCTTCATTAAGTTGGCTTAACATAAATTATAACGACTTTACTCAAACTGAACAAACACGTCTTTTCACATAGTCCGCTTCACCAAAATAGCTTTAACTAATTATCCTAGATGAATGAAGTCATACACTTTGAACCATAGGTTTTTAGGTCACTAAAAATAACTAATCCAAAGGCACAAGTCCTGAGGATGAGCGAAACATCCACACCAAAACA
Organism: Thuja plicata; assembly: GCA_018584345.1. Lineage (NCBI taxonomy): Eukaryota > Viridiplantae > Streptophyta > Pinopsida > Cupressales > Cupressaceae > Thuja > Thuja plicata. The sequence goes on from MU224577.1 coordinate 1,912,956, forward strand.
ATCTTTGTCGGCTCTTTCCATGATCTCTATCCTGTTCTAACATTCACTGGCTGTACCTCTTCAACTGGCTATATCTTCTTCATACTTGTAGATCTGATCATGCTGTCTTAGAATTAGCATGTAAAAATACTCATAAGCTTATCTTAAAAGGCACATATCATTTGGATAATAGACGAACACATGCTAATCAAAACTATAACAGTTTGTTCCTTTCTCTATCCTATTTTCTGTACTTAGCCAATTTCTGATCTTCTAATAATGTGTGCTGACTCAAAAACTTCATATGAATTTGTTGCCATAATGACAACAATAAATAAAGTCATATAGTTTAGTATAGTCAAATTTCCAACAAAATCATCTTTGAGGTGGCCTAAGGAGATACAAGAAAACATCTTATCTTCCTTAATCATTTTATTAAACACTTAATAGGTTTACTTTTAGTGTTTTCTCTAGTGTCAAGGGACTATTCTCCTGTCTATATAGACAATCAGAAACCCAACAGCATTGGACTAATCATTGAAAATAAATCAGGTAAATAAACATTTGTACATGATGTTCTAGAGAAAAGAGTAGAGGTAAGATATTATTCTCTTATCTACATAGAAAATCAAAAATCCAAACCCTTTAAACTTTTCTAAATTTGTTGCATGTGTACCTTTTAGTGAGCCCGTCGTAGAGGGAAAAATTTCATGAGAACAAATCAAGTATGGTCAAGGAAAAATAAATCCATTCTAACCCACTATAAAAAATTCTCCTTGACATTAAAGTCTTAGAGGACGAGTGCATCACTTCATAGTGATCTATGCCTCAATCATGCTTGTGTGACTATGAAGGGCGCATTCGAATGAAAACCCTAACTATGAACCCTAGAAATAGAAAATAGCATTTTCACCTCTAAAAGGTTTATAATTTGTGTGCAAGGGAGATGGTAACTCCCCTAAGACACTTTCCATATCGTGCACCCATTAGTGTTTGGATTCAAGTAATACAACATTGAATATACATTACGTGATAGTCAGTGATCATATTTTTATTAGCTATTGAGTGTGTACCTAAGACAAAAGAAAAGGTTTTTTCACCTACACCAACTTCCTAGGATATCTTGTGTTTGGATATCCCTTTTCGTCTGTGTTTCTGCTATATTTGTTATCATTGAACTACCTAAACACTTAAAAATGTACTTGAAACAAAAACCTAAAATGATCATAATAATCAAACTCAATGGAAAAAAACCTTTCTCCTGCATAAAGTTGTACATTCCTTGATCTTTTGTCATACAATTCATGATTTCAGGACTCTTATTGCCCACTTTGTCATATTGGGTAGTGATAATTGTCATATGGTGCGGTGATAATTTTCATACAACTCAATTCTTTTTCCTACCAGATTTTATGACTTTTTGACAATTGGTAGCACCAACTCGTACAAGCTTTCTACTTTATAGTCTAGTAACAAATATTTTTTCATGAGTCTGCATTCTGTCATATGGGCCAGTGTATTTTTTAACCTAGAGAGCTTATTTGACCTATTTCTGACATCTATACACCTCTATTTTATCTCCTTTATCAATCGTAATGTTGATAATTTTATATTATATAGTTATTTTACACCTAGATTTTATTAATTTGAGCATAGCATTTAATAGTATACCCCTGCTGTAGTGATACTTGATTTTTTTATATTGTCATAATTTGTGACTGACCTTATCTTTTACTTCAATCAAAGCATAAATCCTTTTCAATTAGTCAATCTATACTTGTTGATCCATCTTGAGTCACGAGTGCTAGCTAACCTTGACTCTGATTTGAGTCAAGGTGATTAGGTACCTCCTACCTAGTTGTCATAAATCTCATTACCCAATCACCCTAAAGACAAGTGAACACTTACCTATCTTGAATCTCACCTTCGCATCCTTATCACTCACATCTCTCTATCACATCAAATGTTAATTCATGTCCAAACTAGTAACTCTCATAGACATTCAGAAGAGAGAAGAGGGAAGAACCATAAAATACATAGTCTCAGGTATTCATCAAGTGAAAACTCATGATTACTTGTTCGATGTCCCTTTTCACAGAGAAATCTTGAAGTGAATTCACTCTTTCAAGAAAAAAAATAATCTTCAAGACAATAAATTTTTGATTTCCTTCATCTATCAATCAAGGTAACCCCTCTATTCTCAACATGTCAGGAGAAATACAAGAAAGAGAGATCTCTAGATGCCACTCTCGAGATAACCACAAAACTCATGCTACTGATAGTGAGAATTCATCTAGTGGCTCTGAACTTGATGAAGAAACTATAAATAAATTTTGAAAGGACAAATACCTCCATAAAATGATGAAGATTATCATGAACAAGGAAAAAGAGAAATACCTTCTTGATCTAGCTAAACAAGGAGCTAAACTTCTCCTTGACTATAACATCAAAAATATCATTACCAAGGAAGAAGAGACACTGTTATCACTTGTTACTGAACAATTACAATATTTAAAATTTGAGATGCAAGAAATGAAAAGAGAAAAAGATAAACCTTCTATAAGTACTCTCTTGACAAGTTGTACCCATTTACCTTTGACAAAGATCTTTACATGCCTCCATTTCCTTCCAAAGTTGAAATTCCTAAATTTTATAAGTATACTAGTGACTCTAATCCTTAGGACCATGTCCAAGAATTATGTTCTCTCGCTATGGATTCTATGCATGAAGATACCTATCTTATTTTTCTCTTCCCACGAAGTCTCTGTGGCCAAGTGATTGAATGATTTTCAAAACTACCTATGAGAATAAATGTTTTTGAGGAACTAATAAAGTGATTTCTCCAAAAATAATCATACAATATTAAGCATCATGTAACCATGAAAGAACTCTTTAAAATGAAGCATAAAATGAGAGAACCATTCCTTAATTTCCTTCAGCAATGGATGAAGATGTTATCTTGATATACATGTCTAATTCCTAAATTTGAGAAAATGGACATCTTTATTAACACTCACATTCCTAAACTAAACTATGGAATTTAGATATAAGGTCCACCTACATTTAACGAGATGGTAGAAAGTGCCTTGAAGATAGAGGACATACTTGTTAAAAAAGGTGAAATTTCTCTTTACAAAGAGACCAAGTACAATTCTAGTTCCAAATCTAACAACACAGATAAAGAATATTGGAATAAGAACAAGAACATTGTTAATGATGGGGTGATTAATGCTACCAATCTAAAACCAAAGCCAATAGTATTTAATTTTACTAGTGGTATCCAAGCCACTAAAGCTGTTGAAAGTGCTACAACAAATCCTCTTATGAAATCAAGCATCTTCTTAAAAGACAAACCTTGGGCTCCAAATCCTAAGTGCTATTTTGATCCTTTGGGAGAGACTATTGAGATAGATCTCAAGCCTCTTTTACCCAACAACATCATCACATTTCCTTATAATTCAAAACCTTATGAACCTAAAGTTAAACCTAAATGGTGGAATGATAATGATTACTGTGAATACCATTGAAACAAAGGTCACAAAACTAATAATTGTATGAAACTCAAGCATTTCATTCATTATCTTATTGACAATTGAGAAATTGAGGTTGGTGGTCATACAAAAAATACTGATCATAAAGCCTTTAAAAATCCCTTACCTAACTATGAAAAGGGAGAAACTTCCAAATCTGAGAGTGGTGCTAAATTCAACTACACTTATGCCAATGATGATAATATCATTAACATGATTGAACCATCACATACATAATATTGCAATGTGATAATCATTAAGAAAAAGGATGAAGAGTTTGAATTTGCAAATGTCATGGTTGGCACACAAATTTTCAATTTTATTTTGCCTCCCATATAACATATTTTGAGCTTATGTTTTGATAAATTTATTTTTTACATTTTTTAAGTTAATCCATGAAAATAGTTACTGCGGGTTTTCCATGTGCAGATTGAAATTTGGTAGAAGAAGCTAACTCTATAGATTCTCAGTTCATGAATGATGATAAGACTTTTTACCTTAGTGGAATTCCTTTGTTTAGGAAAAGGGCATAGGAAGTGTGAATTCATCATAGAATTGAGGGAGGAAGTGAAATTCCAAAAAATCTGAACAATGGAACCTTTGGAATGGTAGTTACAGAATGTTAGTTGCCAAGTCACGACAGTTATTGAGGATAGTATAAAAGGTTGGAGAATTGGCGACAAAGATTTTTGTGTGTTGTTGTTGGGTTGCTATGGTTTATGAAATTAACAATTTTTGGTCGCGATTTAGTGATAGAGGATGTTTCCTTTTATCTCTAGATCACAAGAGCTTGAGATAGTTAGTGATTCACATTGAGAGTTAGCGATGGACGGTTTGATTTCATTGTTCACTAGTTTGCAAAGGTTTGAATCTTTGACATTTTTAGTTGGAGAGATGGAGACAACACCTAGTCTCTAGCTCGCAGGTTAAAGTGGCAGTTGAGGAAAAATGCCAATAGCTAGAGAAGGCAGTCAGTCACTAGCTCGCGAGGTTAGTTGGCAGACGATCTTTCAAGTTGCGAGATAGGGAGCATGTGACATGTGGTGCTGAGGTGAAGTTTTAATTTTTGTGGTGTTAGTGATCGGGAATGGAAGTAAAGTAGTGTGAATCCTAAATTTTTGATAGGAATGTTGGGGCCCACATATTCTGAGTATATAAGTATGAGAAGGACTAAGTTCCAAAAATTAAAGCTCGGGGTGTGAATCATCGGGAATGGAAGCCTTGTAAGGGAATTCCAAAAATTCCAAAATGAAGAGGGGGCTCACACATTTTGAAAGTTTAACATTACCAAAGAATTCAGCAAAGTATAATCATCTAAAATCACAGGGAAGAAGTACAATTTCTAAAAGTAAGTGAAATAATAAAAAATAGTTGGTCAAAAGTGTTATTTCAAAAACTTCAAAAAATGCAGGGAGATGGTGTGATTTCTAAATTTCTAAAGAAGAAGGCTACAAATCATTCTCTGAACATTCCTTAATGGAAGGTAATTTTTTATTTTCCTAAATTAAAATATGATTAAATTATTTTTATCTATGTAGTATCTTGTTAGCCAAAGAGTATGGAAGGATTTGTGGAACAGAAAGATGCAAACATTTCAAATGGAATCTTTCATCATATTGGAGATCATAGTTAGGGATATCATCCATGATATAGATACATATACCCATGAATAATTTCTTAGATCATATCAAGAGATGTGTCAAGTTGTTGAGGGATTATTCCTTGTGACTAACAGTTTCAAAATGTTGTCTTGATGAATTTTTATGTAATCAACCTATTATGAAAGTTTTTTTAGTTCCCAGTTAAGAAATTACAAGTCTTTGTGAAAGGGCATGCATTTTCATCCAAAATGAATCCTTGTCTATATATAGGGGATCATTTTGACATGAAACAAGATATAATAGAATCACAAATATTGTTTATGTATAATGCAATTTGGTCTTGTCTCTTGAATATGCACGACTGGAGAAGAACAATTACACAATTTGTATTTAGTTAGATTTAATCATGCTTATTTCAATATAATTCTAGTTTTTCATTCATTCCTAATGGTATTTATCTTCATTTAAACCTTATAAGTTCTCTATGATAATCTATTTCGTTTAGATGCTTCAATTTTCTATGTTATAACATAATAATTTAAACTAGTTTCATTTTGATCACCAATTTGAAGATTGGGTGTCAAGGCTTCACTCTATCTTATTGGTCTTTTGTAAAGAAGTTAAAATCCATAATATTAACTGTAACAACACATTTAAATTATTATACATATATATTCATTTGGGGCGATGGTCTTACTTGAAAAGTAAGTTGTTAAAACTGTCTCACAAGGTTATACTTACGATCATTTTAAATTGAATTGGTAATACTCTGAGAGGATAAAGACACTGGTCTAATACTAATTTAAGGTATTTTAATCAATAATCTTCTAGGTAGTTCCAATCAAGAATCATATTTACATTTTATAATTCATTTACACAACAAAAAAATCATTTTTTCATATTTATGTTAGAATAACTGAGAGGGGGGAGAATTAGTTAGAATCAGTTAGCTCCCAATTACCCTATAGTCTCAATTCCTCCAGATGTATATAAAAATAAATTCAAACATTTAATTCAACTCAGTGAAATATATTATGTAATCTCAAACTTTAGTCAATAGTGTTTACCAAGTATTAGTAAGTTAATACTGTGATTACCAATCTGGGTCAATAAAGTAAAGTGAAAATTAAAATAACAATCCACAACATTCATGCACATTGATACATAGATTTTTAATGTGGAAAAATTGCTAAGGGAAAAACCACCTAAGACCAGAAACCAAAAATATTTTCACTCTTCTGAAGTGAGCTCGGTGAAGAGCTAACCATGTTAAAGGTTATGATGCACACTGTTAAATGTCACCTGGTTAGAGGATTTAAAACTAATAGTTCTCTCTTGACCATGCACTCACTATGAGGTCAACAAGAAAACACTCAAAATTCATTAGAATGTCATAATAAAGGCTTTTACTATCCTACTCAGTTAAGATATTTATCTCTAACAATGATTAAACTAATACAGTAATGATCTGATTCAAATACAACTCTATTTCATAGATTTTCATATCTATGCTAAGTACATAATACCTCTGATCAATTTTTTTACTTTAGTTCATCTCATACTTCATACTTGTTCTACTTGGTAATGCTCTTTCCTCTATTTTCTCGATGATGTTTGCAGAAAAATGCTCGATTATGTCTTTAACCAGTTTGATCAATCATGCATAAACTTTTCATGTGTGCATCATGTGTGAAGTGTGTTTCATAATGAATCTATTGTCTCTTATATAGACATCAAATCTCATTTAATTTCCATCCTTCAAATTTTACAGCTTAATCTCCATCTTTCATTTTCTCTCTCAAACCATCCTTGGTAGTTGTGTTAAAAACATGTTTCAATCTTTGTCATTCGATCTTCATTGAATTTTCATAACCATTTGATCAAAATAACAAACTTATCTTTTACCTTGAAATAATCAATTTCCAGCTCACTATTCTATTTAGCCTTGGTTTTATTAAATTGCTTGGTCAATACCTTGTTGTGTTGGTGATCCCTTGCTCAGTTATCGTTGTGCTCGGTATACACTATGTTTTACTCGGTGTTCAGTGTCTCTCGGTGTATATAGAAATCTTCATTTATCGACCACATAAAATTTGTTTGTTCTAGTTATTCAATTTATAAAAAAAAATTTCTACCATAATGATACTCAAATAAGTTGACATCAATGAAAATACATTAGCTGATAATATTTATCATCACATTTACAACTCGGTTGATTATCAACAAATGACTTCGAACATACAATTAGTTGTAGTTCATCCATCTCTCTCTTTGGATTTGATGGAAACACAATATGAAATATGTAATATAAAATTCCATACAACAAATACCAAACTTCTATTCTACAACTGCAATAATTTTGTAGCTCTCCCTAGCTTGAATATATAAACTGTTTCAGTAAACAAAATTCTCACCATGCAGACTCTCCCTACAGTTTTGAATTTTTTTTTCTTGAATCTCTCTGTAGATTATATATATCTCTCCCTTTCTCTTTTCTCCCTTTAGTGGATAGATATTTCATTGATCATCTCTCTCCCTTTATATTTCATCAATCAACTCTCTCCCTTTGAAAACAATGCCAAAAGGAAATATATATCTCTTCAATAGCCAAAAAAAAAATCTCTAATGTTTCATGCAGTAGGTTCCATTTAGGGTACTGATATGTTTGTGTTAGTCCATTTCATCTTTGCATCAACATGATTTATATTCTCATTTCACGTAGGTTGATTCAACCTCCTAATAAACTTAGTTACCAATAGACAAGGGATGAACCCCTAGTCTACTTCTCAAGTACTCAAATGTATCCTTCGGTAAGGGTTTGATGAATATGTATGCAAGTTTTTCTTTTGATTGTACATATTCTAGTATTACTTGTTTATCCTATACTTGTTCCCTCAAGTAATTATATTTGATAGATATGTTCTTTGTTTTTCCATGCATCACACGATTCTTTGAAATATCATTAGCTCTTGTGTTATCACAGTAAATTATCGCTGGGTCATTGATCTCTTCATTGATTTCTTTCCACAAATATTTGATCTATGCTATGTTTGAACATTTTGCAGTAGCAACAACATACTCTACTTCTGCAATTGACTGAGATATGCATCCTTGATTCTTTCTTATCGAAGTAACTAATCTTTCTTTAATAAAGAATGATCCACCAGTAGTGCTCTTTCTATCATCTATGTTCCCAACCCAATCAACATGAGTATAAACTTTCAATTTAAACTTTCCTTCTCAATTTGTACCATAGTCCATAATCCTCAATATTCTTCAGATATCTAAAAATTCTTTTTACAATAGTCATATGTGATTCTCTAGGATTAGCAGAAAATCTTGCAACTATTCCAACTGCACGTGCTATGTCAGGTCTTGTGTGTACAACATACATAAATTTACCAATCATAGATCTGTACAAAGTTTAATTTACCTCAGGTGTCTTGTCTTCTTTTTTTAGTTTGCATCCTGTCACCATAGGTGTTCCAACTGGTTTAGATTCTTCCATTTTGAATTTCTTTAGTACTTCCTTGATGTGTTTTGATTGAGTAACATAGATACCTACAGTCTGTTGTAAAATTTACAATCCAAGAAAAAATTTGATCTCTCCAAATATTGACATTTCAAGTTCTTTCCTCATTTAATCAACAAATTAAGTGCATAGGTTATCATTACCTCCAAATATAATATCATTAACAAATATTTTAGTAGTAAGGTTCTTATCATCATTTCCTCCTTTCAAATACAAATTGTTGTTGTCACTTGTTCTAATAAATCCAATACTTATAAGATAAGAATGTAATCTTTCATACCATGCTCTCGGTGCTTGTTTCAATCCATATAAATATTTGTGTAACTTACAGACCATGTTTTTATGATCAAGATCAATAAATCCTTTAGGTTGTTCAATGTATACATCTTCTTCAAGTATTCCATTAAAAAATGTAGACCTAATATCCATCTGATATACTTTGAATCCTTTATATGCAGCGTATGCAAGTAGTATTCTTACTCCTTCAAGTATAAAAATGGGTGCAAAATTTTCTCCATAGTCAATTCCTTCTTCTTGTGCATACCCTTTGCAAACTAATCTTGCTTTATTTTTTATTACATCTCCATTCTCATTCAATTTTTTTCATAATATTCATTTGGTGCCAATGACATTATTATCACTCGGTCTCAGTACTAATGTCCATGTCTTATTTTTCTGTATCTACTCAATTTCCTCATTTATAACATTAATCCATTCTTCATTTTCCAATGCATCTCTAACATTCTAAGGCTCAAATTCACAAATTAATAAAGTGTTGCAACTCAACTTACTTATTTTCATCATGCTTTCTTATTTATCTCCAATAATCTGATTTTGTGGATGATGGCTTCTCACATATTTAGCAAGTATAGGTTCAACTCTCTGTTCTTCATTTTCTTCTCCTATATGTTCACTTTGTTTTGGTTCATGTTCTTCAGTTTCAGCATTTCCCTAATTCTTGGTTTGTGCTACCTATTGCGTGGTGACATTACCCCATTGCATGGTAACGTTAGGCATCTGCATCGGTATATTATGAGGTTCTTCCATGTAGACAAATCTACTGTAATCTTACAATTCTTTCATGATGTCCTTGTCATTTTTCTTAGCTTATTCATCAACTTTCACATTTGCACTCTCAATGATTTTATTAGATGTCTTGTTCAAATATTTGTAAGCTTTACTCTTAGTAGAATATCCAGTAAATATTCCTTCATCACTTTTTGAGTCAAAATTTACCATTTCGATCATCTTTCATATTATAACACCAACTACCAAATATTCTAAAATATCTCACATTAGGTGTATAACCATACCATAGCTCATAAGGTATTTTTTTTCAATATTTCTTTAGTTGGACTTGGTTCAATGTGTAAACAACTATTTTGTCTGCTTCTCTCCAGTATGTTTGTGCAACACTCTTTTCAATCATTAGTGTTATGGCATAATCAACAATTGATATATTCCTTCTTTCACCAATTCTATTCTGTTGTGGTGTCCTCAGTGTAGAAACCCATCTTTATATTCCACACTCATTACAAAAGTCAGTGGACTCATCAAAAATAAATTCACCTCCTCTATCAGATCTCAAACACTTCAGATCTCTACCAGTTTCTTTTTCCACTTTATCTTTGTACCATTTAAACATCTTAAATGCTTCAGATTTTTCTTTTAGGAACATGACAGTCATCATTCTAGAATAGTCATCAACAAATAAAATAAAGTATTTATCCCCATAATAGCTTTTTGTTCTCATTGGTCCACATAGGTTTGTATGAACTAACTCCAAAATATCCTTAGGTGAAAAATTCTTGCTCTTGAAACTAGATTTTGATATCTTTCCCATTTGACTTTTTTTGCACATTACATGGTCTGATTTAAATAATCTAGGTAAGCCTCTAACTTTTCTTTTCTTACTAATCTTAACCACGTTGTCAAAATTTACATGACAATGCCTTTTATACCATAACCATATATTCATTCTTTTCCAATAAGAAATTAGTTTCAGCAATGTCAAGGTAGAATAGGTTACCTTTGGATTGTTCACCAGTGTCAATCAACTTTCCTGTTCCATTATAGATTTTTTCTTTTCTATTCTCAAATGCGACTCGATGACCTATGTTATTCAACTATCAAATACTCAACAATTTATAATTAAGTCCTTTTACCCAATATTCATTATCACACTTGATTTTATTGTTCAACATAATAGTACCTTTTCCTTTCACTTGACAAGGTGTATCATTTCCCATTCTTATAGATCCACCATCATAATGTTCAAGAAATTTAAATTTTCCTTTATCTCCAGTCATGTGATATGTATAGCCACTCTCAATAACCCAAATGTCATGCTTACTAACTTTAGAGATAAGTGTTGTTTCTACATACCTTTCATCTTCATGTGAATCATCTTTCAAAGCTACAAGCACTGTCTCAATATCTTCATCACTGTCAGAACCACTGTCATTATCTTTATCTTCAGCAATGTAAAAATCCTTCTTGCCTTAATATTTGTAATCTCGGTTATCTCTTCTATCATACTATCAATTTCTTCTGTAGTCTCGGTCATCCTTTCTGTCATTAGATCTATCATTTATATCATCATTTTTTTTGTTAGGGCATCTTGCAGCAAAATGGCCAAACTCTTTACAATTAAAACATATCAAAGGTATTTTACCTTTATATATTCATTTACCTTTGTGCAATCTTCTAACCATTAAAGCTTCAAGTTTATCATGTTCCTTTCCATCACTATCACTGTCACTATTATTTATAATTATGTGTTTGCAACTAGATTTACCAATTTTGAAAGTAGACATAACTGCAGATTCCATAGATGGTACAATACTATTGTCAAAGTTAGTTAGATCAAAAGAAATTAATCTTCCAACAAGACTATCAAGAATAATATTATTTTCAGGTGCTGCTCTCATTAAATGTATTGCAGAGACTCTTATAGAATAAATAGGTAATAGATTTCTAAGAATATTACTCACAATAGTATCTTCATCAATAGTTCCACTTGCTCCTCGAATAGCAATCACAAATTCCTTAAGTCAGATATTATACTGTGATTATGTTCTCTCCTTCCTTCATTCTCATGTCATCAGATTTTCCTCAAATAATTTTAGCTTTAGCTCTCAGTACATTTACATCTCCTCCATAAACTAGTGTAAGCTGGTCCCACATCTACTTGGCATTTGTACATGTCTTGGTGTTCTCAAATTCTGCATCAGTAAGTAAAGAAGCAATCTCTACCATGATAAGGTTATGTTCATGTTTCTCTTAAATCTGATTAATAGTCAAAGGTCCAGAAGGTAGAATGAATTCTTTATCCAGATAATCTGCAATGTTGTCTCCAATTCCTAATAGGTATAGTCTCATTCTACTTTCCCATGTTGAGAAGTTATCCTTGTTCATCTTAGGTGCATCTCTATTATACATCTTGTGATTTTTAGCTTAAGTCCTTCAAAACTTTCTTCTAAGCATTGTATGCTCTGATACAAATTGTTAGAATAACTGAGAGAGGGGGTGAATTACTTATAATTAGTTAGCTCCCAATTATCCTATAGTCCCAAATTCCTCCAGATGTATATAAAAAAAATTCAAACATATAATTCAACTCAGTGAAATGTATTATGTAATCTCAAACTTTAGTCAACAGTGTTTACTGAGTATCAGTAAATTAATACTGTGATTACCAATTTGGGTCAATAAAGTAAAGTGTAAATTAAAATAACAATCCACAAAATTTATGCACATTGATAAAAAAATTTAATGTAGAAACCCTACTAAGGGAAAAACCACCTAGGATCGGTAACCCTAAATATTTTCACTCTTTTGAAGTGAGCTCGGTGAAGAGCCAACCCTGTTAAAGGTTACAATGTACACTATTAAATGTGACCTGGTTAGAGGATTTAAAACTAACAGTTCTGTCTTGACCATGCATTCACTATGGGGTCAACAAGAAAACACTCAACATTCATTAGAATGTCATAGTAAACACTTTCACTATCCTACTCAGTTAAGAGATTTATATGTAACAATGGTTAAACTAATACAGTAATGATCTTATTTAAATACAACTATTTTGCATATTTTCAGATCTATGCTAAGTACATAATACCTCTGATCAATTTGTTCACTTTAGTTCATCTCATACTTCATACATGTTCTGCTCGGTAATGCTCTTTCCTATGTTTGCTTGGTGATGTCTGTAGAAAAATGCTCAGTTCTATCTTTAACCAGTTTGATCAGTCATGCATAAACTTCACATGTGCACATCAGGTGTGAAGTATGTTTCATAATGAATCTCTTGTATCTTATATAAACATCATAGCTCATTTAATTTCCATTCTTCATATTTTTCTGCTTAATCTCCATTGTTCATTTTCCCGCTCAAACCATCCTCAACAATTTTGTTAAAAATATGTTTCAATATTTTTTGTCCACCTTTATTAAATTTTCATAACCATTTTATCAAAATAAATAACTTACCTTTTACCTTTAAATCATCAATTGCTAGCTCAGCATTCTATTTGGCCTTCGTTTGATTAAATTTCTCAGTATACCTTATTGTGTCGGCAATCCCTTGCTGGATTATCGTTGTGCTTGGTATACATTGTATTTTACTTGGTGTTCATTGTCTTTCGGTGTATATAAAACTCTTCATTTACCGACCACATAAAATTTGTTTATTCCAGTTCTTCAATTTATAACAATTATTTTCCACCATAATGATACTCAAATAAGTTGACATCAATGAAAATACATTAACTGATAATGTTTATCATCTCATTTGCAACTCAGTTGATTATCAAAAAATGAATTCAAACATACAATCAGTTGTAGTTCATTAATTTATTCAATTATGAGCAATACATTATTATAAAGAAGCATTCAAATATTTAATAGTTGTGATATTCAAAATTTGATCTATCTCAAGAATTGACTTTTTATCTTGAAAGATCACTTAATTTTTATATACATTGTTATCTACTATAAAAAGCCTTTAACCTAGAGATTAGGTTAAGGTATAGGCCCTATCGCCTTGGTTCTGCAGAGTCTAGAGTGAAGGAGAGGAGGATAATAATCTATCACTCTTGTTTGTTGGCCAATTCAGTTGGAAGATCCCGTAATTGAGTAGGAAATCTCATAGGATTCCCAATCTATTTATTTTGGAACCAACAATCATTACCCATACTCAATAAATGGTGGGTCTTAAAGGAGTTGGTTCTTCACCTTCAAATCAAGCTTCATATTCAAAACAACATACATATAGAAGAAAACAACCAGCTGCAACTACTTCTAAACCATCTACATCTAAGTAGTTGGTGTCATCATCTTCTACTTTTTATAGTATTGTTGAGAAACTACAACAAACCAATGCTCAAATTTCCATATTTGAACTGCTTAAGATATATCCTACTCATAGAGAGATCTTGGCTAAAGCTCTGATTGTTGAAAATGTCCCTAAAGGCTTAGACTTACATCAGTTTCAATCTATGGTAGGTCATCTATCCTCACCTCACTACCTATCATTCTCTGAAGAAGATGATAACTCTCTGAACCATCCACACAACCAACCATTTCATATTGAAGTTATGATCCATAAACACCATGTCAAACCTATTTTGATAGATGGACACGTTGAACTTTAAACATTTGTAGTTATAGTCTAATCACATAATTGGGATTTTATGATCATTCTATAGATTCTAGAAAGAAGATAAAAATTAAAGCATATTATGAATAAGAGTGATCCTCTAAGGCTCTAGTGGTACTGTCGATCAGGATTGGACCTGTGGAATGAGATGTAATCTGTCAAGTTCTTGAGCTTCCTTTATCCTACAATATTTGTCTAGGAAGATCATGGATTTATGAGATGCAAGATGTTCCATCCATGTACCATTAATTTGTAAAGTTCCCCTATAATGAAGTTGAAGTTAGTGTTCTAGTAGATACTAGTTATGCCTGCAATGCATTAAGATAGTCTGTTGATACCCTTGTTCCTCATAATATGGAAGCTTCTAAAGAAAAAAAAAACTAAAATATCTAAGGAAATGATAAAAGAATTTGAAAAGAAGCTCAAAATTATAGATACCGTAAAGGGAGGGTATAAGATAGAACCTTTGATTTCATTGACATCTCTTCCCCCATCACTGAGATAGTATGGAAAAACTTTTGAAACTATGAAACCATCAAAATAACAAGCCAAGCTCATATATGATGGTACTTTTGTTTATTCAATTGTTTCCCTTCTTGATGAAAATGAAGAGAAATTTGTTCTTTCATGGATCTTTAGAGGAGAAGATGAAGATAGAGGAGTCAAAAAATGTGAGATTTCTCCTGAAACATATGTAAAGGATATGAACTAATTAAATGTATGTGATATAAAGGAAAAAGCTCCTACAAGGATGAATAAAAAAGTTCTAACCGAACCCATTCATGATGAATATAGAGACCCTAAGGATAAAACTAGTCTCGGTTTCAAAATAGCTAACTTTCATTATGCAAAAGACAAAAGTACACCCATCTTTGATGAGGATAATTTTGAGGAAGAATATTTATTTCCTTATCCTATCCCTCCTGATGTCAAAAATTTCCTTGAAAGTTATGGAGGATAGAATCTGCCAGTGAATATAGTTGAACAAGAGTTTGGTGATGAGCAACAACTCAATTCCAATCAGGCACAAGATTCTACTCCAAAAGAACAACCTGATGCAAAAGAAGATGACATGACTATAGAATTTTTTTAAAAAGGGTCGATGACATTGTTAATGAGTCTGAGTAAGTGGAAGAAGAGAGACATCCTAATTGGGGGTAGTTGGTGAACTTCATTCATGTCTTAATTATGTCTGATAAGGCTGAAACATATTCCAATGAATATGAATGGGATTCTCTAACCAAAAAAAAATTGACAAGGATATAGATGTTGTACATTGATATGTAACTCGATTCAAAGTAGGAGAATGGTCTAAAGGTAGGTCTAATGAGATAGGTCTTCAAGATGCTAACGTGAACTCTGATAATGATGTTATGAATCTTAATGGTCTAAAAATGCTTATGCAAGGTGGTATTTTAGAACTCAACTTGATGGTCCAAGTTTATGATGAGCATACCATGAATCCCCTCGATCATGTTTAATCTTTATACCTCATGCACCTTGAGCTTATTAATTGGACTATGAAAGACCAATCCATAGATCTTCCTACTTTTCCCAATGACTATTCCTTAGCCGTCTATCTCAATGTTGTTGAACCTATGACCTCTTCTATCAATGTACCTAGCCTGAACATGATGGAAGCATATATCAAGTATCTTAGTCTAAAAAATAAAATTAAAAGAAACAAGCATTCTTGTGGTGAATACTACATTGTTGTGGTATCAAAACAAAAAATAGTAAAAAATATTGATCATCAGTACTTATTGAACCAACACAACCTATGAATATTGGAACAGAGGAAACTCTGCACATTGTACATGTATCTCAATCATTATTAGAGAAAGAACTTAAAGAGTTTATTGAATTATTCAAGGAAAAAAATATCAAATTTTTCTAGAAATATTATGACATGTCAGGTCTAGATCTTGATCTTATCATGCATCATCTTTATATTTCTCTTGGAGTAAAACTTTGTAAAACAAAAAATTTATAAAATACATCCTCATGTTGCATTACTTGTTAAAGATGAGATGGAAAATTTACTTAAAGAGGGATTCATCCAAGCTATTAACTATTTTAAATGGATATCAAACATTGTACCTATTTCTAAACTAGATAAATCAATCTTTGTGTACATAGATTTCATAGAATTGAATAAATCATGTCGTAAAGGTGATTTCCCACTCCCTAATACTAACATGAGAGTGGAAATGACATTTGGATATAAAATGTACTCTCTTATGGATGCATTGTTTGGCTATAATCAAATCAAAGTTGCACCTAAAGATCAAGAGAAAACAACCTTTATCTATCCTTGGAGAACATTGTGCTAGAATGTCATGCCCTTTGGCTTTAAGAATGAAGGTGCCACATATGAGAGAGTTTTGACTACAATATTTCACAACATGATGCATAAAAAAATGGAAGATTATGTAGATGACACCTTGGTAAAATCTATGCAAAGATCAATGCATCTAGTAAAACTCGATCTAATCCTGGATAGAATAGAATAGTTCAAACTCAAATTAAATCCTAAGTGTGCATTCAGTGTTACATATGGAAAATTGTTAGTATATATTTTTAAGCTAAAGGTATTGAATTTGATCTAGAAAAATTATAGACTATCATGGAAATGCAACCACTAAAGAACTTAAGTCAAATGAGAATTTTACAAGGAAGATTGCAATCAATCAAACATTCTATTCCTCAGTTGGCAAATAAAGCTCAACCATTCACAAAAAATTACACAAATGGGTAACCTACAAGTGGGATGAATAATGTGAAATAGATAAAGGAATATCTTGTAAATCTGCCTATTTTGATGCCTCCTAGCCAAGGAAAGTCATTAATTATTTACCTATCAACTACAACTACATCACTGGGAGCACTCTTGGCTCAACATGATGAGAACAAAAGAGAACAAGCTATATATTATATTAGCAGAACATTAGTGTCATATGAGATGAACTACACTATTATTGAGAAAGCTTGCTTAGTTGTAGTCTTCACTTCACAAAAGATGAGACATTATATGTGTAGAAAAAAAATCTATAAAAGGACAAGTTATTGTTGATCAACTAGTTTATGCTCCTCTTCAAGATGATCAACCTCTGAACATTGCATTTCTAGATGAATCTATCATGCATTTTACTCAATAGTCTTGGAAAATATTATTTGATGGATCTTTCACTCAAATAGGCTTTGGTGTTAAAGTTATCTTTATAACCCCTTAGAAATATTCACTACCAAATTCATACAAGGTCATCTTTCCTTGTACTAATAATATTGCAAAATATGAATCCTTGGTGAATGGAATGAAAATGTTTATTGAATGGAAGGTGGTTGAGCTATATATTTATGGTGACTCTCAACTTATAATAAACTAAATTAATGATGTATATCAAACTAAGGATGATAAAATTATTCCCTACAAAAGGAAGTTTTATGATCTTAAGAAATAATTTGTCTTCATCACATTTCAGCAGATACCTAGATCATAAAACAAGGTAGCTAATGCTATGGTTACACTTCCATCAATGTTACAGTTACAAGAAAATTATTTTTGCTAAGAGTTCCTGGTGGAAGCATTACCCTATCCTACCTACAACTCACCTGACTCCCAAATGGTCTTTACAATCATTGGGCTTGATTAATCTTAATATAGCCATATCTACTTATGCCTACATGACCAAATTATTACTGATAACCTTACTCAAAATAAGAAATGACTTTCAATTCGCAATGCCTCACTATATGTCATCGTAGTTAATGACCTATATCAAAGATCTTTGGATGGTATATTTCTTAGGTGTTGATAAAGTGAAGAATCTCAACATGCATTAGTTGAATTCCATGAAAGAATTTGTGGATCTCACTCTAATGGTCTAACTCTAGCCTGAAAACTACTAAGGCTCCTCTACTATTGGTTGAATATGGAGAAAGAAGCTATCAAATTTTCTAAGACCTGTAAGAAATGTCAGCTACATGGTAATCTCATACATTCTCCAGAAAGGGAACTCATACTATTTATCACTCATTAGCCCTTTCAACAGTGGGCATTTGATCTCATTGATCAAATATATCCTTCTTCATTTAATGGTCATATGTTTATCATCACGGCCACTAAGTACTTTACAAAGTGGGTCAAAGCGGTTCCACTCATCAAAGAAAATAGAGAAAAAAGTGTCTATGTTTATCCTTAGCTACATTATTTATAGTTATGGGATACCCTCGTCAATTATGACTGACAATCAAGGGTAGTTAAAAAAAAAGGATATGGATGAGCTTTGTGACAAGTTTATAATCAAACAACATTGGTCTTCTATCTACTACCCTCAAGGTAATGGACAAGCTAAAGCCTCCAACAAAACCCTACTTACTATCTTGCACAGAATGGTAAAAAAATCAGGAAAGGGTTGGCATCTTCAGCTTAATTTAACTCTATGGGCTTACAAAAAAAGTATTAGAACACCAACTAGAGCTACACCATTTTCTTTGGTAAATGTGGCAGAAGAAGTATTACCAATCGAAGATGAAATTCTGTCTCTAAGTGCTTCTTTGCAAGGTCTTGCAAAAAATGAAGAGTATAGAATATCTAGATTGGAAGAACTCAATTTGCTGGACGAGCATCAAAAAATGGCATTCAATCACCTTAGTTCTTACCAAAAGAGAATGTATAGAGGCTACAACAAGAAATTTTTACATAGACAATTTCAGGTTGGTGACATTTTTTTAAGAGAGAATTGTAGGAATCAACAACATCGGGAATAAAAATGCAATTTTGAACCCAATTGGTTGGGTCCTTACATGATTACTACAGTCTTTGGCTCTGGAACTTATCAACTCTCAATGATAGAAGGAAAACAACTTTATGAACCTATCAACACCATCCATCTGAAGAAATTATATAGTTAGCATTCTCTATTCCAGCAACATGTACAACTAAAATTGGAAAAAGTCCAAGAAATAAAAATGATCATCCTAGTGAAAACCTAGCAATAGAGGCCTTGATTAATCATAAAATAAAATAAATACAAAAAATTTTGAAAAAGGAAAAATACAAAAAAAATTGAAAAATAAGGAAAAGTATCATGGTGAAAACTTGGTAAACAACCGCCTCGGTAGAAAAAATAGAATCTCTACCAAGTAGGTGAAAACCTGGTAAATAGGTGCCTCTTGTAGTTCAATGCTCTATCTATCAGCATAATTCTTGGAATTCCCCACCTTCATAGGATTTTTCTTTAGTTTGTACATATATTTTAGTCACTTTTGTGATACCTTGGTTCTTCCTAAAACCTTCATGTCTTGAAACTGATCAATGTCACAACCTTGGGATAATCAAAATATTCTATCTTAATGTCCTAGAAGTTTTAACCAAGTCATCATTGTGTCAGTTACACCTAACTTTCCAAAATGAGTCAAATGCTTGTCTTCTAACCACTACAGGGTTTTGTCATTGACATCTCAACAACACACAAGAACATACAGAAACTCATATACATGAAACAAAAACAATCACTAAAACCATTTGAGCTGTGTTGAAAGTTTATTTGTACGTTGTCTTTTCAATTGGATTTTTCTTATTATGTTAGAATAACTGAGGGGGGGGGGTGAATCAGTTAGCTTCCAATTATCCTATAGTCCCAAATTCCTCTAGATGTATATAAGAACAATTTAAACCATATAATTCAACTTGACAAAATATATTTTGTATCTCAAACTTTAGTCAATAATGTTTACCGAGTATCAGTAAATTAACACTGTGATTACCAATCAATGTCAATAAAGTAAAGTGTAAATAAAAATAACAATCCACAACATTCATGCACATTGACACATAGATTTTAAATGTGGAAACCCTGCTAAGGGAAAAACATCCTAGGACCGGTAACCCAAAATATTTTCACTCTTCTGAAGTGAGCTCGGTAAAGAGCCAACCCTGTTAAAGGTTACAATGTGAACTATTAAATGTGGCCTAGTTAGAGGATTTAAAAATAATATTTCTCTCTTGACCATGCATTCACTATGTGGTTAACAAGAAAACACTCAACATTCATTATAATGTAATAATAAAGACTTTCACATTCTACTTGGTTAAGAGATTTATCTGTAACAATGCTTAAACTGATATAGTAATAATCTAATTCAAATACAACTCTGTTTTGTAGATTTTCAGATCTATGTTAAGTACATAATACCTCTGATCATTTTTTTTACTTTAGTTCATCTCATACTTCATACTTTTTCTTCTCGGTAATGCTTTTTCCTCTGTCGCTTGGTGATGTTTGCAGAAATGCTTAGTTCTATCTTTAACCAGTTTGATCAGTCATGCATAAAATTTGCATGTGTGCATCATAGCTGATGACATGTAACTAATTGAATGTTTTAAGATGTTAAGTTGATAACCAAAATGATGAAGGATAATGCAATACATTAAATTAGTTAATGGATTGTATTGTCATTGATGTCAACTTGATATAATCTAATCGATTATAATCAAAGTGTCAAATACTTCAGAGAATCGGAGAGATAAAGATTATGCTTTCAGTAATGCATAAAAGACAAGTATTCACAATGTGACTACAAACACTGATGGTCAGTGGAACCTGATGGATAGAGATCACTGACATTCAATTCATAATGATTCCCGAGCAAGAACACCGACGAGCAGAATCACAAGTAAACCCGATAGACAGAAATAGTGTAAATAGATGGAGAAGCCCGAGGGAACAGGAGTGTTGACCCACTATCAAAGAGTTAAACCTAAATTAAATGAAGTTTAGAAATGAAAAAATATCTAGTTGGCAGAGCTAAATATAGAGTTAACTAGTAGTTATCATTGTCTTCATCGATAAGATAAGCCAAAGATAAGTAATTGATTTTAAGTTGTTTTGTCCAGTTGGCAAGAAGATCTCAGCGAGATAAAATAGGAGTTTTGATTTAAATATGATTGGGGAGAATTATGGATCATGTCAAGATCAAGAAGATCAAGAACCTAAAAATGGTGATATCATGCCTATAAAGAGACAACTCAATTCATTACGAATTGGTTTGGGTGAATGAATGAAAAGAGGATGCTAAAGATAAATTGATGAAGGGAAATTTCATATAGTGTTGATCAACAATATAAGGAAAGAGATAAAGAATTATATGGACACCAAGCAACAGAGCACAACATCACTGAGCAAAATCAAAGTGGAGCAAAGGTATAAAAAGTGTTATATTGATCAGAATACTTTTGTGAGATTATAATAGATATGAAAATCTGCAAGTATAAGTTGTATACGTGAACAGATCATACTGTTTCAGTTTAACCATTGATTTAGAAAGTCTCTTAACCGAGTTCTATTTAAAGATCATTTATATATTGAGATACATACCAAGGAGTATCAAAAAGTTTGATCATGAAGATAGCATGAGATGCCAGATACCTATTGACAGGCCAAGTGAGTGTTCGATCAAGGATGGTAGCATAGAGATGCCCGATATCAAGTGGCAGACTAAACTATTAAATCCTCTAACAAGGTCACACCTAAAATTGTGTTTGTAACCTTTAATAGGGTTGGCTCTTCACCAAGCTCACTTTAGAAGAGTGAAAATTTTGGGTTACCCATCCTAAGTGGTTTTTCCCTTAACAGGGTTTCCAAGTTAAAAACCCATGTGTCAATGTGTTTATGATTCATTACTTTAGTGTTTTGCATTACACTTCACTTAATTGGATTGATCAGTATACTCTTGATAATTTGTTGTCTTTTGGTAAATTAATAGAATACTATTCAGTAAATCTATAGTAGAAGGTTTTACAAATCATTCAGAGTAGTAGTAAATTGATATAAGTATTTGGAGGCAATCATCTTATAGGATTGCATATAACTAAAGGTATAATTTTGTGGTAATAAGTTTTAAGGGTTGACTATTGGAATATTTTGGAGGCCACTGATTCAAACCCCCCCCTCTTAGTTATTACTAACAATTTGGTATAAGAGCTTGTATGCTTAGAAAGGGAGTTTAACGCCTCAAGAAAAAGATCAAAAGATGAATAGACGAGATGTGCCCAAGTTGAATAAAGATAACTTTACATCATGGAAAAGAATAATAAGACTTGACCGATCAAGTATTGGAAATGATATTGTTCAATACTTAGATATTAAATATGTGTTGCCTACAGGACCTCATACTCTTGAGCAATTAAGAGTTAAGCATGAGCATAACTTCATCATGATAGAACTTGCATCATCCCTCTCCGATGTTGAGTTTGAAGATGTCAAAACCTACACCTCTACATAGAAAATGTGGGATAAGTTGAAGGTGGTACATGGAGGAGATGCAAATGTACTAAGAGCAAAGGAAAAAAGCCTAAGAGGGAGGTTTGATGACCTAAGAATGAAAGAAGGAGAAAAAATTACTCAGTATAGCTACAGAATCAAAGAGGTAGTAAATTCTATCTGAGGAGTTGCAGGTGTACTTGAAGAGGAGAAAGTGGTAAGAAAATATTAAGAACCTTGTTTCCTATTTATGCTATTAGAGTTTTTTCTATTCAAGAAATGAGAGAAGTTGCAAACAATACAGTTACTCTAGATAGTCTAATTGGTAGAATAATTTCATTTGAGATGAATAACTTTGACAATAGTGTCTTACCATACATATATAGAATCTATATTCAAATATTCTCTAAAGATAAGTAACTCAAGTCTTAGACATGCTATTAGAAATGATAGTGACAGTGATAATGAGGATCAAGGACTTGATGAGATTGAAGCACTTATGGCCAGAAGATTGCAGAGAGGCAAAGGAAAATACAAAGGTAGATTACCACTCATATGTTTCAATTGTAAAGAGGTTGGACACTTTGCTGCAAGATGTCCAAACTGAAGAAAAGATGACAGAGGAAATGACAGACCATATGAGAAGAAGCTTGATAAAGGTGATAATAGAGATTACCAAAGAAACCAACAATCTAAAAAGAGAGATACCCGAGACTACAAGGACAAATGGAAGAAATCTTGTTACCTAGCTAAGAATAGAGCTGATGACACTGGCACTGAATCATAAGAAGACATCGAGATGATATTTGTAGCCATGAAGGATTATTTAGATGAAGATGAAGAAAGGTATGTAGAAAATGCACTCATCTCTAAACTTAGTAAAAATGATGTCCAGATCATAGATAGTGGCTGCACTCACCATATGATCACTGATAAACAAAAGTGTGAGACTTTTAAATACTATAATGGTGGTTGAGTGAGAATGGGAAATGATACACCTTATCAAGTTGAAGGTAAAGGAACCATAATGTTGAATAACCTGATTAAATGTGAAAATGCTTACTGGGTTAAAGGATTGAATTACAATTTCTGAAGTGTTTCTCAGTTGAACAATTCAGGTCGCAAAGTAGCATTTGAAAATAAGAAGGCAAAGATCTTCAATGATAGGGAAGGTTGATTGGTACCGGTGAGAAGACAAAAGGTAACCTTTTCTATCTTCATGACACTAACACCACTTGTTTAATGGCTAGAAACAAAGACATATGGTTGTGGCACAAAAGGTTGTGTCATTTGAACTTTGACAACATGATAAAGATAAGAAACAAAAGGAATGTCAGAGCCTTATCGACAATGACTAAGCCCTACCATATCATGTGCAAGAATTCTCAAAAAGGTAAGATGACAAAGTTTAGTTTCAAGAGAAAAACCCATACATCTACTGCAATTATAGAATTAGTCCATACATATCTATATGGACCGATGAGGAAAAAGAGCTACTATGGAGATAGGTATTTTATTCTCTTTGTTGATGACTTTTCTAGAATGATGACAGTCATGTTTTTAGAAGATAAATCAGAAGCATTTAAGATGTTTAAATGGTACAAAGAAATGGTAGAAAAACAAAGTGAAAATAAATTGAAATGCTTAAGGTCAAATAGAGGAGGATAATTTACTTCAGAATAATTCACTAACTATTGCAATGAGCATGAAATTAAAAGACAGGTTTTTGCACCAAGGACACCATATAAAATTGGAATTGCTAAAAGGAGAAATAGATCAATTGTTGACTATGCAAGAACATTGATGATTGAGAAAAGCATCACTCAAACTTTCTAGAGGGAAGCTGTTAGTACTGCTGTCTATATATTAAACATAGTAAAATTGAAGGACACAAAGAAGACACCATATGAGGTTTGGTATGGTCATACACCTAATGTAAGTTACTTTAGAATCTTTGGTAGTCAATATTATATATTGAAGGATGATAGAAATGGAAAACTTGAATGAAAAAGTGAAGAAGGTATCTTCCTAGGGTATTCAACCAAAATCAAGGCTTATAAATGTCTTAACAAGTCATCTAACAAAATCATTGAAAGTACAAATGTGAAAATAGATGAATTTGTCGAAAAAAATGACAAGGAAAGCAAAAAGGAACCAGGGGACTACAATAGGTTTGTTTATACAAAACCTGACACTCTATCCGAGCAACAGTGTGTCACCCCTAAGCATCAGAATATTGCACCCAAGCATCAGGCTACAATTACTGATGATAAGGATAATACTCAAGATGATGTTCCAAACAATAGAGATGAAAATGAAGGTGAAGAAGATAATCAGAATGATGAACATAGACCTAAACTAAAACTTGCCAAGTATGTCAGAAGACATCATCCACAAAAGCAAATCACAGGAGACAAGAAGGCTTGAACAAGAACAAGAAGTCACTTAACACAAGATGTTGAATTTGTGATTTTGAGCCTAAATCTATTTACAATGCACTTGAGAATGAAGAATGGGTCAGTTTTATGAATGAAGAGATAGAACAAATTGAGAAGAATAATACATGGTGATGAAGGGTGCTCCCCTTAATGCCACAAACACATAACAAAAATAGAGAAACAATAACAATTTGCAAGAACAGAAAAATGGGCTTCTTATTATCTCCACAAATGTGGAATTACAAAATTTTAGAATTACAATATGCAAAGCCACATGGGCATTTCACTTACAATATTTTGTAGGACAAAGCCTCCAATTATTACCCAGATCTACCCAGAACTGTCCTGAACTGCCTAAGACAATAATACAGCCTTCCTTATATAGGCAATTTTCCACCGCCTGGGAAGGTTCCAGAATGAGGCCGACCAAACTTAGAATTATTTTATTTTACATTTTATTACATCATAGTCGGCTCAAGATAACCTTTGAAACCCGAACAGAAATTTTGAAGAAAATTATTTTCCGCCATTTCAGGTGGCCCAACTTCCGAAGACCATAAGTCATCACCAGTTGACCCGATCAGCTATTATAACCCCATTTCGGAAACGCCACGAAGCGCTCTAAAGGCTTGACCAGCGCAAGCGCTTGTCCCCAAATTTTTGACCTCATCCGGGGCCTCTAAAGCCTTCAAAACTGAGTTCAAAGTTTCTGTACCCTGCTGCCAATACCGAAAATTTTCAATATCTTCCAA